>WBMY01006827.1:278781-307911 GCA_013397315.1 Donacobius atricapilla
ATACTGCAAGGTATTTAATCAATATATTGCAGAGAAGAATGGTTTCATGCAGACAACTACAGACAACTTTCAACAGTGACAAGTTTTCATTTATCATGTTTCTTTTTATAGACTATTATTCTGTCAGCAGGAGGTTCAAATTCAAAGTTTTTCTAGTTGCTTTAAGGTCTCAAACTAAAACGGTAAGATATTCTTAGGCTGTTTATATACAAATATGCAACAATTACGAAGAAGCAAAATTATTCCAGAGCTCTGCTGTAGCCATGACAACCACCTTCCACTGTACTTCGTTTAGATAAATAAAACTGACAGCTAATAAGAATGAGTTTTAACATATTTTATTCATGATGGAATTTCTTGAAGGTTATTTTCTTGGGAAAATATATTAAAAAATATATTACTTCTCCATTAAGAGAAAGGATTTCTACCAAAAATAGTGTGCTCTCTAACTTAATGTTCAATTTTAGTTCCTATATATGAAGTTTAAAATGCATTGTCTTTGTTCTTTATTTTACTCGGCTGGGGAAAATGGATTTTGGCAAGAGTCTTAGTTCTAGTGAAACAATATATTTCAAAGTAGTTCACCAACTTGCCTTTGGTATCTCAATCTCCTCTATCTTGTGATATAACTTTTACATGCATATTTGATGTATAATCAGGGCCCAGAGAAGCAAAAAACAGAGCAATTTTTAAATTTAGAAATTTAAAAATATGCTGTGAAATCAGGTCCCTGTTAGTTAGTTCAGTGCCTGTCTGTGCCTATTTACTTCAGTAGTGCCATCATCCCACTTATCCATCTCAACAATCCTTTTCCTTTTGATGATACTGATTCCTCCCTGATACCACAGAGAAATTAATCCCTGAAGGATACTTACCCAGCAGAACACTCTCATACNCCAACATAACCCCAAAAAAAAAAAAAAAAAAAAAAAAAAGATAGCATACGTCAGTTTCAGACAAGATCTAAGTTCAGATTCCTTACTTGGGTCAATGAAAACAATTCCCGATAAATACTCTCAAAATAAGAACATAGTTCAATACACTTAATCACCTGAAAGTCTCTGAAATTGCAAACTTTTTCCTTTAAAAATTTATTCAATAATGTGAAAATACCTTTGAAACCCAAGACTGCAAACCACATTGAATTCAGAAGGCAACCTTCCCATTGACTAGAGCATCCATTAAAGCTGTCATTTGATAATTTTTTCCTAGTTTTTTAAAATATTGGCTTATTACCTCAGACACAGGTAGAAAAATAATGACACAGGTAGAAAAATAATGTTTATAAAATACTGAAGTACAAAAAAACCTCTTGTTCTCAGACAGAAAAATAATTAGATATTTTTAATATGTCTCCAAAGATGCATTCCAGAGCAATGAATGTGTATTATTGTTTTAATATGTATCATTACAAAGTACACTCAAATGAATATTTTTAATAGAATTTTGAAAGTCTTCATGAGAAGGTCAGAAAAAAAATTAAAAATATTACTTTGAAGTGAAAGGAAATTCTGAAACTCTCAGTGCGTCACCTCAGTAACTCAATTAGTCTTTGAAATAGACTGCATAGTGAAATAAATATATAACTTACAGTGCCTTAATTGTTCAGGCTTTTGTAGCAAGATCCTATGTGGGCAAATCATAAAATCTAAAAACAAAGTTTAGAACTAAAAACCTTTATTTTTTTTCCTCTGCCATCTCCAAGAAAGGCAGTATTATCTCGAAGCGCTTTGCTAAAATAAAGTGTATTACTTTTCCAGTCATATTCAGTTGCTTTGAAGCAGGATTGAGTGTCATCCATTCTTCATCTGGTGGCTTTAAAAGTATGAAACAGCATAAAAGATTAAGAAATCATTGCAGTTTGTATTATAACTTCAACGTCGTGGCTGGCTTCTGGGTACCCACCCCGATACTCTCTCAATTGCTCATCTCAGATGGAGAAAATAAGAAGAAAATGGGTAGAGATACAGGCAGTTTAGTAAAGAAAAAGGCCAAATATGCAAACATGTGACATTAAGCAAAAAGATTTGGTTTCTACTTCCCATCAGTAGTCATGGTCCACCAGTCTCTTGGTAAGTAGTGCCTCAGTGTGCTTAGTGATCTCTCACTAAGACAAAAAGCCTTAATAACAAATGCCCCTCCTGTCTCCTCTTTTCTCTGAGCCTTTATCACCGAGCGCAATGCTCCATGGTATGCATTGTCTCTTGAGTCAGCTATCCTGGCTCTGTCCCCTCCCAGCCTTTTTCCCACTCCCAGACTTCTGGCTTTTGGGGTTATGGGAATGCTGGGGAGACAGTGCTGATGCTGTGGGAGCAGCTCTCAGCAGTGACCAAAACACTGTTGGTGTTACCAATGCCATTCCAGCTCCCAATACAAAGCACAGCACTTACGAGAGCTGCTATGAGGAAAGCTAGCTCTGTCCCAGCCAGACCCTGTGTGTAGTAGTGAGGGTATCTGTGATAAACCTTTAGATCCCCTGACTTCAGGGCAGAGGGTGGCAAGAAAATAATTAGAAGGAACCATGGTTGGCACTAGAGAAAGAACACTTTAATAATGGATAAAAGAAAATAGAGATGATGCCCCAAAACCATGCACACTACCTGGGAGAACTCTATGAGGGCAACCAACCAAAGACCTGGAACTGAGGAAAACATGACAATATATAGGGTAGGTCTGAGGGCAAGTGTCCAATAAGATGTTCAAACTAGGAATGTAACTGTATATGTACAACATAACTGACCAATCATAAAAACACAACCTTATATGGAACAACTTCATTAACATGCAAACTCCCATGAACATTTGCTACTCACCACATCTAGAAAGGGGTTTCCCATGGCCTTACGTTTATAGTTGCTGCAGCTTGGCCAACTCCCACATCTGTGCAACTTCCACCTCTATTACAGATTCTCTAAGACTTTTTCACTGTAATCTTAGAAAGACAATGTTCTTACCAATTTGCTTTTTCTATTGTAAATTAAATAAGCACTAAATAGCCCAGCAAGCTTTGTGAAAGCATCCTTAATGCTAAATCATTTATTGTATACCTGTGCTCATTTTGTGTAATGTAGAGGTGGTTTCCCTGGGGAAGAAGAGAACTGTGGAATAATGCCTTGGGAAACCCCATTCAAAATGCAGTAAGCAAGAAGCTTATTCACATGTTCAAGAATGCAAATGTTACTAGAAGGTTTCTTGTTCTCTGTGTTATCATAGGTTAAATTTTGGTGCAAGAATTTTAATATTAATCGTTCTCTCCCATTGGACCCTTCCCTCAGACCCCACCTTAACTCCCCACACACACCGGGGTGCATAAGTACCCCTGTCAGACTCTAAACCTCGCCTTTTGCCCCTTGTTACTGCCTTGGTCTAGTTAGCTCCAATACATTGGACGCCTTATTGTTTGTTGTTTTTGTATTATTAAAATTACTTTTCGGACAACTGGATCAAGGCTGCCTCTCTCTCCATTAAGTCACCACATGGCTAAGCACTGAGAAAACTCAAAGAGGTCTAAAACCCCTCAGGAGTTTTAGGGTGAGATAGTTTTGTTCACAGTAGTTATTATGGGACTGTGTTTTGAATTTCTAATGAGAACAGTGTTGGTAATACAGAGACATATTCACTCTCACTGATCTTACACAGTGCCAAGACATAATTAAATATATATTCTTTTTTAAAAAATACCAAATTTCTGGTAACAGACATCTGAAATATTCTCATATCATTCCCAGTTCTTTTTTCAGGAAAAAAGCAAGTATATGTGATAGTTGCAATTAGTCTTTAACATTCAGCTAGCGTAACTCTGGTAAAGATTTCATGTTGCTGTTTGACACATACACACACACACACACTTTGGTGAGAAGGCATGAACTGTTTATTAAGAAGACCTGACTCCACTTTATATAGTATTTCTACAAAGGCCAGGGATTGGGGGAGAGGGTTGACACCTCTCCCCATCCCATTGGTCAAGACAACTGTCCATCAGCTGTCCATATCTTTAAGACAAAGAATGCAAACTACCTAGACTAAGGAAAACATTGCTTCTATTTGTAACACCCATATGTGAGAAACAGCTTAAGAACTATGAAACTGTGAGACACAAGAGAAGGCTGAAAAATCAGGGTGACAATTTCACATACTTTAGACCACCAGAAAATCATTATTTAATATAATGGTATATTTATCCTTTAAATTAGCTGGTCTTGTACTAGGAAAAACATTTGTTCCAATCCCGAATTGCTGAAATCATGTCGTATTTGTGTGAATACTACAAAACACTGAAAAGAAAATCCAAGTTTCCATAGCAATTGTTCAGTGCCACAAAAGACTAAAATGGTCAGAATTTGTTTTCAGGAAAATTGAATGTATTATTCAGTCATTAACAGTTTTCCTCATTTAGGGAACTGAGAGAAACATTTTTTTTTCCTTAATGCAGCTCTTCTTCCAAGAAGTACTGAGCTATTTCATTTTGATATTTCAGTCCACAGCAATTCAGAATACACTTCATCTCCATTTTCTCTTAGATGCAGAGTTCTTATTCTGAAAACGATATTATTTTAGTTTTCTTTCTCTGAAATTTAATATCTTCTCTGTATAGATATACACATATATAAAAGCAAGAATGCAGATGTATGTGTTGTAAAAATGTATAAATATGAATTGAAAATAAAGATCAACATTTAACTGCAAACATGTTTCACTAGATTGCTAATTTGTCACATTGGATCTGAATTTATTGGTTGAAATGTAGACATTTTTAACTATTCTAAAACCTGTTTGAATGATTTAGTTATACATCAGCTGAAACAGCTGATATGTTTGTGCAAAGTTCTTAGTAGTAGAATTGCTATAAAGTGAGTTTTGTGAGAGCACTTCAAATTTTTGTTTTGAATCCTTTTTCTCTACATTGGAAGTGATAATATTTAAAGATTTTTCAGGAGGAGGTGTTTAGAAATATCAAATATTGTTTTGCAATCATTTTCAATGAGTACAGAGCAATGGATTGATGATGCTACTCTTCAAATTTTGGTAGCAATAAAAATAACAAAAAATACTACACTGTTCCTTATTATTTGTAAACATCTCCAAACATGAGGTCTGTATTACTGCTATTACATTGATGTTATGGTCAATATCATTTGTCTAACTTCTAGAACATATAGGAAATATGGACTATGAAATCTCTTGGAAGTATGTGCATAGTGCTAAGACGGCTACTGCCACCTCTGATACCCCTCTGCCAGGCCAGCCTAATCAACAGAAGAGACATATTCTTAACCAAACTGTTAAAACTTTAACTGATGTCCATGCTATAAACTTATCAGATATTGGGCATAGAGATATGTTTAATTTATTATTCTTTCACACCTAAATAAAATCACAGATTAGTATATGCAACAGGATATTTCCTGTTAGAGGTGTTAACTTTAATACAGGAAGGGGAGTAGTCAGTGATGTAACCTGTGACATGATTTATCTGCAAATCCTGCACATATTCTATAGGAGATTGTTGTAAATGCTCGCTTAGAATATTTGTCAATTTGTCACTGATTTGTCCATGGTTGAAATGATTAGGTTTTGTTAGCAAAATAAGTACATTTTAAAAAAATGCATGAAAGTACTATCAGATATCATGCTACCTGGAAAGAAATTATTCTTTGCTGTGAATAGGAAACCTCAGTTACTAAGCCAGTAATTTAAAGGGTTTTTTTTAAAAAGAAGTGTGTACATACTATGGTGAGTTTTCAAGAAAAGTTTTCTGAGGAAATTATTCTGTCATCCAATTATGTCTTTGTGATATTTACTTTAATTTTTTAGAAGCATATCGGTCAAATGCATCACAATAACATTAATAATAGGAAACTTAATTCCACACCAAATTCCCAAAAATACCTGACTAAGCAAAATTTCCAAGCAAATGTTGAAGATACTTCATGGAGATGACATTATTATTTCTGGACCAGAAAATGGAGATGTCAATTATATTAAAAGCTTTACCATATCTCATAAATGTATTCTTGTGATAGAATCCACTTAAATATATAATATGTAGAGGGAAGCAGTAATGAATGTGAAACGTATAATTACAATTTGAGCCTTATGGAATTGAAATTAGGCAGTATGCAAAAGCCATATGGCACTCAGACTATGTATACTTGCTGTTGCTGTGTTGAAATGCTCACTGTCAAGAAAAGATTTCCAGTTTAACACCAGGGGCACATCTGGATGGATGTTAGTCTAGTAAGAACTGGTGCCAGTCTAGTGAGAACTGGAGAGCTGGGAGATTGTTCACAAAGAGTAGCTTGTCTGATGGCAACAGAGAGAAATTAAAAAAGGACACTTTGTTCTGCACTTTGTTGAATACTGACTGAATTCAAGACATGCATGAACTCAAAATCTAGCCTATAAGCAGTAAAAGAGATGTCAAAAAGGATGGGCTGTCTTCAGGCCTGATAGCAAAATTATGAGAAAGCAGAGACGAGGACCTCGGCTCCTCTTTACCCTAAGTCCACCCCTGGGTTTTCCCACAAGAAAGAACTGCTGGAGTTTCTGCTGAAGCATGAGGGAAAACATGACATTACCAGAGAGGTCTCAGGAATATTCAAATTTTATCGGTTCATATTTTCAAATGTACTAAGACTTGGAAACTTTGCAAATGCCACAGAATAATGTCTTCAAGGCAGATTTTGAATATCTGAAATTCAGAGGCATTCTCAGAAGCATGCTGATATTAGTTTAAGGCAGGAATTTTTATGAATATTATTCTAAGATTTCTATCCCATAGTCTAGCAATAATATTAACTGTTGCCTGGGAAATAATACAGGAGAGATATGGGCAGTTTGAAAACAGTGATAAAATATGAATGCATTCAAGAAATAAAAATAGTTTACAAATAGTGGCCAAAAAGCCAAAGCAGAGAAAAAAATCTTTAGTGCTGCGCAAAACTTGTCAGATTTTTTTTTCCAAAAGAGCACCTGTTTCTTAGAAAATATGATGTATGAATTCCAAACAAAGGATCAGCTTTCAAAGCTGACTGGAGTCCCACTAGGGTATGGATTATTCCATGAACTAAGTAAGATTACTGTTAGAAGAAAAGTCAGCCCCTAAAGGACTATCTGTACAAGACTGTGCTAACACAGTAAAGCCTCTGCAGTTCAGTGTCTGCTCACAGAACCAAGTATTTCTGTAAGGTCTTAGTTTGTGAAATGTCTGGAAGTTTAAGATCTGGCATATCCATGCAGTTCAATTTATTAATGCATTTTTTTATAACTCTAGTGATTGATCATTTGTGTTGTTCTATTGTGGCATGTCTGAAAATGAATGGAGGTCCAACATCTTCTCTTCAATAAAAATCTCTACAGATATATGTAAGGTATTGCTGAGTGCATATTTACTTTCATAGCCAGTACGTTGCTAGAGCATAACTTAGATTGTAAATTGCTCTAAGATATCTTCAATATGAAAGGTGCTTTATAAATCTAAATTGCAATCTGCTTCTGCTTGAATGAACATAAATATTAAGTCTGTGTATGGTAATTCATAAACTATAAAATTATATTGAACCTGTTTATATTTGGGTTAACTTATTTCTGGCATCAATCTGAAAAGAAATGTCCCTGAAGTTATTTCGTGAAACTGCCATGCAGTGTCAAAAATAACTAGCTCAGATCCTGACTGGATGCTTCATCCTCTTTTCAACATGAGTGATACTGGGAAGGAAACTCTGAGGAAGTAAGAGAATGATACCTGCTCTCTAAAACAGGATTCATGATAGCTTTACACACTAGCAAACACAGAGTTGGAGTTTTCAGAGTAGAAGATGATTACAGGTTTCACATACTTTCTTAAATTCACTTGACATTAAAAGCAAGAATCAATATTTACAGAAGCTTTTAGAACACAGTTTATTAATGACTGCAAGAAACTTGGTGGTCACTGATGATAGTTCTAGGAAGTAATGTGCTTAGGAAAGAGGTATTAAAGCTGGTGTCAAATCCGCATTGATTATGTATTTCATTCTGACTATTTAGGCAGTAAGAACTGGTGTTTTGTATTTAGCATGTTACCAAGTAACCTGATTTGATTTTAAAATTGCTTTTTCTCAACAGATTTTCAGTCAGAGGCAGGAGAAGTGTCAAAGAATAACTGTTGATGATTTTCATAAAATCAGACTAATAATTAGGATTTTTTGCCTTTTGCTAGTGTGTTTTAATGCTGGGAAAGGTTAATGTTTTGCTATGTTACAATAATGTATGAATTACAAATATAGCAGCTCTTGTATAAAAGATCCTCACTGTTGAAGATCTTAAGCAAAACTTAAGAAGTGTGGGTCTCTCCTACTTATTAAAAATGTATATGCTTTTCACAGGTTCCTAAAATCTTTCAGGACAATGCTAAATTTAAATGTTGAAGACTAAGAGAAATGTAGCACCTACATGCACAAAAGAAAAGTAGAAAGGACAATGTAGAAATATCTTGGCTTAGTCTTATCCAAAATTTTTTGGCTCTAGTAATCCTGGAGACATATAAATATTACCTTAATTAATTATATTCTGGTGGCACAATTGCCCTGCATTATCAACCACAATGTTTATATGCATGTTCAGAGTCTAGTTTAATTCCGAAGAAATCAAATTGATTTTTTAATTTACAGGAGGGGTGAGAGCTATGGAGATAATACTGTCTAGAAATATTTTCCTCCTCTTTTTAGCTCTTATGAACAGAATGAACTCAAACAGTAATTTATTGTCTGCCATGGTTTAGGAACAGCACTCCCTACTTTAGTGTTCCCACTAAATTGAAAACCATGAACCACTCCCCTCCTCCCCACCTCTAGTGGAAGGCAAAAGGCAGAGATTATGGGTTGAGATACAAAAAAATTACTGGAAACAGCAATGAGATAAGAAAACTCACGCTAACAGCAACACTACTAATAACAAAAGCGTACAAAGAGAGGGTGATTTACATGCAAAAATGTTCAGGAAGCACAGGACAAAAAAAAAATACAACTGCGAGCAGACCCTCTGCAGACTGCTCTTTCCCCTGACAAAAAAATCATTCCACCTTCTTCCAGGAACCCAGTCTCTTACTTGCATTCCCCCAGCGATGATGTGAGGTGGGGTAGAGTAACAACATAGCCATGCCCACATAGCTCCAGGCTCCACTTCCTCATGGCTATGGCAAAAAATTTGACTCTGTGTGGCTGAAACCAAGCACAACCATTGTCTTAACGTGCCTTACCGATCCATAGGGCCCACACTTTCTGGCCACAATGTCTTGCATATACTTCTCTGGCTTCCTGCCCTATACTGCAACCAGTGCCACGGGTACAGCTCTTTCCCAACATCTAAGCTGGTGCCAGTGCTGGCAGATAAACTGCTTAGGGAACCAAGGAAAACACAGCCAGGGTCAAAATAGAGCTAAGAGCATAGATACATCAACAGCTTCCTGGCTTGTAAATTTAAAAGCATAATGTCTAATCTGTAAATGCCAGAATAGAGATGCCCTGGACTTTCAAATTTAAGACCATCTCTTTGGAAAGCTGTGAGTAAAAATGCCCTTTTTTTTTGAAGACTTTTATTGAAGCTAGGACATAAAATTTTGCATCGAATCATGGGGCACTCGACACAACATCCTACTTTCTCTCCTCTCTCAGTTTAAATGGATTCCCTTAGAAGTCGTAGTGGGTTAGCAGTGGCAATCATGCCTTACATGGGAACCTGAGGATGTCATTATGGAACACAAATAATTCAGGAGAAATTACATCTCTGGGTTCATTTCTGCTAAAAGACAGTTTTGACTTGTTTGAAAACAGGCCAAGGTCAAAGGAGTAGTCATCTCTCTTGAACTAGTTTTTTGAGGAACTCAAACATGAATTCAGACCATTTTATCAAATCAAGAAAGATACAGTTGACATAACAATTAAGTACTGGTGAAGAACACCTTTATAAACCTTAGGGTTACAACAGCTGCATGAAGAGAGGGATTGAAGGGAGGGAAGCATAAAAGGCTCTCCCTGTCGCAGTACTGAGGACATGGATGCTCTTAGGCTCTGTCAGTGAGAAGTGAAGGAGCTGTGGTCATTCCAGTTCTCTTTTCTAGTAATGTGTTTTCCCATCCTTTTCATTGGCTAGAAGAGGAAGGAAAGGGAGACAACAGGGCTGTAGAAGTGGAGAAGACTTACTTTTCTGTTACTTTCCTCACATGCCACCAAAGGAGAATGTACATTTGGTAGAGACTGCTTGAGGGACACATGGAGTAGGGATACAAACAAAACAAAGTCAGCACATGGAGTGAAAGATACTTTGCTCTACTACAGACCCAAGGATTAGGAAATTAGCTACCAATGAATGGAGTAGCAGATTGAGACTTGGCACACATCACTTCATGAGAGCATGTGAGGAGACAGAAAAGCATGAAAGCAGGAAAACTTCTGAAAAATGTTTAGTTTGGGTTTCCATTTTTGTTTTGATTTTGATCATTTTATTTTAGGGGTTTGGTGTTTTTTGAGTTTTTTGGGGGGGGCCTTTTTTGTTAGTTTTTGGGGGTTTTGTGGGGTTTTGTTTGTTTGTAGGGCTTTGGGTTTGTTTGTTTGTTGGGGTTTTTAGTGTTGTTTTGTTTGTGTTTTTTTTTGTTTGGGGTTTTGTTTGTTTGTTTTGGTGGTTTTTGATTGTTTGTTTTTTGTTGTTATTGTTCTGGTTTTAACAGAGATATTAATACATATCAACATTTGTATGGTTTGGAAGCACCACACTGAGATTTCCTATGTCCTAATTAAACAAACTTAAGATACAGACAAGTTTAGGAATTGAAACTAGTTTCAGGGGAAGCCAGACTCTCCAAAGCTACTGCAAGCCAACAGTACTGCCATCTTGAATATGAGGAGATACACATAAACCTGCTACAAGATCCCACTGACAGATGCATTCACCAGGTAGGAATTGTAATGAACCATGAATGATTTTTGGTAGTTTGTAGATGAATTCTAATGATACATTAATGGTAGTTTATCTACTTTATCTACTTCAGCCTGGTCATGTTTGTTAGATCTTGGCCATGGGTCCAAAGCACGGACACATGCTAACAGCCAAGCATATCTTAACTAATTCGATAAGATTTGGGAGAGAATGAAATATTAAATGATTGTGAGATTTTAAGACACACTGCTTTTCTAGAATGTAGGTAACACCATAGGTATATTCACTCCTCACTGTTGTCCTAAGTTGCCACAAGTTTAGTGAAAAAATTGCAGTGAATTACATGAAGAAATACTACCAGTATGTAGCCTGATCACATTGTGATGTGTGTCACAATAATATTAAGTCTATAATTTGTGTTCTATATCTGAAACATTATTCCCTTGATGATGGCTTTTTATAAAGTAACTTAGAATTTGGAGACTCATTTATTCCCATCCTCTCTAGTTTTTCTATATATAGTGGACATACCAATAGAAATATTCATACAACTTTTATAAAATTAGCTTAGTGATTATTCTTGTACATTTTTAGCTTTCTCCTTTTGTAACTAGGCTCAAATAATTAGCTTTAACAATATGTTATGATGCTCTATTATTATTAATCCTTGTTTGAAAAGGTAGCCATTTTACCTAGGCAGTCCTATTTATGGCCTGTGGTAACTGAAAACACCCAACAGATAAAAATTTCAGATTTTATTTCATTTGATTAAATTAAAGGTCAGTAGGACACTGAAGCTACAAAGAAGAGGTCTACTACTATAATAGTAATTTTAGTTTTAACTGTTTAATTTTATCTTCTCCTAATCAGATATTTGCTCAAGATTTGTCTCATTTGTCATGCACCAGAACAAAGACTGTTAATTCAATCCTAGAAACCACTTATTCTTTGGGGGAATATTTTAATAGACCCCCAGAGATACTATTTGTCTTCTGATGTGTAATACACACTAAGTAATTATGAGTCCAAAAATTCCCGGTGATGGAAGCTGGCATGCCTTTATGTCCCTTGATAGAGATGACTTCTTAAAGACACAAATATCTTGTCCCCAGTTAGCACTGAGCTGATGTAAACATATTTACATTTATATGTAAATACATTTAGACACATTAAGAATTAAGAGCAGTTGGCTAGAAACATTGCATCAATCATGCCCTGGTCAAATCCTCCCCTGATTTATACCCATCACTCTTATGCAGAGGATTCATTGTGTGCAATCACGGTGCTATTTCATCCTTTTCTAACAAGTGAATAAAATTATCAAGCTTGTAACTGTTGTCAAGAATGATGAATTTATAAGCACTAGATGTTATACCACTCCTATTACAGTTTTGTAAGTGCATGCATCAAGACTAGTCACAAGATTGGCCTCAAAAACCAGCATGGGTCCACTAAACTTCCTCTGTTGTCTTACTTGTCTTATTTCAAAGTATTTTGGTAAAATTAGGATTTAGGCTTTAAGGAAATCAGTGTTAACTGTTAATGGCAAACAACAGTGACCACACTTCTTCCTGAACTTTAAGACTGGAAATTTCTTTCTCTCCAGTGGTACAGGGGGACAGGGAATGTTCGTTACAGTCAGTTCAACAAACATGATCTCTACTGCTCCTTCCTCCTCAGGGAAAGGATTCTTCTCACTTTAGCCCTGCTCCAGTGTAATGTCCTTCCCACAGAAGACAGTCCTCCATGAACTTTTCCAGTGTGAATCCTTGCCACAGGCAGCAGTTCTTAGTGCACTCTTTCAGCATGGGTCCCCTGTGGGGTCACAAGTTCTGTCAACAGACTGCATCCAGTGTAGTCTCATCTCTGCTTGGGCCCACAGTTCCTGTCAAAAACCTGTTCCAGGAGGAACTTCCCATGGAGTCACAGCCTCCTTTGGGCATCCACCTGCCCTAGCTTGGGGCTCTCCATGGGCTGTGGGTGGATCTCTGCTCCACCGTGGAACGCTATGGGCTGCAGGGGCACAGCTGCCTCACCATGGTCCTTCTGCATGGCCTGCAGAGGAATCCCAGCTCCAGCTCTGGGAGCACCTCCTGCCCCTCTTTTTGCACTGACCTTGGTGTCTGCAAAGTTATTCTCTCACATACTCTCATCCTCTCTCCTGCCTGCAGTTGCTCTTGCGTGGCAATTTTTTTTCCTACCTAAATACGTTATCCCAGAGGTGCTACTACTTTAACTGAGAGCTCAGCCTTGGCCAGTGGTGGGTCCATCTGGGAGCTGCTTGGCATCATCTCTATTGCACATAGTGGAAGCTTTTGGACACTTTTTACAGAAGCAATACCTGCAGCCTTCCCTCACTACCTAAACCTTCCTTCACAAACATAGTATATTAACAAACTGTCCTTTGGTTCCAATGAGGCTGAAGAGGGTTACTCCACAACTTTCAAATTTTCTCAATGAAAAGAATGTAGGCTGTGGCAGAAGAATGCATAAAAGTAGTCCCAACATGATATCAAGAACAGTGAAGGAGAAATTCCAACCCGGTGCATGACTTTCTGCCAGTGAATGCCCCAATGTGCTGGTGAAACCTGGGAACTGGCCCCCTCCCTCCCCTTCTGCTAACAGAAAATTGAGGCTACTAGCTACAGGACTCTGGGAATAGGGAGGACGTAACAGTACATTGAAGGTTTAGAAACTTGGAAGACTTTTTGTAACATTTTAAACTATTTTTTAATGAGTTATCTAGATCTAAATTCAGTAATTTAGATTATTCTACTACTAAGATACTAATTGGAGTAAGAAACTTTTATCTCCATCTATATGGTGTGTTTCCTTTTGCCCACTACAAGATTTTGAGAGCAAAAACTACTGTCAGCCTCAAAGGGTTACTTTTTCAAAGGCTGAAAATCCTAGAGATATTTAGTATAGGCTGAATACGGAATAGCGTTTAAGAAACGTGAAGAGTTTTCCTCACTCACTTGCAGGCTTGGGTTCTTCAAGTAGCACAGTGTGCAGAAAAATATGTGGGTTTGATCATCTGATGGAAATTTAGAAAGAATTCTTTCTTCAGGAATAGTGTTTCCATATCACTGAGAACATGGGTTTTTATTCTGCCAGTGCATAATGGCTTACACAAGCCTCAAAGAAACCTCTCCATTCTTTGAATCCTATCCCCGTAGGCAGTCATGTAATATAGATACAGAAGGATGCTCAGATATAATTTCACAAAACACCCCCATAAATATATTGAAGACCCTCACTACAGAAATCTAAAATGCTTCCATGTACACAGAAGACAGCAGAAACACAAAGTAGTCTGAACATGTCTTGTTAATTACCAGTGTAAAATGGGTGTCCTAGGTAGTTGTGTTTGTTGAGCTGCCTGGGTGTTCAGATCTTATTTCTATGATAAAGAGTGGATTGATCTGAAAAGAGGCTTTTTGGCAGTCCTAAAACCTCAGTCTTGTTTATAATGAAATCAGAATACATACTTCAAAGAAAAAGGTATGTTTTCCTTTTCAGTATAGATATGACAACATAATCCCCCTGAGTGGCTTTAAGCCACTGCTTTGTCTAGGTTTTGCATGTGAACAGCACAGGAAGAACAGTTACCTTCCGTCAAAATGCTGTAGGAGGCAAGTTCTTATCCGTGTTTGTCATGTCTATGTCTACTAAACTGCAAGTTTTGTGTATCTTCTACAAAAATTCAAAAATTTATTGTAAATATAACTGAAATCTTGGCATTTCAAGTCAGGAAAAGATACCTTTCTTGATCTAAGTATTAAAAATAACTTCTACAGAGAAAAAAAATGTACATAAAACTACTATTAAAATTAAAATCATAATGAGCATTCTTCTTGGTTTCTACCCTTTTTCTTGATCTTACTTCCACTCTTCCTCTTTTGAGGTGGATATTTTCTGGCTAAGTTTCAAGGCTCATTTTTAGTTTAAGATGATTGGGTACTGCAACAAGTTATAAGCCTCTGGAATTCTTTCAGTAAAATATAACATTCATAATCCATAGGCTGCTTACCTCATTGTTCTGCATCTCCATATTACATAAGAATTTACTGTATGTGGTGCTTTTTGCTTATGTTATATACTTCTTCATTACTTTCCTTCTTACCCCTAAAACTGATTCTGTCTTGGTCCTGGTTTGTATTTCTTTTAACCGACAATTGGTGGGATGTACATTGCCATGGGGTCTCTCGTGGTAAAAATCTGCCCTATCTTTTATCATCCCATGCATGCACTGCTCTCTGTTGTGTTCTGTGCCATCACTTCACAACCCCCCTGCTGCTTCCCTGGTGGTTCATTGTACTGTATTGCTTTCCAGTACATTATTGCACTAGAGATGTAAATCTGTCTTTCTGCCTGGAGAAACTGCTCGTTACAGATATCCATATCAAACTATACTGGTGCAAGGCAAAAATGAACACTAGAAAAACAAAATAAACTTTTTCACACAAACACAAGCCTTACTGTTAGACAATTGCAGAATCACAGATATGGGATGTGACCCCAAGTCCTTCTCCTCAATGTTGCTCTCAGTCAGTATTCCACCCAGCCTATACTTGTGCTTTAGTTTGTCCTAAACCATGTGCAGGGCCTTGCACTCCACCTTGTTGAATCTCCTGGAGGTTGCAAGAGCCCACCTCCCAAGCCTGACAAGGTCCCTCTGAATGGCATCCTTTCCTTCCAGTGTGCCAACTGCACTGCACAGCTTGGTGTTGTCAGCAAACTTACTGAGGGTGCACTCAATCCCACTGCCTACCCACCAGCCCCAGTTTTAATCCTTTTTTAAGGGAGGAACTCCTTTCATTCCAGCACACCAGTCACCATGTCGCTGTGATGCCCAAAAGACCAGAGCCCTGCAAATGCACGTCTCCAACTCCTCTTGCTTATTCCTCGTTATACATACATCATTATAGAGATATTTAAGTTGGTGGTCCCATGAAATCAACTTACTGGCTGGAGTGGCTGGAGTTCTTTTGGGCTGCTCTTCAGGTGTTCCCCTACAGACCTGCAATCCCTCTTCACTGTCTGGGCATCACTTTCTGGCACTGGCATCAAACTCACAGAAGTGAGATGGATGGAAGTTCCCCTCTCCAACAACTTTCAGATAAAGTGGCCGAAACAAAACTGCTGTCAGGCAATGAAAATTTCTAATATAGCTAGTTAATCCTAATGCCTTGAGAGGCTACCTAGAACAGAGGCTAGCCAGTGTTAAAGGAATAAAGCAGGTATTTACTAAAAAGGCCTTCAAAGGATACACATTGGGCAGTACAAGAGCCCAGCTGTGGCTCCACCCAAGGTGGACAACGGGTCACACATTTTCGCACTTTTATAAGTTTTAGTCTAGTTACCTACTGGGGTTAATTGTCCAATTACAGCATCAGGTTATGAAGTCCCATCCTCCCAGATTGCTCTCCTCAATTTGCTGTTGTTTATACTTTTTGGGCCTGAAGCTGCAATGGTGTCCTTGGTTCTTGGGCCGGAAAAAATTGTTTTGTCTAACTAAACTGTGAAGAGAACTTGCTAACACTTTATATGAAGTTCAGAGTTATATACTATTGCATTTTCCTGAAAGATATGAAAGCTAAAACTTAAGGTATCAATCCCAGGCCCTGAAAACTCAGTACCAAGCCTATGGCCTGTTACCAGCAAAGGCACTATTGCACTGCAGTTAAAACCTTCTCTGAAAATCTAGCTTCTGCTTGCATTTCTACCATTTGGTACTTTAACCATCCTGGGCATACTACAGAGCAAGGAGCTGAAACTGGGCTCTGAAGTGAAGAAACCTACAGTATCTATGGATACTATGGATACAAGCCACCTACTCCCATCTAAGATTCCCTCTAGCTTTTAAGCTGCCTTTCCATATTTGAAAGACTTTTGTAAGATTTTTGTCATATATTGCAAGCTCTGTCTACATGTTCTGGACAGTCACTGCGTCTGAAATAACATTGTGCTTAAGCAAATAAATGAAACCATTGGAGTTAGATGTTATACTTACCTGGTGTTAGAGAATCAGTGGAGCCTTCCTTTGCACAAAAGGACACTGAAGGTCTCTGTAGTGAGACCTAGAGGTGCACTGACTACTCTCAGGGAGCCCAGACAACTACCTCTCCTTAAATTCAGGTGTCTTTCTTGTATTTGAGATGAGCTGCCTCAAAAGAGAAATCAGGAAACATATTTGACTTTCTTTGCTTAGCAAAGTGGTCTGATACAGGCAAACTCATTCCATCTTCTGCATTCATCCACCCTAATTTACTACCTCTAATTAATTTATTTGGAACAATGCTTTCCTCTTTATTGGGAAAAAAAAATCTTGTGAAAGAGGTATATATTGCATGAAAGCTTTTATGAAAGCTTTTTTTTTTCTCAGATCCATGTGTCAATAGCAGTTCTGTCATTCCCATGCAAGCACATCTATGATCCTGTGGTTTCAGTTAGTTTATACTCTAATGAAGATGCTTATATTTATAGCTGCTACTAGTGCTATGCAGCTCTTGTTTACTGCTTTTGCCTCTCTGATCTATAAGACTCATGCAACCTCCTGAGAACAGAGAAAGAAAGCAGCAACACACAATGACTGATGTAAACTTTGATTAAAATTTCAGCAAATTTATTAGGCAAGAGATATCATCAAGTAAATTAATTTTAATGAACAAGTACTAATATGCATATTCAGTCTTACTACTTAGATAAGGGTACCTGACTTAAATCTAAACTCTGTCTATAAGTATATTGGTTATATTTTAACAGTTGCTTTTTTATATGCATTCTTTTACGGCATGATTACTTTGGAATAGCAATTTCTCTTAAGCAAATTTACAGAAAAAAAAATCAATCTACATAGTCTTTTTTTCTTTTATCTGTTAGTAGTATGTGATCCCATGAAGTCACAGGTGATTACATATGAAGATCTATAACAGAGGTCATGTGGAGTTCTGCAGTGATATCCATTAATTTCAAAGGATTTTGGATATATTTATATCTATATATATTAGCTAGTAAGCTTATATGAAAAAGTTGGCTGCCTTCAAAATTTGAGTAGCTCAACGGTTCAGCCTTAGGAATTCTTATTTATCTTTCAAGCCTGGGCATTGTTTCTGCCATCTTTCTGGCTAACAGGGAAGTTCTACTGTCCAAAATCCTTGTTTCATTTATGTCTATGGGAGATACTTCAAAGTAATCGAGTGTGACAGAATTAATTCCATAAGGACACTTAACTTTGCTGCTGCTGATCAGTTAATCCACCAAGTGATCTATCCAAAAAATAAAGTGATAAACACATTCAAGCCAGGAAATATGGTATTTAAGCTAATGTGTGGCTGGACAGCTTCTAGCTTTTAAATTCAGTCACTCTCTATTTCAATAAAGTATTTGGTATCAAATCGGCTTTGCGCATGGACTTTCTTGCTTTCATGATTTGTCTTCCTCTTTGGTCTTCTACACTCAAACCTGGAAACACAGCTTGGTTAAAAATGTAAACAGTAAATATAATACCCAATGAGAAATTAACTACAACACTTCATAAAAACATGTTTTAATCAACCTTGGAAAATTACTCTGCATCTATACATAGGAACCTCCTCAAAATCATTATAGACTGCAAAAAGATAGAGATTAACATCCACATTTTTATTTGGTCCTAATGGACTCAGAACTATGTTTGTAGTAGTTTACATTATCGATAATTGTTTAACATTTATCATCACTATGAAGGAATCACAGATTTGGAAGCTTCTGCAGGCCAGCTTTATTTAATCATTCTGAAGGAGAGTTGTTTTATTGTACAGCACAATTTAAAAGTGGTGGTGGATCATACATAATTTGCTTCCTTATATGTGTTTTCCTGTATGTTGGCTTGTTATCCAGTGACAAGGGCCAATTCACACACTGAGGTGTTCTTTTTATTCGTTTGCACAAACTAGGGTGTTAGGTAGTAACCCACAAAAAGCTGGGTCCCATATCATCAAAACTTTACATTATTTATACATGACAACAAATAAAGACATCAGCATTCATTTGTTGCAGATTGCATAAGAGTTTCATTGATTAGTACTCAGAGCTCTATTTGCCAGCTACATCTGTCACTGGCCAATGAGTCAGTGGTCACGATCTCCCAATGCTGGAATTACCTTTCCCCCAGTTACAATGCAGTTCTGCTGACTTCGCTCCTGGTGGCTCTTGTCCAGACAACCCATTTTTCTTGGGATTGTCTTCCCTGATCCTTAAAACAAAAGATTCGTCAAGTATACAGCATTCGCAATGTGGTTGCTTAATCATAACTGTCTAGTGGAAGACACTGATTAACAACTTAAAAAAGAAAACATTGCAGATTTGGTTCAAATTTTGAGGGGCTAGATATCATATATATTGCAGATCACAGGTGAATTTATCTCAAAACTTCATTTAAAGTTTTAAATGTATAATTTCACTCACAGTCAAGTGTGACTAAATACACTTAGCTTTAGTCATAAGCTCAAGTTCTCTCCCCCTCTTTGGAAGGACAAAATTTTATTTCCCTGCAGATAATATTCATACATTACATTCTCCTGCTCTTCAAAAAGGATGTCTGTGAAGATCTGATGGGTAAAACTAAGCAATGAACTTACAGAACTACAAAAAATACCTCTCTGTCTCTTTCTTTTATTTACATATGGAGGTTTATAGTTGATCGCAGTTAATAATGTTTGTTCACTAAAGATGAACTGATGAGGAACTTATGTCTCATACAATATGACAGAAAGGAGCTGTGTTTTCCTGAGTTTTCAAAAACTTTTAAAAAACAGCAATGAAGAAAAATATTTTCATTTCATTTTAATGGACTTTTGCCAGGATGCATTCTGATCACTACCTTTGTGTACTACTGGCCTCTCCTAAAGCAATGCCAGCTGTCACTTGAAGCCAAGGTAGAGCTTTAACCACAGAAAGGAGCTGGCAAGTCATCTGGCATTCACAAGAGAAAATAATGAATTTTGAGAACCACACTTCTGTGTCTGTTATTATTTATCCTTTGTCCCTTACAACTTCATTCATTACTCTCTGTTACTTTCCAGCATGTGTAATGATCAGCATCTTCAAAGTAACTGTTGTGTGAGTCTCTTGCAAGAAATTGCACTTGTGTTCCTTCCTGCTGCATTCCTTCCACCCAGATCGTTTCCTTCTTTTAAGCTCAGAACAATTTTGACCTATCAACCAATTTTTGCCAGGTGGTGGGAAGACACAAAGAATGTTTAACCAGTTGAGGCTGGGCATGGAGTTCTGACCTTTACGGTCAGAGTCTGGTTTATTACAAGCGCACTGTGCAGAAATAAAACACTCAGCTATGTTGAACAACAGAAATTCAGGGATGCAGAAGAGTTAAACCACTTTTTTTCATCAGTTCAGCTTCTGCAAATTTTCAAGTACATAGACAATTTACCAGAGCTCAGATAAGGAGAGATTTTCTGCTTTACAAAATGTAATGAGATTTCAATGTGCCACTTTGTGAGGGAGAGCTGAGACCTTTTAAAGTTTTGTGGTATTTTATCACCAAAAGAAACTCTGAAACTATAGAACTGAATATAGGAAAACTATTTCCTACTAATTCGTTTCACATTTCATTGCAAAACTCCTGGACAATTAGAATATTCAATGTGTTTTATTTTTTAAAATTATTGTTTTCTCTATACCAAACCAAATATCATAATTAGCAGAAGTATTGAATTATATTGCAATGTAACTTACTATCAGAAGTATGAAATATGTCAGATGCTTAAAAGAGATATTTCAGACAGCTTTAATATAATGCAAATAGATTTTGAACACTTCTTCACAATACTGCGGGTAGGTTTTCATGGTAACACAGCAGTTATCTTCTGCTACCTCCTTTAGAGAAAGATAATATTCCTGAAAATAAACTGCTGAACCATGTGTTAAGGAAAACTATATTTTCTTGGATGGCATTGAGCTACTGAGACTGATGACTTTAAAAAAAATTATCAACACCTGAGAGCTGTGACATTTACATGTCCTCTTGGAAATTGGTACTGAAAGAATTATAGACCTGACAGCTAACACATAGAGAGTTTTTACCTGGTTTTTCACTAATCAAAAATATATCTTTCCACAATTTGTCCTAGAGAAAATCTTTTTATGCAATCTCATCTTTTTAAAGGAAATAATTTGGAAATTGATGCCTCCATCTGTCTCTTTATTTTTTTTCTGGATGTGTGCAATAAGTAATTTAATTAGTTGAACCTTTGTAGCTAAAGGAGACAAATGGCCTCAGGATAATATTTCTTCCACTAATTTAAATTCTAAACTACTGGAGATTTAGTGGTAGAAAATCTGATCTGATATGTTAGGTGCCAGTCATTAAGAAATTAACAACAGACTGTCTTAAATCTTCCAATTGAATGATAGTAAAGCTTAATATAAATCAGAATACAGCTTACAACATTTCTAACTAGGTATAATTACTTAATTACTTGCTTACTACAATAAGAACTATTAACAAATCTAAAATTATGTCTTTAGCTTTACTTCTATTAGCAGAACAATTACTATGAACCAAAAAATTAAGTGAACAATTACTATGGACAAAAAATTAAGTGAATTAAAATGTTATGAAAAATATCATGCCATGAAGACAGAATGTGGGTGCCAATCCCCACTGGAAATTGCACAAAAAATTATCTATTTTTCTTTTGGTAGGAAATAAACCAATATCTTTCCACATATTCAGTGTATTTCATACTTGCACAATAATATATGCTGAGTAAATAAAACACAATATGTGAGTGCAGATTTTCCATAACCATCCCCTCACATAGTAAATATTATAATTAAAATCATAAAGCACTTGATTTAAAAAAATCAAGTAACGCCATTCAAGCAGTGCTCTAACAGCATGTAGATTGGACCTAATTTACTGGGTTTTATTTTCTTTAGCTAGTAATAATTCCATTTTTTTCCATAAGCTCCCCAACCATTACACAATCTAATCAACTATGCTTCAGAGTGTGATGTTAAAAGGGAAAATAACTGAAGATTACAGGGCTGATATAGTGAAGTAGAAGACAAAATATCTGATTTCCCCTAAAGCTTAGTTGTCAGTGTAATGTTCTTTCCACACATATTAAATGTACATGTGGAGCTGGAAAAGAAAGACTGTAAGCTCTACTTATTTTCTACCACTGCTTGAGACCAGAGAACACTCTTGCAGCATTTTGCAGGGATAGGAAATTTGCATCAACTAAAAGGGTTTAGCAGTGCCTTCAATAAATGTTTCCATTGTGGATTGCTTGAACAAATACTTATTAAAATGTCCCTAAGTCCTATATAATGTAAGCAGAAAATTACAGGGGATGAGAAAACAGTTATAAATATTTATATCTAAATATCAGCAGCTAGTCCATACTTGGTGGCAGTACCTTGCATGTACACCACACCAGCAGGTCATCCCTGGAAGAGAAGGCTCACATGCAAAGCTCTTTGTACAATCAATTTTCTTGCTGATACCTTTCTGTGGGGTCTATAATATTTACAAATTCCCAAGTGAATTAACTCACAGAATTAAAAGTATGTTGTAGTTCAATTCCTGTGCAAGTACAGCTTTGGTATTCTTACATTTGTATTTATCCACAGCCACATTTCCACATGGAAAGATATTCATGGGCTATATTTATTATCAGCTATACCAAGCTGTTCTACAACATGCAGCTAAAATCGACTTCAGGTAATGAAGTCATGACATCTGCCTGCATTTGTTACAATAACCATTTAATTACAGAACTGCAGCAATTTGCTTTGGTTGAAGATTTGTGTGGATTTTTTCGAACGAGCATATGTGATCATTGTTAAAGGCCAAAGAGATTCTCTAGAGCTAGAGATTAAATTTATAAGCAAACAAAATTAAAGGACAACTACTTCTATAATACAAGATTACAGAAATGAAAATAAGACATAGTTTTTAAGTCATATATGGTATTAATATTATGAAATTAGTGTACTTAATCAGATGATTTATATCCTAATGTTATAAATAGATATGACAGATACATACATGAAGATATATCTATCTACAGAACACACCATCTACATATGTCTTCAGTTTTTAATTAGTTTTTAAAATGAAAATTATAAATATCCATGCATTTTTTTATTTGGCAGCCTTTTAATTTCCTTTCTGCACATCAAATCATGGCGTACTAAATCAAAACTTTTATTTAAATTGCTCTAAATAAGAAAATAAACAAAAGCATTGACATAGCATTACTTTGAAAGCAAGGAATTTTTTGAGGTGAGTTGGATACTTTCATTTGCATTTTTCATATTATATTGTTCTGTAACAGAAAGTCAACATAACAATGGACTCAAATTGTTCCATAGTAAGCAAGTTAGGTTGCCATAAATGAATTTCAAGAATTTGAATTTTAAGATCATAATCAAGCTTGGGTCCAAGGCACTCTGCATGCCTGTCCACTACATAATTACATATTATTAAAACCATTGAATATTTTTATATTCTTATTTTGTAGTAGCGCCTGAAGTGAAAATAACTACCACAATGTGCTCGCTCCAGAAAATGAATGAATATATATCTGTATATTTCTATCAGACAGAACTGCAATTTTTGCCTACTCCCACTGTTATCTGTCCTGGTGAAGGAAGGCTGTGGTGAGAATGCATTGCCAAGTGCACCATGAAACTGTAACTTTGGGATGGAATCGAGCCATAAGGCTGGTGCAAACTCTCCCTGACTTTTGCTAATTATCATGGTCATGAACAGTTCTTCTAGATTTTAAACAATGAAAACTCCTGTCCCGCTTCCCTCCTCTTTCTGAAATTGAACCAAATTGTATGCATTTTGTGTCTTGTATTGCCTCAACACTTTCTTACATCTTTTTCCTGCCTGGAATATAAAATAGATTTTAGAAGATTTAGTATGCACATATTGTACTTTTAATGCACTCTTTTACATTCTTCCTTTGAAATGCCCATGGTTTTTATATAATGCACTATAACCTTGCTGTCATTCCTTTCATGTTCAAATTAACGAGATTTTTTTGTACATACGTCCAAATTGTTTGATATTCTCTGATAGAGATGCTTTTAAAATTTTTCATGTCAATATAGATGTAGAAGTCTTCTAATAATATTTTCAACTGTGACAATCTTCAACTTTACATATTCAGTACTACAATAAAAAAAATGGAAATGTTTGTTAGTCTTCTAGCTTTTGTAGATCTATTTCAACAAAGAATTAATTTCTCCAGATCTAATAGACTAATTTAGTACTTCAAAGCATTGTACTTATAAGACTCATTTAACACACACTAGTGTCTTCCTAACAATGATTAATGATAGGGAATGTAAAATTGGATCAAACAGTTTTCTTGTTCTTTTATTTCATCTTTATTCATAGAAAATGCACTTAACTGCTTAAAGGTTTACACCTACTATTCATTTTACACTTACAAATCTGTAAAAGGAAAGTATAATTCTTGTATATTGTTAACCTTCTTCCTTTAAAATAGCAAATGAAAATTCTGATATTTGCAAATGAACCTACTACCTACATAAGTTCTCATTAAGTACTAAGTAAACTACTTTACTTTTTATCAAAACTGAGTATATTTATTACAATAATAACAACTTCATTTTAGGACCACATGCATATTTCCTCATGGTAGCCTAAGAAACTTCAGAATAAAAGGGATGATATCAATGATGCACAGGGAGGCAGAAGAATTTAAAGATAAATTTTAGAGGCTTTCTTGTACTTGACACTGAATGAGATCAGGAAGATAGGTAGCAAAGGTTGATCATTAGGCAACAAAATTTAACTGTGTAATAAGTCATACCAACTTATTCTTCGCAGTTCTTAAGACAAGCTAAAACATGAAATCAAGTTAAAAGGAGGGGAGAGGAAAAAAGAAGTATAGCCTTGAGATGTGGTGGATATAACAAAGGCCCTGACATTCAGTATGGTCAGACATCTACATTTTAAAAAGTATGTCCGATAGTCCATATTTTTAAAGAAGAATGTAATATAATAATATTAGCTGCAGAAAATGATAAATATTCTTTGTGAAATGGAATTATCTTCTGGAAAAACTTCTGAAACTTAATTGTCTTATATCACATTCTTTCTTTCCGTAAAACCTCTTCACTAGGGTGCGGTAAATCTACCGTAATATACAGTTCAGTCTGATCTTGTTTCTCACTTTAGGGATTGAGGTCCTATGAAAAATTTTATTTATTTATCCTCATGTTCATTATTACATCACTATGACCAAATGAATAATTCAAAAGCCTTATTTGCATAACTAATAATTCAAAAGTCTTATTTGATATGTTACTGGGAGACAGACTCTTTGCTAAGGAAGTCAATGTTCCTACTCCATCTTACAAAATAGTGTAATTGTAAGGCAGTTTGTAAGTCATTCTAAAATAACACTTAAGGAATTAGTTATAATCCTGAATGTGGCAGAAAACTTCTGGTATGTGTTCGTGCCAAATATACATTTACCTTCTGATGGGTATCTATGTACTTCCAAATGTTCCAGAGTATGTATAGTCACTAAAAACCTGTCACGATATCAGATGTTACACCCATTCTGATGGTGAAGAGTTTTTTTCAGGATTTAATAATTTTTAAAGTTTTAAGGAAAAAGAAAAGGTGGGCAATGACTTAAATAATATAAAAACTAAAACTAAAAATAAAAATAAACCCAAAATAATTCTGGACAAGAGAGGGAGAAAAAGGTATTTTGAGAAGAATAACTATGTTGAGATTTTATTAATTTGATAAAATGTGCTCTTAAAAATTTTGGGATTTTGGTGCTTTTTTCTCCCTCACTTGAACTTCATAAGTGTGAAACCATTCCACATTCCAAGGGCTCTCATACGTGAAATTTGTATGTCTTTTCATTTTGCGTATCATACAAAAGAAGTTTTTGTCTTTAATTAAGGTCCTTGTATTTCAGTGACTATATGGCTCAATGACATCATGGAACATATCAGCTTTTTTTTGTTTGTTTCATTCTGTTTGTTTATTTCCAAGCTGATGAGAAATGGCTTAACATCACAACATGGGGAACATTACATAATGAGTGAACATCAGATAATGAGCATATCACACTTTGGCTTTCGTAAAAACAGTCCAAGCTCAAACACTGCTCCCACAGCTGGTACTTATTTTCAATTCGTTGTCAATCACGAATTTAAAAAAAAAAAATCCCATTTTTTTTCCTGTTGGAATCAGAGCTCTCAACCCCTCCTTTCCCACAAGAAGAAATGCTTTCAAATAATTTTAAAGAATGAGAAAATTACAAGAGTTTTAAGTTTCTAAAGAAAGTAATACAAGTAATTTTTGCATAATTCTTTGCATAAATCAGAATCCTCATACTGCTGATGGATCGTCAGATGTCTGTGTACATATTTCAGAAATTTACATTGTGTGGTAAACTAAGATGTCTTTTTGAGTATTTATGCATATTTATGATTTCTAAAATTCTTGTATATTTTTAATAATTAATGGTGTATTATTTTAAATAGCTGTTAGAAGAAGCCAAAAATATTCAAATGTAAGTCTTTTTTATACCATAAATGGTTTCCAAATGGCTTTGAGAGCCAAGGAAGCATATTTCTGTACAGTGAATTATATAATTATAAAAATATTCTAGTTGTGTTGAGAACAAAAACTATGTCACTACCCAAAGAAGATATATAAACATTTGTCTCATAAATTTTATAGTTTGCTGTGCAGTATTTTATTTTCTAGTAAAAGTAAGGTATAGTACTTCACATAAGATTTCCCAGGGGACATCTGCGACTATTTTTCTTGGCTTCTGAACTTCAAATCCATTGCCAAGAGTCTCATTATTTTTTGATCAATCTACTGATGGAAGTGGTGCTCTAATATGATCAATGTGACTGCATTTAACTCCTTCTAAGCAAAGATTTTTATAAATAAAAGTCCATTCAGTTCTGGATCATTCCTCACTTGTGAAAGATTGGTTCTTTCACAGTGCAGGTAATATTTTGTCCACAGGGATTTTTTTTTTTTAGCTATTTTGCTTTTTAACCATTTCATATCATATATAGATTATGTTTAAATATTGTAAAATTATAGCAATGGAAAGGCATATGATAATCTGTTAGAAGCTGCCCTGAATAACATTTCTGGAAGAACTAAAGGAGCTCTTTTCATTTTAGATTTGTGATTTTTATTTTTTTTAAGATTTCTCAAACATGATTAATTAAAAAAAAAAAAAAAGATGTAACAGTTTTTCTGGCAAAAAATACTACTTTATGTAGTCCTATTATCTCAACCTCAAATTTCAACCTATAATTTTATATGACTTTTTTACAATACATTTTATATTTTCCTTCATGGCATTTCTGTACTGTGAATCTATAATTGTACCATGATTTGCACTGAGATTTCTGGCTAGTAGTCACTCATAACCCCATAATTAGTTGTATTTTGATACCTTGACGTGACGGAATCAAAGCTAAATCTGATGATGTAAAAGCCAGAATTATTTTCCTATATATGGGATTATAATGCCCATTAACTCTTGTACTACCTACCAAGTACTAATTCTATAGGCAGGCATATGCATCTCACAGAAATGAGTGTCCACAGCAGCCCATCTGTTCTGTGCACAGCAATGAACATCCAAGCACACGTAGGGAATCAATGAAGATGCCTGAGCCATGGCTGCCATTACGTGCTCTGTCTGTATGAAAAAAAAGCTTAGACAGAATGTGCACAGCTCAAAAGTGTGTTTTGAGAACCAATAAAGCAGGTACTTAACCACTCTCTGTGTAAGCAGCTGCAGGAGCGATTCATTTTACCTGGGGTAAATTCATTTAAGCTGACAAAATAGATCTCTCCACGTAAAGCCACCATCACTTCTCTTGACAGCAAGTGCAGAGAAAAAAATATTTTTTAGAATACAGTCACAGCTTACCTGATCTATTTGAGGGAGTTTTGTGCTTGTTTTATGTGTTGAATCAGATTCTAGAAATGGCTACTTGTGCCTCACGATTACAAAGGGCGTTTTGCTAATTAAGTCAAGTATCTGCATTTGTTTAGAGAAAAATCTGTTTCCTGTTTTCCTGTGTCCTGTATTCAACCTTAAATCCAGATTAGATATTGTTGGTTTTTACTCACTAAGATAATATATACTATTCTCTGTGGACTACATATGAAGGGATGGAACTTAGTATAGTAATACTAATTCTTTTGGATTTATCTTCAGGTCTAAAATATATATATAAAGAAAAAACCTAAGAAAAAATCATTTCTATTTAGAATATTTTGCTTGTAAAAGTTGCTGTGTTTGCCCTTGAGCTTTTTCACATAACTTTTCTCACTTTTCAAGTTTTGAAATTTCTGAACTAATGACATTATAAATTTTAAATCAGGAATAAGCATTTGAAGAATTTCTTTTAGGAGTTTTTATGGACTTATCTAAAAAAATGTGGTTATGACCATTTTCTTATTTTTTTATATATAATTTTAAATAGTTTGATTTAGTTTTCCATGCATCCGCTTGACTTCTCATGTGAAAATTCACTAGCTGTTCATAGCTGTTAAAATGTACAGCTTACAATCGAATACTTGATATCTCTGATCATAAAAATTGGCATATATTTTTAAAGTGAGTAATTAGTATTTCTTTCTAAATTAAAAAAAAAGTAAACTAATTTCCACTTCTCTTATTTTCAAAACACATCCTGAGTTATGAACATGGTGTTGTTGCTTGTGGATTCCAACAGCAGCTCACCATAGTACTGATAGTCCTTCTTCCTCTTTCTGATAAGAAATAAATAGTATTCCTATTTTATTGCCAGCTAGGCAATGCTATTACTTTATTCTTTAGTGGTATACATGTTTTTTATTTATGGTGCAACTTCGACAATCATAGCATGTGTTATCATTGTGTACACGTGGGCAGAAAGCCAAAAGGAGTAAGTTTTAGAGTTCTTAAAGTAGTGACACAGCTGACATAAATAATCTTTACATCAAGAAGATATAATTGTCCTGAGTGACCAGTCCTCTAGCCCCTACGAATGTGAAAAAACCCAAAAAACCTTACTGGGAGGAATGAACAGAATAACTTCATATGAGAAATGTGAAATACTCATATTAAGATCTCAGCTGAAGTTTTGTGCCCAGCTCTTATCATCCTGTCTCAAAAAAAAAAA
>WBMY01006827.1:308789-367248 GCA_013397315.1 Donacobius atricapilla
AAGCTCACAGATGCAGTGTCGGGTGGGCTGTGTTTGTAAGAGCTGGAAGCCACAAACAGGCTGTGTCTCTTGTGGAAAGTTACCAGAAGAATCAGGAGGGACTTGTCTCTCTCAAAAGACTGAATGAAAGACTATTTTATTAAGTGCTACTGACTTAAGAGTTCTGATGTTTTGTCTCTTTGCATTGTTTTCGTGGAAAAGTAGATTGTTGCTAGGGAGGGGGGGGTTGTTTTTGAGAGGGTTTCGTAGTTAGTTTTTGTTTGTTCACCTTTACTGTATGTTAATAAATCTAACTGTTTCTATTTTTAAATTGAACCTGTTTTGCTTTTTCTTTTAATCCTATTCCACTAAAATGAAAATTAGGCGAATGTGATAACCACTACAGATTGTTATATTAGTTATTCAACACAGAGAGGACCATGACTTTCATTTTTCATTTCTAAATTCATCTCAAGTCCTAAAATGTCAACATCATCGTGGAACTACTTCTAAAGTCCTCTCTGATTGCTCATTATGACTTAAGATATGGGAGATAAAACAGGCATAATTTAAAATGTAGTATTTTTTTATTTGAGATACTATGTTTCCCTTTTCCAGTGGGAAGTGATGCCTGATGATAAATGAGTTTTGTTGTTGTTTTGTTTTGTGAGAGTTACTCTTTGTGGTATCATTTGTCCTTCAAGATTTGTTTACTGTATCCATTTGTTGAAATGATTCAGTAAGTAACTTCCACTATCAATTTTTTTGTCTCTGTTGCCTGAGAACAAATTATGAACACAGGTCACTGTTTCCCAGTCCTGTCTATTGCTGCCCATGTGTTTATTTCTGCAGCACTTAAATGTACAGTGGATATGCATCTGCAATCTAAAGGCTGTATTTCTGTATCTCTTTCCTAATCTCTTATTAGGAAACTCACATTCTTCTCCACGGATCAATGCTTAATTCAAACCTCAGTGTTGAGTAGAATTATCATCATATATGGTTCAAATCAAGGTCACCTTTAAATAATGCATATTGAAACTGAATTATAATCTTTCAGGAATGTTTTCATGTCTTAAAAAATGGTAATGCATTTTATATCTGGAGAGGGAAAGAAAAAACACAGAAAAATATGAGAGAAATATAAATTTATTTTACAAACAAAGTCTCCTTTTCCATTAAAGTTTTATGCATTCTTGCCATTGTTAAAGTTAACCTCTATTTGGCCCAACTCTGGATGAATCTCAGATTTCTTGGTACGTGATTTAGATGACACAGAAAGAATGAAAGCATGCTATTACATTGTTGGCTCAACAGTAAGACATTGTCTCCTGTCTCCCTGGCTGACAGGTGATATGCAGCTTCTCAACTGTAAAGTACCATCAAGCTTTCCTCTCTGCAAGGATTTCAGCAGAGCCTTGGCTGTGTGTTCCCCCTCTGTTCCACTCTCCATCCCATCCCATCCCATCCCATCCCATCCCATCCCATCTAGTGGGTGTTAGTGAGAATTTCATCCAGGAAGCAGCAAATGTATGTTACCCTGTAATTTCTGTGTATCTTCTCATTTTCCTCTAATATTATCCCCACCCATCTTTCCACAATAATGAAAAAATATTTTAATTCTGCACAATTTATTTTTTACCTCAAATATCTTCAGTGATTGTTACTAAAGAAATCAGTGATGACATGGCATCTTTGAACTGAACTATATTCTGAGGTCTTAAATTCTCTAGACAGGAGGATTGGAGAGAGACAGTCTTCGGCATGACCTTGAATTATATCAGGAATATTTGGACTGTGAATTTTATTTCTCCTTTCACACATTTTTCAAGACATTGATTCTTTATTGATGAGAAATACTACCTCTCAGTATATTTACTTTCCTCTGCTTTATGAAGTTTAAAGTCAACTAATCATCACAGAAGTTTGTTCATATTTTTTAAAGTCTCTCTGAACTAAAAATGTGGCTTTTTAAGGTTCATTTGGGAAAAAGCACCTTTTTGCCAGAAGACTTGAGTGAACAGTTTTATACTTCAGCTGCTAAAACTATTCCAAACATATGGATCAAAGACTTCATATTAGGAAGAATAAAATCTCATTAACATAATGTTTTAAAGTTGCACAGTCTTAAATGTATAATAAAGGGGGAAAAAAGAGTAGATTGCTGTCTTGGTTTAGGGTAAATCTTGGGAGGAAACTTTTGAATGGGATTCTTTTGGAAAATAATAAACGGCCCCTCCCCCACAACTGGTCTGGAAAGAGACTTTCTTGGAGAAAAGTGGAAAAAGCTATTTATTTACCAAATGGAAAAAAAAGAAAAAAAATTGCTTACAAGCACACATGATGAATAATATGGAACAATAAAACCTTTAGTTGAAGTGAGATGGCAAATTGAGAAAAGTCCTTGCCATAGATTCAGTTTGTCTTTTTCAGTTTTTATCAGTTCTTCCAGCGCTGGAGAAAAACGCTGTCCCACTGTCCCAGGCCCCGGGGTGGGGGGGGCGGGAAATCTTTTAGCTCTCTTTTGTTTTTCAGTCCGGAGCAGTTTCAAACAGTCCCAAGGAAAAGGAAAAGGAAAAAAAACAATTCTCTGCCCTAGTTAGCTAAAACTAACTAAAAAAAAGGGGAAAAAAAACCCACAGGAGCTCTCTGTCCCGCAGCAACCTGACTGAGCTGCCGCTGCACAGCAAGAGAGCAGTCCTGGAGAGGAATGTGAGGAGATAACATAGTCTTCAAAACAAATTGCACTCTAAGAATCACATTAAAGGTGCCAAACACAATATACAGAACAGACGATTGGGGATACAGGCATCATAAAGTCACTCTAGGACAATTTCAAATTTCTATTTATCCCTATGGATATCTGTGTTTACTCAGATATATTTAAATCAACAAAGAAATAGTGTTAGTTTAATAGAACAACCACTCACCAGCATTTGATTTTCTTGCAATACACAAAAAAACACTGCAATAAGAAAATCCAATTCTGACATCATATTCCACCATTACTTGATAACTTAGTGGCCATAATGTTTTAATTATAGTCCCAATACACTGACATACTACCTCCCAGAAAATTATTAGTCAGCTGATTCCGTGTTTAGTACTTATTCCTTTACTAACAACTTAATCTCTCTCACCTATTATTTCATCCCAGTTGTAGATAACTCTGAAGTTTTACAGCATGTAGAATGCAACTGAAGCCTATCATATTTCTGAAGCTACTTGGGAAGAATTTTGTGAAAGAAGAAAGCAAAAAGTTCCATAAATGACCCTGCACCATGGGGGGGAGAGCAAGAAGGAGACTTTCTGTTGCAAATGGAAGATAATTCCATTTAGAATTGCAGAAAGACTGGTTTGTTTTCTTTCAATGCATTGTGCCAGAAAGACATTACTTTCCTAGCAGACTAACTTTCATTCCCAGCTAATGGCTGGATATTAATCAGGACCCTTTAGTAGTTTCTAATTTTTTACTGCTTTCTGAAAAACTATGTTCAGTTTTTATTTTTGAAGTACAGTTTGTCAGGTTAGTGTTAGTTTTCTAAATAATTTGATTTTGATGGCAATAAAAGTAACAAGAGTACACTGCTTATATCATAATATATAAACAAATATTTCAACCAAGTCATGTTGTGTAATTACCAGGAATTTGATGTCACATTGACACCTTTTGAATAGCTGTTCCTAAAACATTTTGTGACTAGATCTATAAATTGAATTATTGACAGAAAATTTTATGACAGGGATTAATATTAGAAAGGAAGTTAAATTTTTTTAGTGATAGCTAATAGGATTTTCAGATTGCTAATCATTAGCAGAAATCCCAGCATGAAGCAGAATATTAGTCTTGATTCCTGATTGATAAATCCCATTGTTTTTCTGTAAACATCACAGCATTCCTAGCAAAATTCCTAAATATTACCAAGAAGCTTGTACTACTGGATTACTGCAAATAAAGTAATCTGCTTCTTAATATTCCAGTAAGATGAATAATATATTAGAGCTGTGAAACAATAAGAATTGGCTCAATAATACATATATAGGATTCCTAGTTGTTTTATTATTCCTTCAGAAGTGATCCAGTATGACTCCTACATCTAGAAAAGCATTTATTTCCATCCCACTAGCTCTGATGAGCAGATTGGGTATAATACTGAAATATCTCAATTCATTACTAATGTATTCCTTTTCCAGCTTGTATTGGCTACATGAGTGCTTGAGGAATAATAATAGTCTTGTCCTAAGGCCTTCGTGAAGTCTGATCCTGAGAGTCAGTCATTTGAACGGCTCCTGTGTTACAACTTCATTGTCATAATTGTGAACTCTGCCTGAAGCATTTACATCCAGATCATGTGAAATAGTTGAGCAGTAGACATTAATAAGGCTTGCACAGCTGCTAGGATATAGAATTTTTTTTTTTTTTTTGATTCGTACTCTGTCACATTTGCCTTGTAGAAATCATCTGGCCAGGCACATTGCCATATAGCTTAGAACAGCAAATGTGTCATCCTCAGAAACTGATACTCTATGTATCCGTTGACTACAGTGACAACTATAACTCATTGACTATATTCAAATATCACCATGTCTTGTCAAAGAGGATGAAGCATCAATCTGAGTTCATACCAAAATAAGATCAGTCGGTGTACTTATCACATCACTGGTGGCTTGCTTTATCTAGTAAAAAAAGGTGGCCAAAAAAAGGACATTTTGATCTCAGATATTCATTCAGTCTCTATTCACCTAAATGTTTAAGTGCCTGTGTGAAATATGATCATCCTAAAAGAGAGGAATGGAGAACTCCTGTGAAGAAAGGCTAAGACAATTGGGATTTTTCAGCCTGGAAAAGAGAAGGCTTCATGGTAGCCATCCATAATCTGAAGGGAATCTACAAGAAAGATGGAGAATATTTACAAAAGCATGAAGTGAGAAAATAAGGGGAGGGACAACAAAGAAAAGAGCATAGGTTTAGGTCCAGTATTGGGAAGATAATCTTTACTGTGAGAATGGGGAGGCACTGAAACACACTGCCCAGTTCAGATGTGGATGCCTCATCCCTGGAAGTGTTCAAGGCCGGATTGGATGGGGCTCTGAGCAACCTGGTCGAGTGAAAGGTCTTCCAACCCATGGCATAGGAGTTGGAACTGGAAGATCTTTAGGTCCCCTCCAACCCAAGCCACTCCATGATTGTATATTCTAAAATTTTATGATGACTTAACTAACAATAATAAATATAAAGCAAAGAAATGCACTAATGCCAATGAAATGTATAACTATGGATAAAATAATAATGAGTGTTTACTTGTTGTTTTCTAAATTAGCAATATATGGATTTTACTCTCTAGTAATTATAAATAATCAGAAATTGAAATTGATTTTACCATATGAGAAAAAGCTAGAGTTGTAGAACAAAATATATCAGTAATTCCACACAAAAGAATGAAATATATTTATTTATGAAAATTTTAAATTTTAACATTTCATACCTTTTGAATGTTTGACTTCTCTAACTAAATATCCTTTCAGCATTTTAAAGCAATGATGTCCTGATTTTGATTGATGATGTCTTTTTTGATAGACAATGAATAAAAAGTTCTGTACAGTATTATTCTGTCCCAGGAAAATGAAGCTTTTGCAAATAAATATTAATGATTCTTTATTCTAAGTGCTGTTCATTTCATTTCATTATCATAGTGAAGAACAATATTGTAGGGGTTTTTTTTTAAGGTGACCTTGCAACATCACTTACAAAACTATCACAGCAAAATAGTTTTTTCTGTCAAATAGAATATTAAATTCTCAGAATAATTAAGATGAAAAATTATTGGAATCAGTTCATGTGCTTTAAGTATTTCACCCATAGAAAAATAGTTAATTGTGAAATAAAACATCTACTTTCTTCAAAGACTGGGAAATTGTGTAAAATTACTAAGGCAGGCTTTTTCGCTGTCTTTATATCTTCTCCACGAAAGACCTTTTCTTCCCACTTACCCTCACATAACACCAAACCCTTACATTTACTGAGGTGCACTTCCAAAACAGTGAAGCCAATCAGCCAGTGCTGCTACTTTTTACTTCCAAGCTTTATAGGAAGAAGAAATACACACATATATATGCGGTTTTCACACTCAGAGTGGCCTCAAAAACCTTATGGAACTTGCAGCACTTCAGATTTTTCTTTCACGATATCTCCAAGCAGTTAGTCTTCAGCTGGAAGACATTTGTTTGGTCAGTGCTTTTTTACTGGATACCCCAAGTGTCACTCTATGTGCTGGCACACAAATTAACAAAGATATGTTTGTCTCACCCGGGTCTATTTTGATCCTCTGTTTGTAAACACACACACACACANTTTGTACACACACACACACACACACACACACACACACACACACACACACACACACATATACTTAGGCAAACACAAACCCCAACATCACCACCCTTCAGCAATGCTGTAACAACATATCTATCAGATGAAGGTGTGTTTCGTATCTGGCACAGAGTTCAGTATTAACTATTGGCAACTATCCTTAATTTTGAGTTTTCCCTTCATTTGTAACATTTCATAGAATTAAACACAAATTGAGAGAAAGCCGGACTGTGAATACAATGTGACATAATCAAATTAATTTTTGGTTTAGAATTAAAGGAGTTTGTAAGGACAACAATGTCCAAACAACCTAAGACTGACATTTTGGTAACACTTCTTTTGTGATCTCAGCAACTGTAGAGTACAATCAGATGAATCCAGATTTTCAGTGAAATCAAAGGGAGTCTTTCCTTCCCATTGCTTTCAGTGGTTTGATGACTATAGCTTGTGTTCATAGAGTCCATGGCTCAATGTCTTCTCTAAAGTTCTTCATATAAATTTATAGCAGTAAAAAAAACTCGCACAAACAATTTGAAACACAATTTTTAGTTACGTGATACATGCAACCACGAATTTCAAAGAGTAAGTGGAAAGAGTTCAATACTTAGGCCTCACACAGCTTTGACCTTTCTTTTTAATTTTCAAGGGCAAGCAAAAAACTCACCTTTCTATGATTCTAATGAAAGCTACATATGACAAAGTTCTCTGCCACAGCTCACGGGACTCAAAATCTCAAAAGCAATAATGCAGTCTAGCTTGAGAAAAGTGTATATATTGTGTTTACTGATCAATTTACTTTTTGTGCTAGTTTTGAATTGGCATCTAGTTCCTAATGCTTCATATGGTATTTAAGGGTAATTTTGTTTCAGCAAGAAGTTTTCAGTTCCAGAGAGTGCTGACAATAGGAACCATATAGTTCAAGGTACATGACTTAGTATTTCTGAGAGACAGAAGGGAGTGAAAACAGAAATAAATCTGTGCGGGACAAATGTCATGTATATGAAAGGAAGGTGCTTTGAATGCTAAGTGTCCAGTGAATTCACTTCTACAAATATCCTTTCTTAGTTCAAAAGTATTTCTTAATAAATTATATATTTTCAGATTTACATAATATTTCATTTTGTAAAAACCTTTGCTAGATCTTGAAACTGTGACAAACAATCAGGAAATGTGACTAAAATATCCACCAACAATTTGCAATGTTTATAGGACAGCATCCTACTTACATACAAATACAAGTAGGATTACTACAAAGGTAAATAAACCAACGTTTTTACAGATATTTTTGATTTTAAAGGTTTTTATGTCTATTTTTTTTCACCTGATGAAGGCTTCTAATTCAGTCTAACTAGAGAGAAGCATAGATTTTAATGCCCTTTTGGACTGGCATCACATAGTGAAGTCTATAAAACTGCATTAAAAAATATCCTTTTAAAATTTTTTAAGGATCCTTTTCTGTAAAAGAATGTGCATTTATAACATGAAAATATACATAAATTGTGATTATATATGGTATTGTAAAAAGAGACATTGTGTGTAGAGTCAATGTTATTTTGATAGTTGGGTAGCCCTTGGGTTTCTTTTTTGTTCATGTGTATCTTCTCTGCAATCTCTTAGCCATAAAATTAAAATGTATAATCTTTTAAACTTATGTACTTTAACAGTTTTGTTTCCAATTTGTCAGTGCACATCCTTCCATATAAACGTTATCTCCAAATTTTTATTATTTTTTTCTTAGACTGTGGTGTTATGTTACTATGAGCCACAGTGTTAAATATTTGGATGTATTTTTATACATGTGCAGGTATATATATATATACACATACACACACCTGCATAGAGTCATACTTATATATATATTATATATAGAGAGAGAGAGAGAGATAAAGCAAACATCTTTTCACATCTTCACTTCTGAAAATATGTACAAGTTTAGGCAAGACAGAATTTGGAAAATTCTCAATGTATTTTTTTCTTCTGTTTATAAGATTTGAGACTCAATTATTAGAATTACAGTATAAATGCTGAAGAAGGGTAATTGACTGTGGAGATAACTAGTTCCCTTTTCATTATTCTTAATAAACACAAATGGCATCTAAATTATATTTGCCCTATTATGTTCCCCAAGGGAAACTCTATAAAACACAATTTATATAGCACAAAAAGTATCTGCATAATTCATTAAATGACCATAACACAGTCAGTAAGACATAGTAACAAACAGAATTATTATATTGCAGTCCTCAAAATCAAGTAAGGGGGTATAATTTTTGAACAGATCCATAATAAATGAGGTTTGCAGAGGCATATTTCCTTAAAAAGTTTAAATTCAATCTTTGTGAAAAGAATGCTCTGATGAGTTGATAATTACTTCTTTCAGTCTTCTGTCTTATTTTTTAGTGTGAGCATCTCTCTGATCATATAAGATGCTTTATCTGGCAGGTGAAGCAGATAACAGCACAATTTACAGAAGAATTTACTGTATTGGTTGCTGAGCCATTCTCTGTCTCATTTGGTCACTAAAGCAAGCAAGAGCTCAACATCTCAGCACCTGTGACTGTTTGGGTTTCAGCAATCTGGACTTTCAATATGCTAAAACAGATTGCAGAACTTTAATGAGGACACATACCTGAAGTCTTTTCTCTGGTAGAAGAACTCTCAGTTTTTATCTATGCAAACTTTTCTGTTAACCTAAAAGTCCCACATTTTTTTTCCTTAAGAATAGGCTGAATGCAGACAAATGGAAGTTCAAAATAAATACAGCAAGACTCAAACCCTGAGCACAAAGAATAAAAATCAGCTATCCAGGTATTGATGATCCCATTGTAATGAGTCTCGTTCAACTGATAGATCACATTTACTGTATGCAAAATAGCATGTGGGTCCTCAATTCCAGATCCATAATTAAGATTATTTATTTCTGCACTGAAGATGGGAAAAGCAGCTTGAGATGAATGAAAATCTTTTCAAGGACTGCAAGTGTGAATGAAATCAGTGCTGACCATCTTTGAATTGCTTTCCATGCCAAACAGAAGTAGTGAAGGAGAAAAACTATCACTGGTGCTAGCAAAATTATGTATTTTGGGTTTCATTCCAGAAAGCACAGATCACCAACCTGCTTACTTCTAAAGAAGTTGGAATATGCAAACAATAAGTGCAATATGGGTTTTGGTTTTTCTTCCTTCTCAATTCTTTAATATTGTAACAATTTTACAGCACAAAGTTCGGGTGACAAATTTTCAAAAAAGCAGATGAGTGACTCGACAAACAAGGATAACTTTTAAATTTCATCTACCTTACTCTAAGCCTGCCAGAATATCTTTCTGTGTTACCAGATCGGCTAGATTTGCTGCAAATTTTATAAAAATAGAAAAATACATAAAGTTATCTGAATTTTTGAAGGACAATACTTTACAGAATCACAGAATGGTTAAAATTCGAAGGGGCCTATGGGGGTCATTTGCTCCAACACCCCCTGCTCATACTTTGTCATCTGGTTGACCAGATTCAGCTTGAATATATTGCCAAGAAGAGGGATTCCACAACTTTCCTCAACAACTTTTACCAGTGTTCAGCCACTCTTAAAGTAATAAAAAAGTGTTTCTCAATTTTCAGATGGAATCTCTCATTTGTTAGTTTGGACCTCTTTTTCTGTCACAAGTCACCACTGAAAAGAGCCTGGATCTGTCCTCTTTTCACCTTCCCTCTGACGCAGTTCATCACACACAAAAACACACACTCACACTTTGATCAGAAGGCATGAGCCAAAACTCTTTTTATTTAAAAGTTTGACTCCATTATGTAGTATTTCTACAAAGGCCAGGGACTGGGGAGGAGGCTGATACCTCTCCCCATCCCATTGGTCAAGACAACTGTCCATCAGTTGTCCATATCTCTAAGAACAGGAATGAAAACTACCTTGAATTTATGATAAACATTTGCCAGTGTTTACAGACCAGAGCGTGAGAAAGAACCCAAAACATGAAACTGTGAAACAGAAGAGAAGGCTGAAAAAATCAGGGCATCATTCCCTCCAGGCATTTATACACATTGCTGAGATCCCCCCTGAGCTTTCTCTCCACAGAACTCTCTTAGCCCTCCTCGATGGAGGGCTGCTCCATTCTCTTAGTAATCATTGTGGACTTCTGTTGGAGTTTCTGAAATTTGTTCGTGTCTCCTTGTACTGAGGAGCCCAGAACTGGACCTCACCATGCTGAATAAAGGGGAATGGTCACCTCCCTTGATCTGCTGTCAATACTTTGTCTAACGTAGCCCAGGATACCATTTGATGTTTTGACCACAAAATCACTCTGCTGGCTCATGTTCAGCTTCACTTCCACCAGGACCCCCAGGTCCTTTTCTGACAAGCTCCTTTTCCTCAGTATATATTGGTGCATAGAGTTGTTCTTCTCCAGGTGCAGAATTTGATATTTTTTCTTGGTGAAATTCATGTCACTTCTGTCAGCCCATTCCTTGAACCTGTTGAGGGCCCTTTGGTTGGCAACAGAACCCTCTGCCTTATTAGCCACTCCTCCAATCAGGTATCGTCTTCAAACTTACTGAAGGAATCTAAAAACTCCTAGATACTCAGTGTGGTTTGTCAATTTTTTACATTAATGGGGTTTTTTTGCTAAAGAATTGTTCACCACTGCAGAAAATAATCTTTTTGGTTTTTAATCTCTGAGGCATTTTTGTAGAGTATGACTATGATATTCCATTACATTCTTGAAACAAAAGGCTTCAAACAATAGAGTAACGAAATAAGTTAAATATTTATTGATGTATTTATCATAGTAACCTGAATAGTTGTTATTTCAAGGATGGCCCCTATTTTAGCTTCAATGTTATTTAGATTTTGTACAAATTTTCATGCCTTCTAGTACTGTGAAAATACTGTTGGACACGAAGAAAGTTAACTTACAGAAAGAGAGTTCTTTACAGCCTAAATCCTTCCTAAAGGGTTCATTATTCATTATTTTCATGCCTGTTATTGCTTGCATGACTTGTTTTCTACTCCTGGCCTCACTAGACTGAAGGTATACTGTTTATCTCAATGCATGCTTTTAAACCTTTTAAAGCTTGTTTGCCAGGAAAATCTGGAATGCCCTGTAAATTCAAATATATGAACAAAATATTTTATAATTACACACGAGTGCTTGATTACAGCACATAAACCCATACTCTAACATGGGAAATTGACACAGCTGGTGTGTTTCGCCCATTTGTTATGTGCTCATTCAATTCACCGGGTCTGCAAATTCAGTCTCACCTGGTCTGCCTCAAGCGAGTAGGGGTTAAACCTTGCCTATAAAAATGAAGCAGCACAATAAATAACATAAATTTGTGGATTTCATAACAGTAAATTCTGAGCTGTGAAAACAATTAACTTGTAATTATCAACTCGCTCAGATTGAGGATAGGTTTTATTTGTAGCTTTCCTTTCAGACGTCTACGTGAATGTTCATAATTTTAAAATATTGTGTTTATAGTTTTAAATCATTGCATTAATATGTGCCAAAAGAATTCCCCATCCTTTAAGACTGTTTCTTGACTTGTGTTTTGAAGTCATAATTGGTTCTGGAAATAATTGTTTTAATTTTAAAAAGTAAAAAATATTTATGAGAGATATATAAGAGAATTTTTTTTAATATAAGAGAATTTTAAAATATACTTCTTCTATTTACTGTCTTCTTCACCTCCTTCATGAGGGTTATAACCTGTCAGAATTGAACAATTATATGAAAACTCAGGAGTGATATATTATTAGGAAGTTGCACATCCTGTATTCATCTTTCTGATAAATCAAGCCAGGCATTGAGGAGATTTTTGCTGAAAAGTGTGCAAACATTGTATCAGTGTTTGCCAATAGCTGTATTGTTTCATCTAATATAATTTTTTCTTGGTATATCCTCTTTTGGAACTATATTTTCTGGTCTATATTTTCAAAAAAATCCAACCAATTATTTTTGGAAAGAGACAATGGAAATTCAGTAAGTCATGGTAGGGGTCAATAACCATATCTATCTCTTTCTTCTAGTTTAAATCTGTGGAAGAACAAATTCTAAGGGCTTGCCCTTTTTTTTTCAATGAAAAGTAAAATGAAGCAAAAAGTTGTGGAGGTTTTGGGTTTTTCTTTATCAAACTTTTTTTTTCTGCATCACTATAGGCTAGAAGCAAAACACCTGGTAATATTAATTTTATTAAAGTTAATGGATGAAATTCCTTCAATCTTTTTACATAATTATTTTCGAGTATTCTGGTGACTTCTTTTTTTTTTGCTCTGTTCAGTATGTTATTGTTCTCCAAGAAAAATTGTAACTGGAACTTGTAAATGGCATTTGAGTATTGGTCACACTAATGGCATATCCTGAGGTACTATACTAACTTTTGTCCTAAGAGAGAACTTGCTATTAAACCAATGCAGAGGACAAGTGATCCCTGCAGAAACATGGCTTGCAATTTACTTTGTCACTGGAAGCAAAAATTAGCAGGCAGAAATTTGGATATTACAAGTAAATGATCTAGATTCATTTACTTTGGCAAGGTAAGTTCCTTCAAATTAGGTGTTCTGAAACCAGAGAGTTAATGGGTGCCATTTTTATCTTCATAAGTCTTCTGTTAAGCTCATCTTCTGGTTCTCGTTTGTTTTTCATTATCCCTTAGTCTCTTTTCTCCTAAGTTGGAGTTTGGTTGGGGTTTTGTTTAGTTTTCTTTCATTTCTTGCATTACATAACCCTGAAATAAGGTGTGGAAGAATGTTCTGCATTTAGGAAACAAACAAAACAAAATATAAAAATACCCTATGAGTCCATATTCTTTATGAATTAAAAGAAATAGAAGCAGGAACATGGTGGACTCACTAAACAATGTAACCTTGGCAGTGGAAGCATTTCAGTGAGGGTGAATTATAAATTCAAGAGCTGATTATTGTTTAGCAGAATGTGTATGTAGCAGAAAGAATTACAGAGAAGCAGAAAAAAAAAAAACTGCAGTAAATCAAAAGTTGCCAGTGAAACTATAATATTTCACCCCTAGAAGAAAATCAAAAGATAACACTTCTTGGGATAAATTCTTCTGGGGATTAAAAAACCCAAACATAAGATGTTGTGAGTAAAAAATATTCTGTTGTGTGATCTCATTACATTAAGAGGAAGAAGATTTGCATAGGAGGTAAGTATATCCAGCAGCTTCCAAAAACTCCATGTTGTATCAGCTGTTTCTCCTCTTGGCAATAACTGTGCTAGCTAACCACTTTTAGCAACCATAGTAATTTTATTACTGACTTACAATCACAAAACCATTTTGGTTGGCAAGAACCTCTGAAAGACAGGAGCTATTTCTCCAAAGTCAAATCAGGTTGCTCAAGTTTAACTCAAGTCCATCTGAAATTTGAAGATTGTGAAACCCCTTTGAGCATTCCCTTAATCATTCCATTGTTTGACCACTCTCAGACAGAATTTTATGCAAATAGCATATATGGATGTGATGGTATGCAGGGCATATATGCAGGACTCTGAGATCAGATCACTCAGCAGTTGCAAAGATGTACTACAAATTTAAAGAGTTAAAAATATTTAGCTATCTTCATAAGGCATCCCACATGGTATATAAATTACATGTATTATTCAAACCAGCACAATTTTTTTATCTCGCCATCTAATTTTTCAGAAAGCTGTGGGGGTTTTGTTTGCTTGATTTTCAAACTAAATCTATTGCTATGTCTTTAAATTCCTGACTTACATTTTTACAATAATGCTTTCAATAATAATGACTCAAAACAGGCATGAATGTCCAATTTATCTCCATGGATTGTGTAGTAGGTATAATGCACACAGATGAGAACATTTACTGTTAATTCTACAATTCTCATCAGAGCAGGTAAAAAAAAAATTAAGGGAAGATCACTAGAAACTACAATGGACAGCCTCTGTGCTATTGCAAACAAACAGGATTAGAAGAGATCAAGGTGTTTTTCCTCCCCCCAATAAAATGTGTAGAAAAGCCTAGTGGGGCATTTAGGCTTTTGAAGAAATATGTAACTCAAAGAAACAGCGATGAGGAATGTATGACTTAATGAAAGAAATTCAAAAATCTAGACATTAGGTATGATCATGGTTTAAAAAAAGAAAAAAAAAAAAAGGCATAAAAAAGCATAAATCACAAAGACCAAATGGATTTTAAAGAAATTTTGTTCTAAAGTTCTTTTTTTTTTTTTTTCCCGCTGTTATTGGTTCTTGAATGGCCTTAAATTATTCTGGAGAGTGTGTTGGCTCCTTCCAATTCTTAAATCTCAGTGCATCAGTTCTGTGGACAACCCTGCTGGATGCTGCTGAAAGCCAGACGGGAAACATCTTCTATAGTCTTCCAGAAGTATTTTATAGCCTGCAACAATACAGGGAAATTTATTACATTGTTTTCCGTTATCTAAGGGTCATAATCTGGAAAATTACAGGCTGTCACTTGAAAGAAAAAAGTTCCAGTTTGATGTTGGAAGTGCCTCCTCTCTAAGAAGATATAATTGATACCATTTTCATATGCCATGGTTTGTAGTTCTTTTCTCTAAGGATAATATGTGAAAACATAGGCTATTCATGTCCACAAAGTTCTGCTGACATTGAACAGAGAATGAACATTGACATTTTTCAGTTTTCTGTCACATAAGCCTACAACAGATTTCCAAGAATTGATTTCCAGAGGAAAATGTGTGAAAACGTGTATGGTTTTAATGATTTCCAGTATGAACTGGCTCAGGCACACTAATCCTTTTCCAGATTATTCCTTTTCTGTGTATGTACAGAGTGCTAGTGCTCAGCAAATAAGACGTTTATAGACTCAACTATAATTTTTCTACCTGTCAATACAGAATGAAAATAAAATACCTTAAAAGAATTCTTATCTGAAACAACATTGGAAATGTTGGGTTTAAATTGATGGTTAGCAATGGGAATTTTGTAGACCATTGCATCTTTTGCATGACATTTTCCCACTTCTAATTGCTGAATGTATTAAAATTCATTTGTATTATGACTGAAGGGCCATGTATGGAGAGAACAGGAGAATTATATGGCAAAATTAGGCTCCAGATTCAGAGATGAGCCAAGCATGAAGTCTTACAAGTCAGTTTTTCTCCATTACATGATATCCTCATACTAAGCAAAGAGAAATTATTGGTCAGTTGCACATCCAGCCAATTAAGTATATGACACATAGAGTGATGGTGAGAGAGAGTAAAGCCAGAGCACAATGCTGGAAATGCATGAGTCAGAGGCCCAGCTGGAGTGGTGTCTGAGGCTGAGCTGGTTGTCTGAGTATGATGCTCACTGTCTGAGCTTTGACAGATAATCAAATTACACTGGGAAATGCTAATGGAAGGGGAATGAAAGGACTCAGAGTCTGACTTCTTGCAGACAAGCAATTCCTCTACAGAGGACTCAAAATATATTGCGCACTCTGCTGTATCTTACATCTCCAGCAGTCTTGCCCCAAAAGATTTTTCATCCTGCTCATCAGGCTGTTTGCAGGTTAGGGAAAAAGGATATAAATAAAAAGATTTTTTCTTTGTAAACAAGGAGAAGGGATAGACAATATGTGTTCTGGGATGTGCTGGGGGAGGCAAGTCTCTCTCTGTACCCCACTCTCATGAGACCCCACCTGGATCATTGCATACAGCTCTAGGTTTCCCAGCAAAGGAGGAACACTGGCCTGTTGGAGAGAGTCCAAAGGAGGGTCATAAAGTTAATTAGAGGGATGGATCATCTTTTCTTTGAGGAAAGACAGAGGGAAATGGGATTGTTCAGCCTGCAAAAGAGGACTTCAGGGTTCCAGTACCTGAAGTGAGCCTACAAGAAAGATGGAGAGGGACTATTCACATGCAGTGACAGGGCAAAGGGGAATGGCTTCAAGGTGAAATAGACTAGGTTTAAATTAAATATTAGGAAGAAGTTCTTTACTGTGACGGTGCTGAGGCACCTGAACATGTTGCCCAAAGAAAGTGTGGATGCCCCATTCCTGGAACTGCTCAAGGTAAGCTTGGATGAAGCTTTAAGCAACCTGATCTAGTGGAAGGTGTCCCTACTCATAGCAGGAAGGTTGGAACTAGATGATCTTCAAAGTCCCTTCTTACCCCAGACACTCTATGATTCTGTGATCTTCTTGTAGGTATGTTTACACCTCTGACTGATACCTCCTTCTTTCAGTTCCCTCCCTCTCTCTTGTTTGGATTCACTGTTTTCTTGGTATGTTCCATCTGGTGCATGGAGGATTGTTAAAGCTTAGTCCATCAGAATGGGAGATTGATCCAGAGGGAAGTGTTTGCGAGTTCACCGAAAACAAATAATTTTGACTGCATATAACAATTTCTTCCTTGGGCATCGGACTGGTGATATTACGCTTGTAGACAGTTCCTGAGACCCATGAAGATGGTAGTTTTCTTGAAAAGTAGCAAAAATGGAACTGAAAATATGTCCAGTAGTACCCAGAAAGACAGATATTCCAAGAGGGGTATTAAGTACCCATAAACAGGTTTGAAAAATCTAGGCAGAAATGTTGAAGTCCATTTAGCATTATTAAATTCTGCTATTGGGACACAGGAAAATATACCACCTTATGAAAGCAATAAATTAGATTTTTTAAAAAAAAAAATCTCAAGAAATAATATTTATATATCAAAAATATATTTTTTCTAATTAAAAACAAGTGATGCAAAATTAATAACTATGTTGTGTTACTTTTAGTTTGTGAGGATAATTTTAGACTTTGGAGGAAAGGAATATTTCTGTAACAGGCTTATTCTACAACTTATAAGGTTTTCATTTTCCCTTCATATCTGGAGACCTCATCTGTATTAAACAGAACTTCATTCTGTTTTTCTGAAGTGCATTGTTTTCCCAGTATCATAAATATCACATAAAAAAAAAAGGTGGGGAGGTAAGTGGGCATCAGCTATAACATTTTAATTTTTTTGAGAGCATGGAAGGTGTCTGGAAATATATATATCCTCTTGTTTTTAGCTACAATAAACTAATCACAAATTTGCTTCTTCTAAATATGAACTTAGACGTAACAATCATCTTTGATTTAACAAATAATATTTCAGCAGTTCAAGACTTGCTGATACAAGGAATCTTTAGAGTGTAAGTAGCTACCTTGCCTCTAGATAACTGTCTTTTTTAAAATATCAGCTTCATCTCAGAAGTAATTAAACTTGTGTTTCAATTTTCCACTATCTTTCATTCATGTTTTAATGAATATGTTCTTTATTTTTTACTGCTTACAACAGAAACTAAGCAGCCACTAATCTTAGATGTCTTTTGAACTATAGATGTATCTGAGGTGTACCTAGGAACCTGATTTTATTAGCTGTAAATTGATGTTGCACTGAAATGTAAACTCAATTTACATGAACTGAGGACCTGTTAATTATTTAGGACAAAAACTGAAAGGACAAACCCAAAAATTTGAAGCCAAGTGCTTTACTTAGTTGTAATGATTACTTCCACTCCTATGCTGCTCTTTCTACGGTGAACAAAAAGGGTCATCTAGCAAGCCCTGGTGTACATTTTCAGAAATGCATGCTTCTGATAGATTCGAATGTGTCCCTGGATGAGGCAATATGCGCTGTCAAGCTGCCCACTCATCAGCCTTCCTGTATATTCACCAGAGTATGGCAGGGTCCCCTTTCCCTGGAGGAGATGCAAGTGATCACAGACAAAACTGCCACAGTCCGCAGCCAGCTGATTGAAATTCACCTCACTCACCTGTGTAGATTTAGAGGTGAACAAAATAGATGGCTTGGGGTTTGCCCTGCATTCATTTATAATTTATGTGTTTCACTATTAGAATATTGCTAGGTCCTCTCACAGGCAGGATTCCTGATTACACCTTTCCAGCAGAGACTCTACTGTCCTGTTTTTACATCAGGAAGTGAGAGAGAAGAGGAATAGGATAGCTGAAGACAAAAGTCTCTTCCAGGTTCCGGAACCTTCATTCAGACTCATTGGAAATGGAACCAGACTATTTCCTTACTTTCTACTGTAGGTTTCCTTTACTAGGAAAAGAAACAATGCAATGGTGTCCTTGGCATCAGAGTACTTCAAAGGAAACAGACATCCTTGCTTTATTCTATACAGTGAAGTTAAAAGCAATAGCTTAGTAGAGTTAAAAATGCCTCATCAGTAGTTTTGATTGTTTACTGCAGTGGTAACAGATGTTTATTCTCAAGAAGCTTAAACAATGTACTTTTTACTATGCAAATGTACTAGAGGAGATTCTTTCTATTCAAAAATACATAGGACGTTTGCAGAGAAGAAAAAGGCCTATATAGGTATTTGCTCTTTGATGTAAAGCCAGTATATTTGAAGAAAAGATATGGTCTTTTTTACATCATTCTAGGGTAAAAATTATCTGAAGAAATTACTGAAGTTACAAAGAACTGTTTGGAAAAAGGGGGGGTTTTCTCTGATTTATTTTGTTTTCAATGCCTAAAACTTTTTGTCCGTACAGAAATCTGTTTATAATAATAATAAAAAAAGAAAGTTTTCATATACATCAATAAAAAAATACTTGCTTTATCATTACTGTAAAGGAAAAAGGTTTTTTCATACGACTTTTGTACTGCTCAGAACTGGACCCAACACCCCAAGTATGTCCTCATGGAGTCTGAGTAGAGGAAGCCACAGGCCACCTCTGCTGCAAGGGAACATTGCTGGCTCATGTTTAATTTTGTGTCCACTAAGATCCCCAGGTCCTTTTCTGCAACCTTATTTAAGGATGGTTGACCACTCAACCTTTACTAGACCATGGGATTATCCCTGCCTAGGGGCAGGACTTGAGATTTCCCTCTGTTTAACTTAATGAAATTCCTGTCATCCCATTTCTCCAGCCTGCTGAGGTCCAAGTGGCAGCATGCTCATTTTGGCTATCAGCCGCTCCTCCCAGTTTAGTGCCATCTGCAAACTCACCAAGGGTACACTCTGTCCCATCACCTTTATGTGCTCTGTCATTAATGAAGATGCTAAGTAGCATTGATCTCAGTATTGACCCCTGACTACTCCACTAGTGACCGGCCTCCAGCTGGACTCTGTTGCTGAACTCTTTGATTCCAGCAGTTCAGTCAATTTTCAGTCCACTGTACTGTCCATTCACCTAGTTCATATAAAATCCGTTTATTTATGAAGATATTGTTAGGCAGTGTGAAAAGCATCACAAAAAAAAAGGCAAAAATCTCACTCTTTGGCTTTCATCCACTGACCTTGTCATCTCACTGCAGGGGGCTGTCAGTGTAGACAGGCATGATTTGCCATTCATAAATCAATGCTGACTATTCTAAATCACTGTCTTGCTATGAATATATTTATAAATATTTTCCAGGATTAGTTACTTCCCCAGGGATAGAGATGAGGCTAAAAGCAGTATAGTTCCCTTTCTCTACCTTCTTGCCCTGCTTTGAGATAGGGCTGATATTTTCCTTCCTTCATTGCTCATGAACCTTCTCCAGTTACAATGACTTTTCAAATCCTTAATCAGAGCAATTTTCAAAGATAATCGGTGTGGCCTTGTAATGAGATCACACTGCTCCTTCAGCACTCAAGAGTGCATCTTTTTCTGTGGCGATGGACCCTTTATCAGGGTCCATCCCCACAACTCCTGTGGGCGTTGTAGTAAGGTGGATGTTTGTCTCTTTTCCCAGGTAACAATAGAACAAGAGGAAATAGCCTAAAGTTGAACCAGAGGAAGATTAGATTAGATATAAGGAAAAATATCTTTGCTGACAGGGTTGCCAAACATTGGAACAGGCTGCCCTGGGAAGTGGTGGACTCATCACTCCCAGAGGTACTGAGAAGACGTGGCATTTAGGCATAAAACAGACTTGGCAGTACAGGGTCAACAGTTAGACTTCATGATCTTAAAGATCTTTTCCAAGTTAAATTATTCTATGACTTGCATATGACCAGTTTGTTTAAGTGCTCCTTATTTTGAGCCTCCTGAACTGAGGGTAAATCTTTTTCCAGAATGAAGTGTATGGATGGCTCATTGTCCTGGTTTAGGGCAAATTTGGGAGGAAACCTCTGAATGGGATTTCTCTGGAAAAGTAAACCTAAATGGCCTCTCCTCCACAACCAGTCCAGGAAAAAAACTTCCTTGGAGAAAAGTGAAAAAAGCTATTTATTTAACAAACTAAATGCCCACGATCACAGAGAACGAATAATATGAAAACAATAAAAGTTTTCATTCTCAAGTGAGATGGCAAATTGAGAAAAGTCCTTGCCATGGGTGCAGCTTGTCTCTCTCAGTCTCTTATCAATTCCTCCAGCACTGGAGAAAAATGCTGTCCTGGGCCCCGGAGGGCACAGGTGTGATCTCTAGGTTCTCCTCTGGGTTTTCAGTCTGGTTTAAACAGTCCCAAGAAAGAGAAAATAAAACAGTGCAGGGAATTTCTCTGCCCTAGCTAGCTAAAACTAACTAAAAAGCACAGAAGATCTCTGTCCCATAGCAGTCTGTCTGAACCTCAGATGAATACACCACCCAGGAAAATGGGGAGGAGTGGGATAGTTTTCTCAAAACAAACTGTGCGCTTCTTCTTTCTTTGTTTTGCACTTAGAATCCATTTTAAAGGTACATAATACAATACAAAAAATAGACAACTGGGGATACAAGCATCATGAAGTTACCCTAGGACACTCATATCCCACACCGAGGCTGTTCTCCTTAAGAAAAGGGGTTGTTATCTGTTCTTAGAATCATAGAAACTTTAAAGTTTCAGTAGAAACAAGGCTATTAAAGTGATAGTTTAAAAATGTTCATTTCAATTATCTAAGTCTTAATATCATAAGAAAGAATACTCCTCAGGTCTTACTTCATCATACTCCATAAGCCAGTGTATCCATCTAGGTTAACAATTCTTCCCTTATCAGAAGAGTCTTCTTTTTAGAATCCCTGATGATTAAGTATGGCTTGATTTCAAGAGTGTTTTTCATCTCATCAGACCCTTGCTTTCTTTCCCCTATTTCTTATATTAAATTAAAATATTTACATGAAAATTACAAAAGGCAAGATTATATTGCAGATTTTTTTTTTTTTGGAGAAGTCTACATACATAGTTTTGTAGTGTCAAGGCCCAAATAAATCAACAAATCTGTTTTGTCCAGAACAGACTTGACTTATAACCACTTGGGATATTTAGAATATATCAAGTTTTGTTCTTATATTTGATGTCACATCATTTATCATGACTATTATTATCAAGTCTAGATAAAGCTGTACATAAGTTGTGTGACTTTCAGCCATCAAAATGCAATAGTAATATCTATTAAATAATAATGAAAGACAAATTTGGTCTTCATAAAATCTGCTTGCTAAAATCCATGTATTTATCCCATGTTGACTGCAGGACTAGATCACCCGGCTATGAAATAGCCATGCAGAGAGTTGGACTAGATAAACTCAATAGTTAGACATCTATCATCCGTCTGCTTCAATAGACATTGAAGTAGGGGGTAAGCATATTTTGTAAACTCCAAACTTTTTTCTCTCTACAGAACATGACCATTGTGTCACCTCACCCAGCATCTTGAAGGAAAAAAAAACCTCATATCAGCAAATATTATTTCCACAAGGATACAAACCCCATGTATACATTTTTAAGCCAGATAAATTTTTAAACAAAGACTCAAGACCAAAATATATATATATTGTTTTTCTTGGGAGAAATATTTATCTCTATACTAAAGGATATTTTCCTTAAGAAAACTTTATTTAGAAGGTTTTTGCCTTTATTTTCCTTCCTAACTAACTATCCACCAATGCATAAATATTGCAATTTTCAGATGGGTTGCAGGTCATAGGCACTTTACTAATCCCATATCCTTGAAATTAGGATTGGCTTTTTCAGAGCTTCTTTTACCAAGGATGGAAAAATAGCAGCCCAGTGGGAAACACTGCTATTCATTTTTTAATGCTTAAATGCTTGCTTCTGCTGAAATACCGTTAAGCATTGTATCCTTTTCTTCTTCTCTTTTTTTTCCCTAAAGAAAGTAAAGCACTTCCTTGCAGAGGAAGTGCTGAAGCAAAGAAAATTTGCATGACTGTTTGAAGAAGTCTTAGCCTCTGCTGTCACTTGGGAAAATAATCCAAACTATAGATGTTTAAAGAAGGTCAGCTTGGTGGTATATATGACAAAATGCAACATGAGAAATGTTCTGTATTCATTATGTTCTTTAAAATCTGTGACATTATTCAAAAGAAAACTGTTTTGCTTGTTTGAGAGAAAATGAAAGGTTATTCTCTCTCAAGCTCTTATCATGACTCCAGCCTTGAACTGCTATATGGCCTTTGATAAATAACTTAATTTCTTTATTTGAAAAAGAAGACTGTTCGGGGTTTCCAGTATGTAAAACATTTTTAATACAATTTGGAACCTTTTGTGGTTTGTTTGTTTGTTTGCTTGGGTTTTTAATCCAATTTTTATCTATCCTATAAAATTTTTTCTCTTTTTTTTTTCCATTTCCCAGTGAGAAGTGTTCATGATGCTGTATAAGATCACACTCATATTTTCCTCAAGAATATTTGTCTACGTGTAGACCTACAGATTTCTTTCAAATGATGGTAGATGGTGTATGTGTCTGTATGTGTTATCCACAAGTTCCCTTCCTAACTATTTCTCCTTCATCTTCTGCAGGTAAATATTTCCTTTTGAATAGAGTGAACAATATAATGAACAAGATGACCCAATCCTTCTCTTTAGGACAGAAAATAGAAATTACTGGTAAACCAAGTACCCTAACATTAGAAGGTTGCTACTTCTACAAAGATCTGTTTGTGTTTCTAGGGTATAGATTGCATATCATATTAGCAGATGGCTTCCTATATATGATGGCACAGATGGATATCTGGATTGTAGGATTTTAGATATATCTGGTCTTAGGCATCACTCATTTCATAGAAAGGAAAATTTCCGGGGAATGAAGGACTTGACTATCATGAAAAATACTAGACCCTATTTCATTGTCTTTCTATTGGCTTTGAGATGCAAACAATGGTTGCAGGGAGGACTACAGGTCTTGAAAAATGTAAAGCATTTTCTGTTTGCCATGAGTTCTTGAGGGTGTGCGGGCAAAACTGAGATTTCATGCTTTACTCCTGTTATTTTATTTTTAAATAACTCTGTTCCTTGAGGATCAGAAAAGCATACTTTATGTGTCCTCTAAAATCCCAAAAATTTGGCAATTTGTTTATAGAAGTATGAGACACACCAGTATTTTAGTAGTTGATCATTTTATGGTAAGTATTGATAACTTAAAAATAATCTCTTATATTTAAATCTATGACATATATTCACTTAGTTCTTGAGTAGCAAGGGCATTAAAAATATATTCACAAAACATAGGTAACTTCATCTAATAACACTCTTAATGATTTGAGGAATAGAGTCTCAGACACAATTCTCTTTTATCTTTTCTGAAACATTTGGCGTTCATACCTGTAATCACAAAAAATAATCCCTCTATGCAACTGCAGTTTGGAATTTCACAGATGTGACTGGACAGGGCAGTCAGATTTACTACATGAGGGTGCTTTAGTAATGCTTCATTATGGATGCTGATGTTGTTATCCTTGAATTTTTCCCTGCCCCATCTGTGTTTGTCTTTCATTTCAGTGAATCTGAAAGAAGCCCTGTGCAGTGGAATGGTGCCTATGTAGAATTCTCTATGTACAGAATTTTCCAAACCACTCACAACTTCTGTGAAAAGAGGAGGGATGATTCCCAGAAAAGCTATTAGTAGAAAGCACTGTATAGAAGAGAAGAACTTTTGCTTGGTAAAAGATTGAAAAGATAGGCCTGGCAAATAGTGGTGGGGTTTTGGTATTTTTTTCACTAGGTGAAATTTCATTTGGAAAGTACTGGAATTTTTTTTCAAAATTCACCTTTTCCCTTTATTTTACTTTTAGGGGGAAAAATATAGCATAAGTAGAAAATGTGAAGTATTTCAGTCTAATCTTTTGAGACAGGTGATTTAGACCAAAGACCCAAGTTTAAAAAAGGTTAACTGTTAAATATTTTCTCCTTAAAGGCGTTAGTGCTAAAAAATACATTAAATTAGTTTTAGCATGAAAGAAGTATGGTAATTACACTATTAGCTTTTTCTCCATAACATCAGTTTATAAAAAAATGGATTTATTTTCGTTTAAAATAGAATTTCATTGCAGTTTTTCAGCTGACCTAGCTCCTATTTCTGAAAAAGAATTGTTTTCAAACACACTTTTAAAAAATAAATTAATGCTTTTAGCTCTGTGCCTTTAGCTGAATCAGCACAAATATTGCTGAGCTGATGACACCTCCTATATACCTAAAGAAGCTGAAATCCAGCACTTAATGATGTCTTCCTTAATCTTTTGGCAAGTGAAGTAGTAGGTAGAAGTTTTCCTAGGTTGCTGTTGCAGGAAATTGAAATAGTATGTATCTATTTTCCTAGCACTATGTTTGTGCTAATACAGTTTTAAACGATAAGTAATACTTACCATTTCCCAGTGTTTATAAGCCAGCTAAAGACAATTTGCAGAGATGAAAAATCACCATGGAAGTTTCCAATGGAGCACAAATCTCTCTGTGACATTTACAAAGAGAAATAAATGCTGTGCCTTTTTGAATGATAAAGGTGAAGAAGAAAAAATCCCCTTTTTTTTTTCAATTTCCTGTATTTATCTTGTCAGAAATTATTGCTGTGAAGCATCCTCATCTAGCAGCAATTGGGAATTAGAAATCTATTACTGCCAACGCAGAAAATTCAATAAACTGGGCTGAATTTACTAGACTCACAGATATATCTTTATTTTTTTCACATATCACTGCCAGTGAAACCAAGTACCAATAATCTTAGGATTTGTAATAAAATCCTAAAGTTGTGTATATCCTGAATCTGTCTCAGGTAATGGTATGTCAGCTTTATCCTGTATGATAAGTATGGATTAGCAGCCATACCGGAGAATGGAATAGTGGCCATATCTTTGTGCTTGGATATTGAGACAAGTTGTTTAAACACAGTGGGCATCAAACCCATTGAAGAGATAAGGATACCCCAGCAGTAATGCAATTCAGAAATTTGGCTTGTTCATGTTAAAGTGGGAGTGTGACTGTGGAAAACTTGATCTAATGAGCATTACAAACCAATGCTAAAAGTTATCCTTTCCCCACTTATCTGTGGTATAAAGTATAATTTTAAATACTGCAACTGGTTATTTTGTATCGCACCAGGATGAAGAGTTGTCTTTACAGCAAAAACACACACACAGAGAAGATTTTTTTAATTTCTGCTCTTATGCATAATTCAGATAGAACACAGACTCCATAATGGTTTCTTCCTAACCTATTTTTCTTGTTTGTCTCTGAATTCATATTAATTCTATTGTAGCCCATTATTGCAGTCACAGACCCCAGGTTTTTCACTAATTCAACAATGCAATGTCAGATCTTTTCTGGATTTACATTTCCTGTCCTTGAGCTTATTATAGCTGACTCCAGTTAATGGAACAAATTTTCCATTAGTTAGGAAACTTCAGCTTAAGCTTGACTTTGTGAAATAATTTGATTTTACTCTATAAAAATTGCATCATATTTGATAAGGTTTTAGAAATACTTGTGGGCCAACAAGAGAAGAAAGCAGTCCAACAGACTAAAAAAAGCAGAATTACAGCTAAAAGAGAAAAGAAGTACAATAAACCTCTCCCACACTTTGTTTTTGTTTCATACAGTGATACAGAATTATTCACAAACTGAACAGCCTTATATTTGTTCACTTTTGGTGATGCAGATGTCTACACATTTCTGTACATCTCCATCTAGGCAACAGCGGCATCATTCTCTGCTGGAAAGAGTCAATGTGAGCCATGGAAAAGCTGCTGCTTTATTTTTTTCTCCCTGAAAGTTTGTGGGCATCTGCGTTACCAAAGGCAGTATTTTTTTATGACAAGAGAAATTGGGCCCAAAATGTGTGGACCAATTCTCTATTGTTTTAACCTGGTTATAAAGCAGAGCTCAGAATGCTGTAATGTGAAATATTACCTTCTGGTTTTGAGGGGGCTTATGCAAAAAAAAGTTTATTAAATTAGATTATATTACATTTCATAATCTGCAGTTCAGTACTATAACTGAAGTACCTCATATAGACCTCAAAAATGAAGTTGTGGGTGGAAAATAGGGATTTTTTCAGAATATACGTATTCTCTTGTGTATTTTTCATCAGAAGCTCTGAATAATGTTGTCTGGCAAGGTTTTGTATTTCTCGAAATTTGACTGACCTGGCTCCATAGATTAATCTGAAACATTACATCCCAAACTTGCCGTGAGATGTGGATACCCCAAAAGTTTCATCTGCAGGTGCCATTAAATATTGTTTTCCAATGGTTGAAATTTTCATTTGGTATTTAACAATGGAGAAGCCCTATATGAAAGCAACATGCTTTATTAAAAGAAAAAGGTGTTATTTTATGTTTATAAAACTGTAAATATTACTGAATATAGAAGTGTAAAATCAGAGAAGGAAGACAGAAACCAAACAAATTTGATTTCAAACTATGTAAGCAGTAGTTTATCATTTTAGGGGTAAGAGGGGTTATATCTGATTTATTTAAAACTGAGATTCATTGCCTCCCTTTGATCATGACACTCTTATGGACTGAGATCTTGTCCTGCAGATTTTTTCAGAACATGAAGAAGTTCTGGTTGCTACCTGCAGCAACAAGGTTCCAAATGAATGAAATTTCAAGTAACTTAAGGAATCTGTCATTTGGATGTATGTAATATATGTAGAATGTCAACTTGATTATGAATGCCTTTGATGAAGAAAGAGGGACTTTGGAGGTCTGATTTTGATACTTCTATTTGTGTTTCGCCCTTAAACACACTCCACTAGAAAATACAGCATCAAATCCTTAATCAGAGCAATTGTCGAACAGTGGCACAGTAAATAAAATGGAAGAAGTAAATCAAATTTGGTAGAAAGTCAACTGAGCTACAATTATAACTTTACACTCTGCACATTCTACAAGATGTAGGGCCTAAGCTTTTTGCAGTAATCTGACTTCAGTCTAATTCACATGATATGGAGACTATAAATGTAACAATGAATATTTTTAATTCTTCCTAGAGATCATGCATGATGTTTTAATAGCTGTCTTCAGTTGCAATGCAGGCTGGAACCAGGGGTGTGTATTATATTATCATTATCTGAGAATGGGTGGGGAGATGTTAATGGGCCAGCTGTTAAAACCAGGTGGAGCAATATTCTTTATCTCTTCCATGACACATCCTCCCTCCAGGGAGATATCTTCTGTTAATGGGCCAATAAGGCTCACCACATGACTGATAACATTACACCACCCCATTGTGAGATGCTCCACCCAGTGGGAGTAGCCAAGCATTTCCACCTGGGTAAAAATCTGACATTTGGAACACCAGCCAGCCTGTTTTCCACTGGATTCCCAGAGGAGCCTGTTTTCCACTGAATTCCCAGAGGAAGACTGGACCCATCTCGCCATCCCTGGACCCTTTCTACAGGATCATCTCTACTCTAACAGAACCACATCTGTCACTCCGTGAGGACTTATTTTGGAGTGCTTCCAACCCCTTGACCAACTGGGTGTCAGTCATATTCTGACTCTGTCAGTGTTTCTAGGATTTTTGTTTGTTTTTTGGTTTGCTTGCCTTCTGTACTAGTACATTTGTATTTTTAATATTCCTAGTAAATAACTGTTATTCCTATTCCCAAATCTTTGTCTGGAAGCCCTTAATTGCAAAGTTATAATAATTTGGAGGGAGGGGTGTGGGCCTGATGTTTCTGAGTCTGGGAGATTTTAGCCTGCTCGTAGCTGCTAACTTCTCCCAAGGGAAAAATATCTCAAGAGAGCTTCTTCTCAAAACAATCTTGGTAAACACCTAATCCTTTCTCAAAACAATCTTTCTCCAGGTAGTGTTTTGTCGTTCTAGTTCTGTTTCTCTAGTTTAACCAATGGGATTAGAGAGGTGTCGTTCTTATTAACCAATCATATTAAGTCTGTATCACAACACCTTATAAAAAGTACTAAGAATTAGACAATAAAACCTTCTCTATGCTCTTTGCCTTATGAAAATTTTGGAGTCTCATTCATTTTTTCATGTTCCACGACGTCAAAGGGGGGTTTACATTCCCCATTCCATGGGAAGCTCCAGCTTTCCCTGGCAGACACCCGTCTTTTTGAACCAAGACAATAGTACAGGCAGCAACTTTGCCATTTCTGTGGGATGTGCTGTGGGGGCTTTCCAATTTGCTATTTTGCTATATTTTGACATTTTGGGGATGGTAGCCACCACAAAGATTATTAAAAAAGAAAAGGGCCCTGGGATTGTCTTACTAAAGTTTTACTGAAGTTCTACAAAGTGTTACTGGAATGAGAAATACAAGCCAGGTTCTCCACAACAGTAAGTTTATAAATATATTAGTGATCCTGCTTCAGGCCAGTTTCCATATTTGAAACTGGAAAGTGAAGCTTCTGTTCAAAATTGTATCGCAGTCATAACTAGTGGAGTTTTTTCCTACACTTAATTTTTTGTATTACTGAACATTTCTCTATGAATAAATGTTTATTAAAGAGTTGGATTTCTTACTACATTTTCAATAATACTCATTAAATATCTGATGCTAAACCTAAAAGTTTTTGTCGTTATCTATAAAAATATTTTCTTTACAATATTTCCAAAATGCATTTTTTTTGGTTATATTTTGAATGTGTTCAATTTTGCATTGCATATTTGACAACCTCAGAGAACCATTCCCAGTTAGCTGACATGTTTCTCGTGCATGGACAGTACTGCTTTACAACTATTTCACTGACTGGAAAAAGGCTAAACACATGGATTATCTTTGGAATTAACAAAGTCTGTATTATTCACTTTTGAAAAGGAAGGTTAGTGAAAATTTTGTATCATTCTTCAATAAATTGCATAGTAGAAGATCACACATGGTTGAGCAAAACAGCTAGAGCTACATAATAGGATTAACAAAGTTTCAGATAATATAATTTTCACTCTGAAAATGCAGAGGTTCATTGGTTATTAATGGAAATTTAAAGAAGAAATTTTCATTCAACGCAGATCTTTAAAGTTAATGTCAGATTTTTTTCAATTTTAGCAAAGGAAGAGAGTCATCAAATGAAACCAGCTTTTTATCTATGTCAGTCACCTTGTTTTTTCAGATCAAGTTTTGATATCTCCTAAACTGTGTGCATTTATTCTGCATTTTGTAAGCTCTATTTGATCAGGAAAAAATAATTGGAAATGTTCTTGGGGTGGTTCTATGAGCTGCAGCATAGAAATTTCTGTATTTAGAAAAATTTCTGTCTAGTTTGCAGTATGAGGATGTTTGGGCAAGATCACATCACATAGGGAGAATGCTGTAATGAGTTAGCTTTATTTATCCTCTAGAAGTCTTATTTACACATAACTAGAAGTTACTAATGCAAGAAAAATTGATAGGTTCAAGACTTTCTTATTCTTTAGAAGGGATACTGCCTCATTCTGCTATGTATCAATTTTCTGTTCTACAAAATGTTCTGTTAATTCCTCCAGCTTCACCAGAGAATAATCATTTCTTATTGTATTTTTTTTTTTTTTAACAGAATATATTGATTTGGCTCATGGTGATGAAATACAGAACTGCAGAACTCCCTTTTGTTTCTGGAGGACCATCCATCTATATTAATTCAAATGTCTGTTGAATTTCTCAGGGAAACTATTAAGGTCAATCAATGAACTTTACCTTCCTTCTCCCCCTGGCATCATTGCTCATGTAACTGCCTCTCTTTTCAAAGCGTCTCTGAATACATATCTTCAAAAATAAATTCCATTTTCTTTCATTCAGTTTTTTTCTTAATTAATAAAGTGATGTGACCGCTCATTCTTTCTGGTCCCTTCATTAGCTTGAATGTACCTCTGAAGTCTGACATATGCAGATGTATCTTAAAAGATTGCTGAAGTTTCCTTTGTCTGAACTGTGAAACAAACAGAAGAGATGCAAGGATTCAAAGGTGCCAAAGCAAAGACAAACCTTTTTGGTGTCAGTTTTCCCCTTAAATTTCTCTAGTTGTATCTGGATAAAAGCATTCAAATATTTTTATTATTATTATTATTATTTCAGTATTTATGTCTTCATAATAATTCTTTTAAAATATACATATTCTTTTTTAAAAATCTTTCCTACATCACGTCTGTACTGAGATTCCTCTGTCTAAATTATACATTGAGTTAACATGGTTACACCGCTTCTCCTAAAGACAGAAAAAAAGATTGTTGTGATGTGTTTTTATGTTAAATAGGTTGTTTTGCCATCCCCTATATTAATAACTTAGTTCTATTATTGTCTAGATTGCATTCACCTATGTAGCTGTCAATTTTTCCTAAACCCTGCCTTTTCTTTCAGACTTTTCCCTATCAATCTCTCAATCTTCAATGCCTCATTAGTTGTTTAGACTGCTGTGTACACTTTTTGGTTTCAGTATTGTAATTGCTGCCTTGTTCTCCTCTCCCTGTTGGATCCTTACCCAGAACCCGGCCCCCGAAAGAGTCCCTTAAAACCCACTGTCCTGCCCTGAGGGAGAGCCTTTTGCTTTCGTTTTTACTTTCAGTTAGAGCTTCTTCTTTCACTTTTGATTTAGAGATTTTTAGATCCTAGCCTCTGCTCTGTCCTCAAGACTAGATTGCGTTTTATGTTGTGCCTTTATAATNTTTATTTATTTTAAATGAAAGAAAATAAAGTCTTTCATGAAGAAAAGATTTGTTTTGGAGCACTGTTTTTAAGGTAAGAACTCCTTCCCAGTATTAAACTTTATCGCTATATTTTCTGGAAATTTCAAAGCCTGTTTTGTGTTTTGTTTCCATAGCATATGATTCCCTGTTTTGCCTTTTCCTGCTCTGCTTCCATTTTCCTTTTCACCTCCCACTCCTGGAAAAATGTTCTCCAGCTAAACTGTCCTACAGATCTGTTTTCCATCCAGGATATGTCTCTCTCTGTCTCTCATACTGTCAGTCACTCCCTCTTTTAAATTCAGATATCTAAACATCAATGTTTTTGTCAATCTGGCAAGTCATTGGCACAAAAAATATCACATGGTGATCTTTGTTAGTTGTATTTCTAATCATCTCCTCTTAAAAGGGAGCTGATGGTAGGTGTTCAGAACAATTCTAATTTTTTCTTTTTTCTCCTGATTCTTCTAGGAATCCGAACAACTAAAAGTCATTCCTCTGTGATCTCTTCTTAGTGTCTCAATTTGAGGAAGAATACCTTTTTCTTTTCTATTAACTGTTTTAAGTGATTAGTATGAACTGCATCTTTCTGTTTATATTAGTTTTTTATTCTTCAATATTCTCACAAAAATAGCAATTGACTTGCTTCTCACTATCTCTTAGTGTTAAGCAGCTTGTTTCTCTCTAGGATATCTAATTATAAATTCAGCTTAATTCTTTTTCTAATGAGATTAATAGTGGTTGGAATCTAATTTCATAGTATTACTTTTGTATCAAGATGAACTTCAGAAAACCAAGTCCCTTTTTATGTGTTTTACTATATCTGTTCCTCTGAAACTGAGCATGAAAAATACATACATTCATTTTCAGAAATCCCCACTAGATTTTTTAAAAAGCTAACAAAAATCTAGACTCGCACTAAATTCTCAAAGCTACTAAAATCTGGAATTTCATCACATCTGAGAATGGTTAAGATAATTATTTTTCCTTATATTTTCCCCAAAATCATGATTTGATGGATTTGCCTGAACATCAATTTGAGTCCAAACAAAAATTCAGACAGAAAGGAAAACTCACCCATCTCAAAATTGCCCTAACTGGTTTAGAGGAATCCTTGTGATGCAAAATGCTGAAGTCTTATAATTTGATTCCTTTCTGGCTCTGTGAAGATAGACAGAAGGAACAAACCTGCTTTACAAACCAGACATTGTCCAATGGGGCCACTCAAACATTTTTTTAAAAAAAACAAACCATCAAGCCAATAAACCGACCAACTATCCAGCCAACCAACCAACCAAAATCAACCCCCAATCCCAAGGACAAGACTATTTCATCTTGCTTTAATAATATAAAGTTGCCTGTTCCTGGGAATTGTAAACTAATTGCTAGTAACATGCACATTTTTTTCATTGAATGTCTATATTGGTCATTCCAAGCGGCAGACTACTAAACCAAGGAATATGGAAACCTCTTTCCATGCGGATATTTAGGTAGTCTAAGGCAGTGCAATCATATTTCTTAAATGTAGGTCATAAATCCCAATATTGCTATAATAATTAAGTTTTAAGTTGTTTGATAAATAAGTTTCTCTGCATGACAAAGATAATATTATACTGAAGCAAGACCAGCACTTATTCTCAGTGTGAGTTGCAAGTGAAATGTCTAAAATGTAGGGGAAGAAATGCATATATTCAAAGTCAGTAAATAGATATTTTTGCTTTTTCTTTCTTCCTAATTCTGTAGGCTAGATTCATCTCATGAATGAAGCTGAATGTGTCAAATTATGCAGAAACTAATAGAAACTTCTTATAATAAAAAAAAGAAGCTATTTGGCCATGTGACTCAAATGTATTAGAAAATTGCTGTACAAGCAATTGTGTGTGTAGTGGTTATCACATTNACTTTTTGGTTTCAGTATTGTAATTGCTGCCTTGTTCTCCTCTCCCTGTTGGATCCTTACCCAGAACCCGGCCCCCGAAAGAGTCCCTTAAAACCCACTGTCCTGCCCTGAGGGAGAGCCTTTTGCTTTCGTTTTTACTTTCAGTTAGAGCTTCTTCTTTCACTTTTGATTTAGAGATTTTTAGATCCTAGCCTCTGCTCTGTCCTCAAGACTAGATTGCGTTTTATGTTGTGCCTTTATAATAAACTAATCTGGGAGCTGCAAGCTGGGCCCATCTCGCATCTTTTACACTGACCTGCTGGTGACAGCCTGGGACACACAGGGCCCCGGGGGAAGGTGTTGCATCCCCATAAAGAGCAGCAATATTGAAGAGTACCGTGACAGTCAATGAGGCTGCATCCTACTCTGCTCAGCTGTCCTTCAACATCCACAAGAGGGCATAGCCAGGCTCTTCTCACCGCTTCATACTAAAGTCACAAGAAGCTGGAAAAAATGCACAGGTGACATCTGCAACCAATGGAGCACAAAGGAACAGCTGGGCCTCCTGCTGACCTCATGACAAAAGGCAGGGAAAAGCCCAAGGGCCACAAAGGTTTCTTTTTCCTCAGCTGCTGCTGGGAAGANTCCCAAGATTCCTGTTTTTAAGCGGTGTCCCAGAGGGTGTACCCCTTTTACCTGATTGGCCAGCTTAGCTGTTAGTTCCAAAATGGATTAACAATTGGTTTTTCCTACTATTTATGCTAAACCAATACAGTGTGTAACAAATTTAAAAAAATACATAAAAGAGCAAAGGATTTATAAAATAATAATAATAAAAATACTAAATATATCATTGGTTGCCCTGGTGAGAAAGTTTTAGTGGACTGGGCATTGTTAGTCTGCAGGATACATGACTAGAGTGGGGGGAAATGTTAATAGTTTAGGGCAGTGAGATATATATTATGTAGGCCCCATATTTATTCTGCCAGAATTTTCTGGTCGGAGCAGAGTACAGCAGATAAGCTTGCTGTCTTTCAGTCTTCTAAGTAAAGGATTTCAGAGTAAAGCACTGCCTGCCTTCTATTTTTTTCTTTCTATTTAGACAGTAGTTTCCTGACAGAATCAACTATTTTTTAAGAAGGCTTTGATTAGGAGATGATTAGCAGTAGTGTTAGTATAACTAATTAGTATAACTTATTGTACTACTAATAAAGATGAACAATTGAATACTACTTAAGTAGCAGATTATTAATGTTATGCTCTTCTATGGGCAGAGAGTTTCAAAACTTTGCAAAAATAAAAAGAACTGGACAAGCTTTTATTATTTGATAATAATGGTATTGAAATTGCTGAAGGAATATTTTTGAAAGAAGAGCAAACGTAATCCAAACTGGATCATTTTCTGCCTGCACTGCCAGGACTTCCCTAGCTCCTGAATGAGACACCTGGGAGCTAGGAATCTTATGAGACCCAGCTATCAGTTTCCAGGGTTCCAAGGTTGCTATCAATTAACAAACTAAGAATGAAACACAACAGTACAACAAAACTAGTTTGAGATCTAGAAAGAAATCTTACTCATCCTTTGAAATAACTCAGTTTTAACCAGCTGATTCCAATGATGATGAAAACAAAAGCAATAAAGAACAAAAAGCAGGCAAGTTTAAGACTGTATTTGTGACCATCTCTAAAACCAAAATGTTTGGGGAATTTTGTGTGGGCTTAATCTGTCAGTATTCTATGAATCAGGATATGAAAACTGAGATACTGAACAAACCACTGAATTGATTTGACTGGGTTCAGGAGTCTATTCATAAAGTCAGAAGAAATCAAACGCACATTACTGCTAATCAGGGATATTTATTAGCTTTGGCTTTCTCAAATTCCTCTTGCTTTTTGACTTCAGAAATACCTTAGCCCTAACCCTTACCCTAACCTGAACCCCCGCATTGGGTGTTTCTGATAATTTATGACACCTTCTCAGCTGCCCCTCACGTGATTGTCCCATGGATGTGGCCTTCCCAGGGCAGGGAGTTTACACCAGTTTGTGTAACGGAGGAGGGGTGTTCACTCCCCCTGACCAGAGGTTTTGCCACACACTGAAAAGCTCTCCTCCTCCTCCCTGCTTGGCTGAGGGGAAGAGTGTGCAAACCTGGTCCCAGCAGATGAGCCTGTGAGCTACAGCCTCTGCCACCGCAAACACAGCCAGAGCTGATTTTCAGGATAGCTGCTGAGTTTGACATTTTTGTAGAGACCTGCTTCTCCCTTAGGCTCGATTACTTCTTAGACCTGAGATAGTTGGACAATTGTGTCATGTTAAGCCACGGAGTTCCCTTAGGCGGCTTAACACACATTCCAAAGTTCCAGTCAGGAGATATATTCAGAGAAGGGCAGGCTTCAGACTTGAAACTTTTATGCATTTATGCCACTGTGGAACTACAATAACATCAAGATATCATCAATGTTTCTTACAATCTAATTCTGAAATATTTTACTGGATAGAACTCAAAGCACTTTGAGAAAATTCTCAGATATATCAGTAATCTGGGATTTACAAGAAAAAGCATTTGAAAAATCCTTAGAGATGTCAAAGAAGAAGGCAAGTTATTCTGAGTAAAATAAATTCTTTAGTACTCTTTTTACATCTTCTTGAAAATTCCACTGCTGTCTTAAATGTTTTCTTAAACAAATATATGTCATAACGTCTAAATAATAACCCACAATACACCTGGGATAGAGTTTTTTAAGTTGTCAACTGTCAAATATTTGGACAAAACAAGCAATGATTGAACTTTCCTTTTGTTAATATAAGCCTCTGAAATCATTGCTACCAGTCTGCACTTGTGATAAGAAATCCCAGTTTTGCACAACTATTGACAGTTTCCCAGGGGATGTGTCTCATTAGTTCCAGGGTTTTGATGCCTACTGACCGGTTGCTGGAATGGTGTCATTGGGACAAATGAAGATGAGCGGAAAGGATGGTAATACAACTGTGGTCCTATTAGAAAACCATATTCAACTTTAAATCCAGTATAATTAGGTTTGTTTTAAGATTTTCTTTTTTTAGTGGATTTGTGCCTAAGGGCCTTCAAGTAACTAGCAACGTTGATTAGCTACAAATGAGACAATACTTCATAAATCAAACATAAAATTCTTTGTTATAATTGCTATGAGATTTTGGACCAGTTTTACAGTTAATTATCAGAGAATGCACAGAAAATAATTCCTGGCTCATCTCTGTGAAAATTGAACTTCTGAAATAGTACTGTAAGATTAAAAACACTATATTCAAATAATATCTCTTAACAATGCTCCCCATAGCTATTTGGCTAGTTAAATATTTTAACTGAGAAACAATTTGCGATGTAGTGCTGTCTATTTTACTCTTAATACAATGAGGCTTACTGCCAAAATTCTAATTAGGTTCAGCCTAATTTGAGATTAGTTGTACTCCATGCAGCATCCTAACCAAGATTAGGATGGTTACTGCAGGATTTAGGCATAATACTCTGCCCTTTCAAGAGAGAGCTTACTCAAGAAAGTAAGAAAGACCATATATTTAAAATTTGCAGATGAGCTAGGCTGCTTCTCACAGTAAGTTTTCCATTACCAATGGAATTACCAACAGTATAAGTCCGAATTTCTCTGATATTTCAGTCAAGCAGACTCATCCATGTATCAATTGGTAACACTAAAATGGGTAAGAAATATGACCTACATTTCATTGGCCCTGCAAAGAGAAAACAGGAAGGCAACAGTGCATTCCCCTGATATACAAGTGATTTTCTTCATTACTGTCAGAACTTCCACAGTCTGGACTCTGCTGCCCTAGAGAAACACTGACAGCTTCAGGACCTCACTCAAGGCACTACTTGGCAACATCATAGGATGGGACTGTAAATAATATTGGGAAATACATCTTTTAATTTGATGTTGCCAAACCAGGCTCTCTATTCCTGTCCTGCTCCGAACTTCATCATCCCTCATAAATCATCTTTGCAGCCAAGCTCAGTTCCCAAGGAGACACTGAATGAATGAATAATTCCTTCCAACATAAATATCAAAATGAACAAGCACTTCACAAAGTTCAACACATATAGGACATAAAAAGTCAGAAATTGGGGTGAAAACAATGGATTTGAGATCATCAATACAGTGTAAGTAAACTGTCACATCCTGGAAATCATAAAGTATAGGTAAAACCCCAATTACTTAAACTCCATCGTTGAAGGAAAATGCCACTCCAAATTCCTCTGCCCAAATCTCAGAACATAGTTGATTGCAAAGCCTTTGTTTCTTGGGTATTCAGCATACTTTTTGGCTAACATTTTTTACACCCATGGGACACATCTGCTGCTCACAGCTGATCCTCTTTTGCATGGGAATTAGAGCCAACAGATTATATGGGAGCAGTGCAGGTTGGACACCTTTCCTTTAGAGTTGTGACATGCTTGAAAGACAAAAAATACTGTCTGTCTTTCTCAGTTATGAAATAAATAGCTGGGAAAACTTAATTATGAAGAGAGAACACAAAAACCAGGAGATGCTAAAGAAAGTGTCCTGAATGTTTGTATTTCCAGTTCTTGAAAAATGAAGGACACAGTTGCTGAATTTGCAACGGTAATCTTGCATCCCAGCTCATGTAGTCCTTCTTTCAGCTTTTAAAGAGACATTTGACCCACGATTTTCATTCTGCTCCTCTGTGGTATTTGCTATTCTTTTCACAGCTGATATTGCATATATGTATAAATGACCATTATTGTCATGTAATTGTTTTTACTGTAAGGATCTATACAGAGCACAAAAAGCCAGAAAAAGTAATGTACCTGCAAACTGACCTTTTACCACTACATATTACGAATTTATTAGACTGTTCCTTTTTGCTGACATAGATTTCATCAGAGCTCTTCCTTTTTATAAGTTTGTTTAATGTTAGTTTTGTGTGTCACTTGTTAGAAGAACAATAACAAGATATGGTAAATTAAAATAAGTATAGGACCAGCTAGGAAGACAAAGATGCTGACCAATATGATATTTTAAATCAAAATTATTTCATTTTGCTAGTGACACTTTTATCAGATCCGCTTTTGTCATCTAAAATGTGTGTGCACATTCACACACACACATCTGCATGAAAAACTTTTCCATCAAATTTTGTAGAAAAGCTTTTGTATTTTTTAATTCCATTTGAAAAGAAACATGACATTACTGTTTAAAAAAACTTGCAGGAGTGCTTCTCACTGATCTGATAACTATTTCTCAGATTTTTGAATGTTATTACTATTTTTGAGCTGAACTCAAATATTTTTTGGATAAATACCAAAAAGAACTCAAAAAAGTCAGTTGTAACACTTGATGACATGTTTTGGCCCATGGATTTCTTTCAAATTATGCTGTTTCAGCAGGTTTCTCATGACTTTGTCCAAACATTATCAGCAAGTGAGTGAATGTGCTCAGGACAGCTTATGGCCCCATCCATCATCTTTACTAGCCAAGTATCACTGACAAAGGAATGTCACAGAAACTGACTTAAAGGTTGGGGAAAAAAAACTTGATCTAAACAACCCAGACAAATATTAAAATGATAAAAAGAAAATTACCGTATTGATAGCAAAAAAGTGAGGCTATTCATTTTACCCCTAGATCTTGATTAATGAATGGAAAATTGTTTTGATTGCTCCATATTGTAAATCTCTGAGAACCACAATAAGAACTGTGGAGATAGAGCCTAAGGATTTTCTGCAAAGATAGGGTCCTGTTTTGGTGTAGGATTAAAGTTTAGGACAGATATCCATAATTCATTATTAGATCCTGGCCAGATACATATTCTATATAGGTAGGTGTAGAGTTTTCAGCTGTTTATTGATATCTGAGTCTCTGTTTTGGTTGCAGCCAGGGCAGTGATACAACTTGAGAAGGGTTATGATGGTTATTTAAATATCATTTATTTTAGGTGGATTTGAGAACACTGAAATCTAAGGTGTTGAGTGCAGTTTTTTCTAGATATTTTGAGAGATGTCACATTCCAGTAAAGACTAATGCTGAGTTCCAAAACTTTGACATCCTTTACAACATAGATTTCCTAGTTCCATGCAGCCTTTGTGTTAGGAAATTTCAGAAAACTAACAAAAACACACCATTGGCAAACCTGTCCTTAAGCAGTTGAAAAAAATCTCTTTGAGAATTTCAGCTAAAATATGATCCCACTATGAGGAAAATGAACAGCATTTCTGTTTGTCTGCATTTATAAAGAGGGTATGATACCAGCAGAGAGCTCAGACAGTCAAAATTTGAGGCTTTGAAGTCAAATTCATAGACTACCGTACATCAAAATCATGCCCTGATAATAAGTTCACTTAATAAAAAAGTACAATAGATACAAAACAGACCATTGTCTTCAAATATTCACTTTCTATTTTTGGGAGGGAAGAACAAAAGTTTTTCAAAGTAATAAAAAAAGATATGGACCTCAAAAATCATTAAGTCATAGCATGACTTGCATTAGAAGGGACCTTAAAGATCAACCCTTTCCAGCCCCCATGACTCTTTCCCCTAGACCAGATTGCTCAAAGCCACATCCTGGGCTAGAACAAGTCCAGGCATGGGGCCGCCACAGCTTCTCTGGGTACCTGTTCCTGTGCCTCACCACCCTCACCGTAAAGAACTTCTTCCTTAGAACATCTAACGCAAACCTATCCTGTCTGCTACCCCTTGCCCCGTCAATACAGGCCCTTGTAAAAAGTGCAGTTCACCCTAGACCCTGTTGTTTACCCAGTTAACTCAGTTGAGGGAACTGATGTTGACGGCAGCACTACACATATGGTTGAAAATGCATGTGAAAATACAACTGTCCTTTGTTAACTAGTAATGATTATTACCTTTAAAAGTGACTTGTGAATTGGGTACATATGGAAAAAATCTATAATTTTTGCAGCTTTGTTACACTGTCACACAGACACATATATATGCTTTTCAGGATACTCAGAGGAGTTACAGTGAAACAACAATTTAGGTGTAGCTATGACATTGGTAAATTATACTACTTTGTGAGGCTGAATAAATGATTGGGAATATAATATAGATGCTACTCACTGGGCTATCAAGCTTAATCTTTTTCTGGCTTAGGCAGCCATACTAGAGAGCCACATCTAAATATATTAAACTCCACTTTGTAATAATTTAGATTTCCTACCTTTCTAATGAAAGCCCTCTTCAGAACCATTCTCCTCTAATGGCCAAACCTCTCCTAACATCTAGCTTTACCTTCACTATGGACAGTTGAATTAAAGTGTACATACTTAAATTAAACTAAAAAAGAAAAAAGATTGAACTTTGCAGATAGCAATGCAATTTCCTCAGGAAGCAGCTGGCTCCTGGGCTGGCAAATACTCTCCCCACAGAGGTTTAGAGTTCACTGTTAGTTAATATACTTGACACGGAGCAGGGCAAATTAATTCCGTATTGCTCTGCTTGTACTGCTATATGTCTTCAAAATGTCTGGGGTATCTCCACCCTGTCCCAAAGACATTTAAGCCTATTATCAAAGCTTGGAATACTTTTCAAAGCTGTTGGATGTTAAGTACATCTTTTCCACAGAAAGCTGTATTGTTCGTCTAAATAACATTTGCTCTAAAACAAACAAGCAAACAAGCAAACAAACAAACAAACAAACCCAAAGTAAATCTACTAAAAAAGAGCTATAATTAAACAAATATGGTAAAAGAGACGCAAATATGGAAGGAAAAGTATTTGAAAAGTATCTCTGAATCAGTTCAGGCAATATATGCCTTCTAGAATTTGAAAAATGAAATTTAAAAAAGTATTTATGTAACTGAAACAAAACAAGGCAATATAGCAAGTTTTGGTTTTATTTCGATGGTGCAAACGCACCAGCAAAAGAAGAAATATGGATAAAACCCAAGGAAATCACTACACATGTTACCTTATTTCTTGCTGTTTTGAATTCGTACTGCATTAATGGAGCAGTGAACTAATTCTGCAATATTGATCTAGGTTCAAAATTGTACGTATTTGGTTGTTAATGATTAAATTGTAAGTAATTCATAAAACATGAAAATTAATCAAATAACTCTGAGTTTAAAGACCTTCTTGAGGGAAAACAAATTCTTCACATGAGAGAGTTCTGTTATGCCTCTGACTTATTATTTATAACCTGGTCCTAGAATTCTATGTACAATACAAGATAAACTAAGTCCTGTTTAAGAAGAAATGTCCCCTTGACTAGGCAGAATATAAACCTATGTTGACTTATGTATGAATAGTAAATCTTTTTATGAGGAAAAACATGTTTTCCAATTTGCCCTGGTTTTGAATGGCAATCATTTCTAAATTACATTGATTTATAATTGTTAGAAAAAGAACATTAAAAATCAAAGAAATGTCATTGATGTATTTCCTCTAAAACTATCTTGAAGTGTTATTTAAATATTTTTTTTCCAATGGTTATAGCCCAAAATCAAAGATACATCTGTTTTCAACACACACTTTTTTTTTTTTTTTGGTCACATTTGTCTGACTGTGGATGGACTAGCATTTTGTGCAGCAGGGACATTGAATTTGTATTCACTGGGACTATTTCTGAAGTTTGCTGTACAGACTAATGTTCCAATCTTGCCACCATACCTTTGTAGTGTTTCTTTTGCATATAAATTCACAGAAGTACCGAATATGTATCATAGACCTCACAAGCACTTAGAAGCAAATTTATATATGAGTAATGAAGAGAAAGGATAGATTTTCAGGTTTTGTTGTCAGTTTTATCTGTGGTCTTACTCCCTTCTTTGCAGTCTTCTCAGTTCTCTCTAATGAATACACAATAAAGGTAGGTCACTGAGAGGTCATCTGCCAGATTACCTACCGATTTGAATGGAAGAAAATGGTTTGGATCATAAAGTGGTGCTATAAAGTATGAGTCACGGAGATATGATAACAGAGACTGTATTCCAACCTCTGCTCTAAGATATTTAAATCAGTGCAGCTGAAGTCTCAGTATTGTCTCATTTCAAAAGTCTGTTCCACTTCAGTATCAGAAATAAAATTTTGTTTTAAGGTCATCTTCAGTCAGATTTATTCACACATATTTTCTGAGATATAACTTTTGTACTTAACACAATATAATTGAAAAAAAAAATGAAGTAAATGTTCAGATGTGTAAACTTAATGTTCCTCAATATATTTAAACACATTTACATATCAGAGTAAGTATTGACTAGGGTAGTAGCATAGATATCATTATGAACCAAGAATAAGTGAGGTTAAAACCAGACGGAGGAATGTAACACTTTTCACTAATAAAGTGCATAGAAACCAATTCTCACATTAATTGTGAAGCTTGTCCTTTTTTAATTTATGAATATACCTGTTGCATATAGGTAAAACATTACAAAAGGAAGGCCTTGTAAAACCATGGCTCAGCCCTGTTACTTCAGATAAGCAGAAAAGGACTATGGGGAAGTGGCTCAGCTGAACTAGAGGTAGAAAATCAAGTTATATAACCATTGCCTGTTCATATCATGGTGTATGGTGGGTGGCTGAATTATATTTGTTATGATTTAAAACTGTGTAACTGATAAAGGCCTAAGTGCTTAAAAAGGCCTGTTTTTTGCAATAAAGCAGCTCTCCTTTGTACCTGCCTGAGGACTCTGTGTTGCTACAGTCCCTCACCCACATTTACCTAAATTTTAAAATAAATCTATTTAACTATGAACCTATTTTCAATATTCTAAACAATTCCCCAGTGGAAAGGGAAAATGTTTTGAAAGGTTTAAAAGTAGCAAGCAGATGTGTCTTCATTTAAATTACTTCGATGTAAAACTCTAAACTACTTTACTTTTTCTTATGTTAATGCCAATTATCAAAAAGTGCTACTCTCAATAGTCATCATAATCACAGATCACTCTATTTCCATTAATTCTATTTTTAAGGACCACTGTTGTTTCCATGGTATTAAATTTTTCCATAATTTTATTTTTAAACTACAATTAAGTTTCCCTCCAGTTCTGCCACCATCTCTTTCAACAGTATATTAATTTTGCTTTCATTTTACATAGGGGCAAGAATTCAATATTTTCCTCTCTCATGGCAAAGATATGGGGACTTCTCTTCAGGTCTCAGAGAATATTATAAATCTGTTGTATCTTCTATGATTCCTTAATAAATGCCCATTCTTGATTTATTATTTGAAAAATTTATTGTCCAACTTTTGTTTTCATTTTGATAGAAGAAAAATTAGTTTATGTTGATTCTTCTGTGAAAACCAGATGAAGAACATACATCTCTTATAAGGCATCATTTAATAGTGTAGTATGGTTTGGGATTTTCCTGCAATTCTGTTCATTAATTTATATTATGGTCAAACCAGCTACTCAGTGAAATTTTCAAACCCTTATGACCAGCAGAGATTTCAGCAGCACATAGATGCTACAGCTTTCTGACATTTCCTTTTTCAGAGTTTTAAAAAGTCATTCAGCTGCTCTAGACAATCTCCTGTTTCTTTACAGTTCCTTGTAGCTATGACCAGGGAGATTTCTCCTCACCTACCTGCCAGCACAAATTTAAAGGAAGTGACAATAGTAGTGAGACCAGTCCTGCTGCACTGGCAACCTTTGGTCTTGCACAGGGCTGTCCATGCTCAACCAGCCTTGAGCTTTCTCCAGTATGATGCCCTGACTTGATAAATATGGAAAGAGAGCACGGAGTAAAAGAGGGAATAGAAACCTTATGGCACAACAGAAAGTAAAAAAGACTGTCTTGCCTATACAGGGAATATATAAAGGCTAAGAATGCCTATGGTTACTGTCATATCACAGACAGCAGGAAGGACAGACTCAAGAGGTATTACAAACAAAAGCCAATATCAGGTACGAACTAGCCACAAATGAGTTCAGAGGTTAAAAAAAAATGTTATCACTCCGAAATCTTACACTTTTACTGTCAGATTTCATTGTCAATAAAATTTTCAGTGCAATAATCCCAGGACAAATGTCCTGAAGTTTTTCTTTAGATTGAAGATTATTTTCAAGTGGAATTTGTATGTTGTGGTGCTTGAGATAGAGGAGCACTGAACTGGCACTACATGTCTCCTCTGCTTCTATATTCCAAATAATCTCAGCTGAACTCTCCAAAAGGTATAGGAAGAATAGTATTTTTTCTATCATGTCACAGAACCTTTTAAAAGGTAGATGGTGTGCTTTGATACATTGACTCAGTATTACTGGCACTGACAAGATCCTGAGTGCCCCGAAAAAATTTGCAATGATCACAGACCTGTAGAATTGAAAAGGTCTTCAAGTAACTGTAGAAAACAACTTGTTGTCTTCTTTGGTTTTGTGAACTCTTCCATGCACTTGAGGTCTGATGTAACCTTTTTTTCTTCATTCTTGAGGTTTAATACCATATTAAGCTTTCCTACGTAATTCCTCCCTGTGGTTCGACTCATTCAGTTTACTCAGCTCTCATTTGGAGTATAACTGCCAAATGAAAACACAATTTTTCATTTAGAGTCTTAGCAGCACACTGGAAGGCAACTTCAAATTTTTTTTAACACCAGTGAAATTTTAACCCTGTATGAGAAGGAGGACTTCACTTTTCATTTTTTCTCTGACATCTTTATAATATATTATTTACTTGTCCCATGAATGTCTTGAGAAAAGATGTCTTAAATGTTTATATAATGCCTAGCACAAACTGCTCCTATATCCAGTTTTAAGTTCTCAGACCTAACTGAAATACATGTAAAGAGTTTCTGAATGGCTCTCATTTCTATTACTGCTAATTGACAGCATGCTTCAAAGTTATTTAGAAATTTAAAAACTGCCTTTCTTCCCCAAATTCACTAGAAATTCTCAAGGTCTTACCTCTCCAGTAAGACCTGGCATAATTTTAAAGATAGGCACGGAGTACAGAGAGAAATTATTCCAGCACACTGGATAAATGCTTCTGCATGTCTGATATCATGCTCGTTGAGGCAATTTAGGTTTCACAAATTATCATAACATTGTGTATCAGTTTACTTTGTCACATCTTAGAGCTGCTGTTTTCCATGAATGAAATGGATAGGCAGAGTAAAAGCTCTTAAACAGAATGACAGACTAGAAACAGAATGCATAAGGCTGGAAAAGACCTCCAGCACCATCAAGTTCAACCTTTGACTGAACACCAACATGCCAACTAGACTAAAGCACAAATTGCCATGTCCTGTTGTTTCTCGAACACTTGCAAGGATGGTGACTCCACCACCTCCCCAGGCAGCCTGTTCTAACTACCATATCAGTGAAGAAATTCTGCCTGAACCTTCCCTGGTGAAACTTTAAGACTTTATCCTCTTATCCTGTCACTGGTTGCTTGGGGGAAGAAGCCAAACCTTTCCTTGTTACACCCTCCTTTCAGGTATGTGTAGAGAGCAACAAGGTCTTCCCCGAGTCCTTTTCTCCAGGCTAAACAGCCCCAGTTTCCTCAGCTACTCCTCATATGACTTATGCTCTATAAGCCCATGAATTCAGTTTCCCATATATTTTGGGATCACTGCATCATCTGAAATAAAGGGGGGGCAGGGGTGGTGGCAGGGAGATCATCATGAACCAAAACTTTAGGAGCTATGTCTTCAATTTTCTTTGATTAGTGATATGTGCTTTTGATTTTAAAAAGAAAGAACATTTTACTTAGCAACAGACTCTATTTATTAATAATGGAGGAAAAAAAAAATTTAATCTAGAGAAAAATGTCTTTAAGTTGTCATTAGTTCTTTATTTAAATGATTGTAGGTTCTTCATAGCAACGTGACTTAAGGACGAATCACAATTCTTATCTTCTAATTTCCTTTTTTTATAAGTTTTTGTCACATTATTACTGTTATTTAAATGTAGAAGTTTGCATTTAATTGTTTAATAGTTACTCAGTTGTAGTGCATTTGTAAAGATTAATGACAAACTGACAGAGGTTGATTATCCTTGATATAGTCAAGGCTATATTGCACAGAACCAAAGTGGAATATGAAGTTACAGGGAATCTATTCATTTTCCTCTATTCTCAAACATTGCCAATATATTTTATATATGTTTGTGGGTATATATGTGAACACATGTGTACATACATACAGACATAAAATGTTTTTTCTTCTAGTAGCAGTATAGTCATCCCAACAGTAATGACAAAGTGTGGATTTGTTTGCCACCTGTGCCCTGTAAAAGTAACAACTTTTTATTCTCACAAGAAAGAGGTCTACAGTAAAAACAGTTAAAATATGGGCTCATTAATGCTGTCTATTACAATACATAGTGAAGTAACACCAACACTGTGCAAGAGAAGAATATTAAAAATAAAAATAAATAAAAAAAAATAGTCAGTGAAGCTTGAAATATTTATAAAGCAAAATTCATCATAGATAAGGGAACTTTCGCATGGCAAAAGTAGCAGAATGGAATGGAGTTCTGCATCTCTACAGTCTCCACTGCCATCTGAGCACTCTGATTAGTACCAAGACTGCCCTCAAGTCACAGGTTTCTCTTTTTCTCTCTCTTACATAAATCAAGATCTCAGAGATTCAGGACTTTAAGACTTCAAAAATCTATTTCTTAATAATTTTAAACAGCAACATCCTGTCTGTTCCATGTTTTCATTGGACCTTGGAAAAAATCTTTCAGTGGGAAAATTTCTATCTTGTGGGACCAGAGAAATATTTAGAATTGTGAAGATATGGTTTAACAAGACAGATGGATGTGTACAAGGTTTCTTCTTTATAAGGATACTAAAACCAGTATTTTTTCTGTATCATAGTGGTTCAATCATACTGACTTTTTGCATAATATGCATAGTGTTTATAAGTGAATGCATGTATGTATAAATGCAACATATATAAGGTAGGTATTTTACTTAAATATATAGAAACATGCAGTATACGTTATATTATATGCCATGTACTGTACTACAATACTGATTTGTATGAAATTACTATTGCATACAAATAAATAAAATTGCAAAAAGTAATACATTTATATCCTAAAGTTTTTTGTTCAGACTCAGATCTATTTCAGTCATAAAATCTCCCTAACACAAGGTGTTTTTTTTGGACTCTCCACTGGGAACTACTTCATTTCTAGAACTGTATTTCACCAATTTAAATATAATACAGATTAATGATTTCATGAGGACTTTTAGGCACAAAATAATGACACCAGCCATCCACTTTAGCCAACTGAATGAGATATTTTACTGATTTCAAGGCAAAGCACCTGGAGTGCTCTGCTCCCTTTATCTCCGTTCTTAAACTTTCTGGATTAAAGGGTTTTGTCCTAACTTGTTTCATTCAAAAACAGGTTTTAAAGCTCCTAGTGCAAAATTTATTACTGAAATATTGAGGTCTAGCCTTTTTCCACTATTACAACTTAAAACAGATTTGCTAACACTGAATATAATTGCAGTGAGAGTTTGAAGGAGAAAGATCTCTCAGTTCAGACCTGGCACAGATTGACTCTCAGAAAGGTGTATTTCTGTTAACTTACCCAGAGACATTCCAGATTAACAGATGTAGAAGTGGTGCAGCACATAGGAGATAACTCCTATCAAACTCAAAGACTTAACCTTTTGGTTAAAGTGATGTTAATGAGGGAGTCAAACTGCGCATCTCCTTTTCCACTCTCCTTTCATACCTGTGTAGGGTTAATGTAAGAATAATAGTAGCTTATTATTCTTTCACATAGAACAGTGTATGCCCCCAAAACTACTTTTGCTTGAACATAGCTAGACTTTTTATACTGAAATTTTAGTTTGAAAGGGTGTTTGAGGTATTACAGGTCATTTGTATTAGCAAAGGACAGATGAAAGGGGACTCTGTCACTCTAGGTGAAGTCTGGTTTGTTTTCATAACACTTGCGCTGCCCACGCCCCAGTGATATCAGGACATTACTGTGATGGTAGGCAGTACTCATGGGCAACTACAGCTCTGAGGGGAGCTGGGGCAGGGGGTCTCTGGCCTGAAAGGGGTTTTATCTGTGAAGAGAAGGGGTTCAAGGGGCTGAGGGTGCTGCTTGCTGCGCCACTGTTCCCTCCAGCACCCCAGAGCCTTCCCTTCCGAGCTGCTCCACTAGCCTGGCCCCTGCCCCATGGTTGTGGGGCCTCACCCTGTGGTGATGGAGGGTGCCCTGTGTCCTTCTGTCCTCTTCAGAGCAGTTTCTCCAGCCTGTGATTGCTCCCCTGCAGGGCTGCCCTCCTTTCCCTCTGACTGAGCTGCCTTACTGTCCTCTCTGAGCTGGAGTGATGCCCAGCTTGGTGAAAGGGCATGTTTTGCAGGACATTAGTCCTTCTCACAAAATGTCAATGTAAGAGTGTTCAGGATTTAGACCAATGCTTCTGCTCACAGTGCTCAGACTTGTGACTAGCCTATGTTTGGCTGATTGCCTGATTGCTTATGAAAGAAAGGTCTGGGATGACAGGGGCTGCATTTATTGTGACTTTAAAAGAACTTCTACTTCCACCAGCTCCCAAAGAAATGTACCATCTTACAGTGCTACATTTCATTCATACAGAAAAAGAATACTAGCTTCTCTGGGGTTTTTTTCCACAGTGACTTAATCTTTCCATTTTCTCAGATAAAAGTTTGCAATAAAAGGGTTGATATGAGGATGATACTGCTCCAGCCTGCATGTCGATGATGTGTTGAACATGAACAATGGATGCTCATACAGTCACCTTGTGAAGCCTGGACTCCAGCACCACTGCAGTAGCAGTAGAAGTAGTAGCAGTATGTTTTCCCAGAGAGTGCAGAACTGGAGAATGTCATTCTCTGTCTTTAGCCATTCTTAAATACAGATCCAATATGCTCTCTTACACCTCAGTCCAGCAAAAACTGGATTGTCCCACTTCTGGATTTTTGCTATAGTCAACAATTGAATGTTTTATTCTGACAGAAACTGAAGTAAACTAACCTCAAGGTACAACTACAATTAAACATATTAGTTTATGGAAAATGAGTGTTGCAAGTGACCAAATAGAATATAGAGATGCTTTGTTGAATCCTGTTTTAGGATTTTAATCTTAAATGTTCTGTCAGTGTTTCAGATTAAAACAGTATTTCACCATCTCTTCCACGTCTGTACAGGAGATGGACACTGGTAAAGGTAACTCAGTATATATCCAGCATCTAACAAAATAGCTTGTTAGCTCAACAGGCTAGACTGAGAATTCTTTAAAAGAAATATCTTCAGGAATCACTACCCTTCTGGAATTAGCAGTCATCCTCTATTATATCCCATATATCACAGCTTCAATGTACTTAATGTTCATCTAAGCTTAGTTTATCATGTCTCCTTCTGTTATAGTCTGAAGTGCAGCTGCTGTATATTTAATATTTTTTAGTGAGTTCCATAATTTACTGCAGGATTTTCATTGCTTCAGTATGTCATGTATTGTTGATTTTTTTCTGCTCTTTTGCATGCAATTTATCTTCCTGTAGCTCCATTCATGATCTATGAGGCAAATGATTTCACCTGTCAGCTTGCAGTGCCTCACAGATCTGCTGAAAATGAACACATGGGAGGCTGAGGTGAAGAAGCAGCCTGTGATTTGCATGTTTCTGGGCTGTACCTAAGCTATGCACAATTCTTCTCCATTTATATTGAAAGTTGTTGTTCCATCCTCTGGCCCAATAAAGCAAAATGTCTGTATGAAGTGTTAGTTTGCTGCTGTGTTGCATGCAGCGTTGAAAATAAGCGAAATAAAACCAGACACCTTTCCTATATATAAAGCTTGCAGGAATATTGCTGTGCTAAATATAGCTGAAACACAGAGCTCTGGATGTGACAGTCTTAATATGATCACCACGTTTTAGGGGCTACATCTGAGAGCTGTCTGTGTTCAGTTGGAGAGTATATGGGTTGCTATTTCAGATACTACCAGTGACATGAATGTGTGTGTTTATACATATATAGAAATAGGTGAAAATGTTTCTTTATATTCTACAAACCTATTTTGAAATTATTTTATGAGTGAGTCCAGAACTACGGGGGATAGATTCTTCTATCAGAATAGACAAAAGCGTGGCTTAAGGACACTACTGCACATTCATATTCTTGCTTCACCATTTACCAAGCTTTTCTGTAGAAGGTAGACATTCACCACAGAATTCCCTTAATCTTCTTTCAGAGCTATTTTATTATTTTATTTCATAAAAATAATTATATGCTCTTTGAAATAAGTTTAAAAATTTTCTTGTTCCAAATCCCCTCAGAGTGTCTTACTCTCCTTCCAGATTCTGGACAGAAGGACTGCCACAAAACCCAACACAGTGTTCTTTTGGGCTGCTCACCTTGTTTAAGCACTTATTGTGAAAAAACTTCCCAGTGGCTGTCCTGACCATGATTCTGGCTTTTTTTGCTGATGGTGGTGGTGATTTTTTTTTGTTTGTTTTTGATTTTGTTTTTTCCCATTTGAGTTCTGAAAAGTAATTTTGCTGAGGATAGAAACTTTTCTACATCAAGCATGGCTTTTATGGATAGGTAAAGCAATAAAAAGTGCATTACAGAAATGTTGATTTGCCACAGTTGTAATTCTAACACAGTCAGGGAGACTTTTGTGGTTTTACATAATTTAGGCAATATGTATATGCAGGATATGTTAAACACGGTGGCATAGACTTGATGGAAGCAATAAGTTGTAATTCTGATATCATCAATTGCCTGGTGTTTAAAGAGACAAGCAGCCACTCACCAGAAAATCTGTCACATAAGATCTGCTAGATAGGTCTATATATACCTGTCTGTGCTTATGGCACTTATCTGCTGTCTTCAGAGAGACAAATCTTGTCCTTAAAATACAAAGAGTTATCAATGCTTTGAGTGGTACAGAAATACAAATACCATTCTCAAAACCTTACTGTGATTGATGTTATTACACCTACCTACTGCCAAGCAAAATCCAGAAGTCATTATTTTCTTGAATACTTTTCCAATATTATTATAATACTTGAGCATAAATTGAGTTAAAAAATTTAAATTCTTTTTTTAGTACATGATGCTAAGACATTGTAATGGATTTAGTTATGATGAAATAAGATTATTCTTCACAACTTTTTATTTTTAATTTGCCTCTTTGTGTGATCATGCCATCTAAAATTCACCCATAATAAGTTCTCAGCAGTCTTAACCAACTATTGAACCCTCTGCCAAGCTCAAAGATAAGTCCTTCTTAAGTCCCGTTGCTCCATTCCCCCAAAAGTTTATTGAAGAGAGAGATTCAGCTCCTTGTTCTTGGAAATAAAAATTGTGAGAACCCTGTGATTATCCATTTCTTCTGGCAGCAGCAAGTTAGCCAGTCACCTGGACAGGTACATACAGGACAAAAAATTGGTATTTACCAGTTCTGTCTCTGTAAGAATGTTCCATGCATTATGGTGGGGTGCATTATAGGGAGTTTAGAGGCAAGGTACTGCAAATTTCCAGGACAACAAGGTACGCTGTTTTGGCTATTTATAAACAGTCACACTTGAGCAGGATAATTTGTTGAAGTCAAAACACTTCTCAGAAACAGTCCAGAGACATCTACAATATTTTCAGTGTAAAGGTTTTGATAGAGAACACACACTCTGGAGAGAAAGGCTTGAGAGAGAAGCATAAAAAGATTGACCTTTTCAACATAAACGAAAAATTTTGACACATTTCCAGTTTGAAGTGGCATTTAAAAGGCTTTGTTTTCATGCCAATGCAGAATAAAACAAATCTGGAACTTGAAAACTGTTAGTAAACCGAAGTACCATTCTCTAGCCAGCTCTATTTCTTGCTTTTACCAAGAATAACTTTAATATTTAAAGATATTTAAGTGTAATAACAAAAAAGTCCAACATTAATATAATATTTGCTTATATCATTTTTAATTTCATTATTAATATCAAACATTTCTTAGAATCTATCATCACTCCATCATTAATCTTTATTTCTTTATTTTAAAAATATAGATTGATGTAACACTAAGAATACATATACAGGAATATTTTAGAACATTGAATGACAACTCAACCATAAAATTGGACAGATACATAACCTAAATAATTGCTGCTCAAATAAAAAATTGCAGGAGCAAGGTTTGTAACATCCTTTTCTGTTTTTTTTAGTCTTTTAATAGTCTTTTTGTAGTTCTATATTGGCTGAAATCCATTTACTGAACTGGATATTACTAAGTCTTTAAAAAATACATCAGAACAATCCCAGATGAATGTAGCATTTAGTCGTCATTGATTTCTGTGCAAGGATCATCAAAATGCATGCACTGAAAAGATCAGAGTTTCTGAATTTTACTCAGAGTATGCAGGTGTACAGTTAGTGCTAATATAATGAAAAAGACATTTTAAATAGTTTCCATAGTACCTGTAAAAACGCATTTGAAAAGAAAGAAAATCACACAGTCACATTTCCATGCAGCTTTTTTTTTTCCTTCTGTTTGTCATAATTTCATGCACCTTATTATCAAAAAATTGTTACACTTATTACAAAAATTTCAGTCATGGACCTTGATTTGGACTTGCAAGAGGGGAATTATTTTATAGGGGAATAATTGAATTCAATTAAATGAAACACTAAGCAGTGTTTTTATTCATATTTATCTTAATGAATTAATGGATTCTTTTCATTTTGTAATACCCATATATCTCAATATCTCTTGTGGACCCAGTTTCATAGATGCTGCTTAAAAAAAAAAACCACAACTACAAAATATGGAGTGATAGCTTGGGAAAATAAAATCTAGAAAGCAGACACGAGCTAGGCAATAAACACGTTCTTTTACTGATTTCATCACGTATTTGGTATTTAATCTTGCTAAAAGGACCACTTGTATAAACTTTATGAGTCTATATGAAATGGTCCCATATTTTTCTGTATATATAGTCTAGGTCCCAAAAGTGTCATTGTAAAGATGCATTAAAGAAATCATGGGTGCAGAGTGCATGGGTGCATTCAACCACATGTATATGAGGAGGATAACCGCAAGTATCAAGATCTGGGTGATTCAAAGATGAAGAGCAGGTGCCATGGATCTGCTAAAACCCAAGAGCCAACCACCTTTGCTGACCCTCAGGTCTGCAGGCAAAGTGCCATGGAACTTGCACAAATACACTGCTCTTTTGGCTCAAAACACAACCAAATTTTAACTCACCCAAAGCATGCAGAATCTTCTATCAGTTACTGCTAAAATAAATACTGCAGCTGACACCAAAGTAATAATTCCCAGAGGAAAGACACTGAAGACAGTCAGATGCTTTTTTCTTAGCACATTTCAACCTGTACAAGAAAACAAGCTGAAAAAGACTCTAACCTTCAGAAATTAAGAATCAACATGGAAAAATCTGCTGACCCAACCGGTCCCTGAATGCATAGTGAAAGCTAGAAAATATTTTACACTGTAGCTGTAAAGTTGTTCCTACTAAATTTTTTTTCTGAGACAACGCTGGAACATGACAGAAACCTCTGCATTCTTTTTTGGAACTGTTTGATATCAAGTGAAACAAGCTGAATCACAGTTTTACTGCTGTTTTTATACATTCTACATTAGAAATCTACATAAAAGCATGAATAAAGAACAGGTTTTTTTCATGCAAACATGCCTGAGGTAGACGTTTCTCTGCATGTCATTGCTGAATTTTAATTTTTTTTAAACAATTTACTTAAGAAAACAGTATAGTTATCAGTCTTAGCCATTTAATCCATTGCAACACCTAGATACTCATAACAGAATCATGCTATAGCAAATAAGCTTTCCTGATCTTCGGCGTTTTGTCGTTCTTAGACAGCCTGGTTAATATATGTGTATGCTTAATGTAAAGTTGGTGTCTTTAAACAATTAATGGAATTCAGAATCAGTATCTTAATAATTGATCTTATTCTTATTTCAGAAAAAATAAGAAGATAGATATCAGCATTTTTTCCAGGTAGTTTGTTTCTAAGTGCATTTTCAGGATAGGAAATAATTTGTTTATAAAGGTTATGGGTGAAAATAGGTTCACTAAGAAACAAAAATTGGAATGCAATTTGCAACATTTGTTTAAAGGTTTGTAAGAATTCCTGTATTGACATTTTAAAATTTTTAATTTTTTTTTTAATATGAATGCTTGAAGACATGCAATGACACAAACAATACACTTAATAAGATATAGACTCAGATCTGTTTTTCAGTCTAAAAAAGTCTTCTGTGGCATTAGAGTCAACTTTGAGCCTTCATAGTAATTCTATAAAGGTGAACAGTTGAATTCTATATTTATATACCTTTATTCACAAGCAGTAAATTTTCAATATTGTTGTTTATTATAATAAAGAAGATTACAACTAAGATCTCTCTAATATATCTCTTTTAAGAGGTCTTTATTCCTGAAAGATTCAGAAAATTTAAAAATAAATTTGATGAGAACCAAAGGGACATGGATATACAAGATGTGTTTTGTAGAATATATCCTTACCCTCTTGTTCTCTGCTCGCTTTTCAATTTCTTCCAAATGCTTCGTTCTACTCATAAAGTGAGACAGACAGGGAAAAGGAGAGGGTTAGCCCTGAATTTTAGACACTATTCTGTAAGGATAGCTGCAATGTAGGAGATCTCTTTTGTGAGAACATCTGGTTAAAAGGCCAAGACAAGGAACAGGAAAAGTAAAGAAAAAAATTCACACATATAGACTCATGAAGGGAGGAGTAGTTATAGAAATCTGCCAAGGTCGCAGGTTCAATCCTTGTGTGGCCACTCATTAAAGTGCTGGACTTGGTCATTCTTCTGGGTCCCTTCCAACTCAGACTAATCTGTGATTCTGTGAAAATTAGAGTTGCTAGATGGGCTGGTAAAGGCACAAGATTTCTGGTGACTTTGGCAGATGTCTCACAAGATTGTAATAGGTTAAAAAGGAAATTGAGATATCCTGGGTTTGATGTGAAAGAGAAAACTTAGTAGAGGATATTTGAGGTGAATCATAGAGAGTTTGAAAAACTTTTTATTAAATGTTTGGAGGGATTGTGGGAATTTGCTAAATTTATTATAAACGGCTTAGGAGAAGGGTCAAATATCAAAAAAAAAAAAAAGGAGAAAGGCTATAGTAGAAGGCAGTCTCATGTAAACAAACTGCACTTGCATGAGTCCTGTCTGTGATCATGGTATGGTCTCTCCTCACTTCCTGGTAAATTCCTGTTTCTGTCCTTACAGAGATCTGTGTGAGTGCTCATCCTCTTTTTTTTGTGTGTGTGTGCGATGCTTGTAAACTCAGACTACCTGTGGAGTAGTCTGGCTGGCTGGTCTTGGAGCTGGATCTGAGTGGAAGCAGGCCTGGGCCAGCCTGGGAAAAGTTAAGGGCTTTTTGTCATTGATATGAGTATGCATATCTGTATACATGTATTGATGTATTTATATTTGTACGCATTTGGTACATCTAAAGGCACTGCAGTCCTGGCTACACTTACCTGATACTGGTCAGTCGTGTCTACTTGCGTATGTGTGTTGGGGAAACGTGCTCATCTTTACTACTGGCTGAATCTTGTACACAGAACCACAACTTCAGGTTTCTCTGGGGTTGTGAGGTTCATTGAGTTCAGGGGTTTTTTTAAGGGGCATAATTTAAGTTATTCTTAGAATGGTTCAAATTTTGCTTGTATTCTTTTTTTTTTTTTTTTAAGTATTACAACAGATTACATTGAGATTTTATTTCAACGTAGTAAAGTATTTCTACAAGTGCTGAAATGCCATACATAATAAAGAGGGAAAATATGGGTTTGGGCTTGCTGTTTCTCTTTTTGTTCAGTGAGGTTTTTTTCAGATTTTTAAATAGGATGTATATTTCCCGCATTACAGCTTTTTATTTTCTTGTTATTCTGGGGCTGTGGTGTTTCTTTAAAGTAAAATCTAGTTCTTTCCCTTTCCCATTACATTATTGCTAACCTAATGACTAAATAGAGCCTTCATAAATGTGGGCGTAAGGAGACATACTTTAATATTTTTTGCATAAATGTTGTTTTATACAAATGAAATAGCAGAATTCCTTTTCAGAACATTTTGAGTGAACAATTAAGTGTTTTTTAAAATCAACATTATATCAAAGGTTCTGTATAAGTTTATATATTTATATGTTCAGAATTTTGCATACATGAGAAACACCAGAAAATTATGTTTGTGGTGACCTATTTTCTTGTTCCCATTTTTCACAGGATTTTGGCCCCTTTATTCTCATTTTACTACTGATTATTGCAATACAGTGGGATTGTATTCTGCTGGCAATCACTCACTGATGAAAAGGTGTTGGTGTGTGCAATGCATGAGATATCTTCCCAGGAATCATTTAATCAGAAATTGTGTTTCTTATTTTTATTTTCTGTGACTTACCTATTTTCATACTACTTAGCCTTGCACAGAGACTGGTAATTTACCCTTTAACTTTGTCTGGCTATTTTGGAGTCTTTGCGATTTGCTTTCACACTTGGATGTAGATTGATGAATGCCTGTCAAAATTGGTGATATTTATGAAAACCTCATCTTTGAAGCTTGTATTGTTGGGTGAGTTCAAATGATTTCACATCATAAATCTATGAGGCTTCATCTATAAATGTGAGTCTGCTTTGCTGCCTTTTAACTCTGGCTTTGCAGAGAAAGAGACCGAAGGCAAAAAATACTTGGAACTCAGAAACACTGAGAAGCTCAATGGGAATATTCTTTTTTTTAAGTGTTTTTTGGCTGGATATAGGCTGCTTTAACCAGAAGCTACTCTGAGCTCGTGTAGAGAGATAGAAAGTTATTGTTTCACAATGATACAGTGCTTTAGGTTTTAGTTTCTCAGCACATGGATATCTGTGTCTACAGAGAGGGGTACAAATCGACCCAGATTCCTCTACCCACAACCTGAGTTGAACAAACAGAGCCAAATTTAAAGAATACCTGGGTGTCCAAGCACATATATTCTGCTAAGGGACATATACAGAGATACAGCGCATATTGACGTGCTCATAACATTAACACAGCTCTGAATAAAGACAGACCTGTCCAGACGTAATTGCACAGACACATGTAAATGCATCCACCAGCAGCACATCATTTAAAGGGTTTGAAAATACTACAAGTTAAGCTTCAGATGCTTCTCTATGAAAAGGGTAAAACCTGTATTTTTTATCCGTTTGTCCTTTAGCCTTTTTCTTTCTGCCTTGTTTAGAATTACAGACTATTTCTGAATATGAAGTCCCAATTTCATACGATACCTCTAAGAACTCTGAAATGTGTGCTCACCGGAAATGTGAGCAAACTGATTGTTTTGAGAGTTGATGTTCCTGATTTAGTTGAAGCAGATAGGGTAGAGCTGTGAATCCAACTTCTTAAATTACAGAATGCTTAAAAATTAGTAAAATCAAACATAAATCAAAATGTCCGCTGTAGAATATTTTGATATTATTTCTGGGGTTTTTTTCTAGCAAGGGAGCACAATGACACATCCTGCAAATGCTCAATGGATAAGGAAGAAATATTTTACGTATTTTCAAAACCCTGTGTATTTATCTTCCTATATAATACCATAAATTCCTGAACTGATGACGTGACCTGAAGCATTTACTTGACTGAGTCCACCTTTTGCTGCATCTTTCCATTGTTATCCAGCATTTAATGGGAATGGTGATTTTGTCTGCACAAGTCATTATTGCATCACCATGGTTTCTGTCCTGGACAATGCAGAAGATCCATAATACAGACAAACCCAACCCACATTAACCCATTTTTTTGTGTGTTACTGTGAAGCATTTTCGTGCCGTTCTTAAGATATTGAAACAAATGCTGGTTTTTTTCATATTAAAAATACACTTATTATTGCCTTGTTATAGATCCATTGAGTATTTCAACATTGCATAATCAGAGTTTTCTGTTAGGTAATTCCTAGAATGAACTCTTGGTAGAAGTAAGCTGCAGAAATACGGGTTTCAGATCTCTTTATCTTACTTATTCACTGAAAAATCAAAAACATTAAGGATACAGCATCGAGATTTGTACCTAACAAGTTATATTCTGTCAGTAAAATATATAATATTTTATAATAATTTTATTATAATTACATAATATTTATGTTAATAATATAAGAATATATTCTATATATTCTATAACAAGTTATATTCTGTATTGACATGAATGAAGACATTACATTGACATGAATGAAGATATTACATATCATGAATAACATCCTGAAGTCAGTTGCAGTCTATAATCACTATTGCTGCAATTCTAAATTACAGTCCTCACCTATGAAAGCCAACTGGAATACAATTGCTTTTTGATGTAGAGAATTTTAACCTAGGCAAGCAGATCATCTCAGAGACTTCCTGTCTGAGTGGTTAAAGGCAATATTTTCAAAAGCATAAAAGAAATTTAGAAGCTCTTAGGCTGTTAATTTTCATCAAGATTAGACTCCTAAATCACATAAATGTTACATAAAGTGGCTTTACCATTCAAG
>WBMY01006827.1:367281-378545 GCA_013397315.1 Donacobius atricapilla
ACAATCCTGGCATGTAGTTTGGGTTTTTTTTTTTTACAATTTCTTTGAATTCATTTAAATAAGTAATCTTTTGGGGTGGGGGGGAGGGTGAGGAGGTGTGGGTGGAGCTTGCATCCTAGAAAAATTCATCAGGGATTTCTTAGCAGTCTCAAAGCTGTAGTATGTGTTGAGTCTGTTGAGACTAGCCAAGCTTTTTTTTTACTACAGCATAATAACCCAACCTCAAAAGGTCTTCCCTGGAGGCAGAGGTTGGACTGGCATGCTCTAATGTGTTGTTTTATATAGAAATCTAATTAATGTCTAGAATTTTACTAACTTATAAATTTTACTAATTGCTAGTGAGAATTCCTCCAATAAATTAACCTTTGGATCTCTCCTTTTGGCAGTAAATCTCTTTAAAAGTAGGATTATAAAAGTTAATTTAATAATATCACCGGAGCTTACATTTAATACTGTCAAAATGGATGAGCAAGCCAGTTTAAAAACACAAACTCCTTGACTACATCACAACATTTTGGACTAACACGTTATAACAGAAATGAATTCTATATATTTTTAAACTATCAGTTCAATTGAATCAATTCAATTCCTTTTGGGTCATCTAATATATTGACATCTAATCTCTGTTGACATATTTAAAACTATTTACTTGAACTGAATGATAGAAAAATATCATAACCTGTTGTCTGTAGCATTCAGCCTTGCAGGGGAGAGCGCATTGTGTTTTCCATAGCGTAGTAGGATATTCATAAGAGTGAGAAGGGTGTCCCTCAACTCCACTTTGAAAGTGTTCTGAAAAAAAGTGTCCACTTGTGTGTAAAAGACTAAGACATAAGAGTAAGGGACAAAGGAGTTCTCCAGGTAATGTATAACTCTGTAGCTAGAGAAATACAACTTGAATTCAAAAAAAAGCATACAACCCTATGTTTGTTTAGGTCTGTTTAATTTGCCAAAAGTACCATAATGTGATTATTGAAAAACAACCAAACTACAAAACCAAAAAAAAAAATATATTCTAGTGAAATAACAGTAATGCAGAACATATCATTTTTGCATTCAAGCAGAGATGTCAAGATTATTCTGTGTCTTTTTCTCCCACAGAATACAATAGAGAGTGCATCATACTGGATGCCTACTGCAGGACTCATCCAAGCTGTTTTACACTATTGCTTTTCTCTATTGCAACTAAATATTTTAACAGAGTAAGGCAAGTTAGGGAGTGAGATATGACAGAATAAAGAAACAAAACACAAACAAAGAAACAGACAATATTCCCAAAGTATTCAGCCCGCCTCAAAAAATCCTACATTGCCTTTAGTACCTAGTTGACCCCAGAAAATTATGTTTCAGGTATTATTCAGTTCACACTGCTTTATCCTACGATTCATGCCTTTCATAAGTCCCTGTGCTCTTGAATAACTCTACAGCATATTTTTCCATAACCACAGTTGCCAAGAACACACAGTATTCCCTAGGAATAAACTTAGGTCAATATCCATGGATGAAAACAGACAAAAATCCAGCAAAGCCATGAATATCAGAAAATTTTCTACTTCTATCTTTCATTCTATTTGTTCTTGAATTCAGCTAAGACTGTTCTGATTTTAAAGAAGATTTTCCTTTTACATTCTTTTAACACAGGAAAAAATAATTAAAAATATTTTGGAATACATTTCCAGTTCAACCTTGAAACACAGTTTCACAGTAAACTTGAAATTTTAGTCTTTAGTTCCAGTTTGAACTAACAAGTGGGCACTGATGTCCTGAGTTATGAACTTTGTTTTTTACAGGGTAATTCCTCATGAGCAGCAGGAGTTCCTCGCTAGAAATGGAGGTTATCCTAAGAGGTGCATGGAACGTCAGCTGGGGATGGGTAAGGAGCCAACCAAAAGCTTATGGGTCAGCTTTAATGGAAGGGCAGGGATGGGTGACATTATGTGAGGGTCTGCTACAGGTCACCCCATCAGATGAGACCCCTCTAAAGACAGATAGGAGTGGACTCATGTCCACAAGCCCTGGTCCTCATGGGACACCCTTGGAGGGACAACACAGCAGGAATTCCTGGAATGCACTGCTGATAACTTCCTTCTCCAAATGAAAGAGGAGCTATCAAGGTGAGGTGTTATGCTGGACTCTGTTCTCTTTTACAAGGAGGTGCTGGTGGGAATGTGAAGCTCAAGGCAGCTTTAGCTGCAGTAACCTTGAAATGATGGAGTTCAAGATCCTAAGGGCAGTGAGTAGGGCATACAACAAGCTCATCATCCTGGTCTTCAGGAGAGAAGATCTTTGCCTCTTCAGGGATCTGCTTGGTAGAAGACCATGGGGTAAGGCTCTGAAAGGAAGAGGGGCTGTTTTGTATTTGAGAAAAAATATGGTTTGTATTTAAGGAACACCTTGGCAAAAAAGAAAGACCAGTGAAAATGGGGGTTCTAACTGTAAGGATATCATACACTTGGTTATTCAGGATATGGAGATGGCTGAGACATTCAATAACTTTTTGGCCTTGATCTTCACCACCAGCCACACCACCCAAGTCACAGTTAAGGGGAGAATGAAGAACCACCTGCTGAAAGAGATGAGTTTCGAGACCATCTCAGGTGCACAAGTCCATGGGACCTGATGAGATACATTCATGAGTGCTGAGGGAACTCTCAGAAGGAGAGGCTAAAGCATAATCTACCATACTTGAGAAGTTATGGCAGCCCAGTGAAGTTACTACTGACTGGAAATGGGGAAGCATAAGCCGCATTTTAAAAAGGGAAATTAGGAAGACCGGAGGAACTGCTGACTGGCCAGTCTTACCTCTGTGCCTGGCAAGATCATGGAGCAGACATTTCTGAAAACCAGAATTTAGTAAGACTTTAACAGGATAAATATGTTCCTGACATAAAAAAAATATAATCTTTCTAATGCCTCTCTCCTCCATATTTCTTATGAAATTTCTTCCAGATATTGCAAAGAATTTTCTTCAATATAAGATCGAATATTGATTTGTCTTGAACTTGTTTTAATTTACTCATTAAACTGAAATAAAGATAAGTAACCACCAAAATGGAACAGTTAAAAGTAATTATAACTTAAGGCATGATCTGTATAACTTAAGGTATGAGCTGTATGTATGCACATGGAGAGACTGGAAAATAGTAGCTCTATAGAGATAGTTTCATGTGTTATTTAACATAGATTAATATTTTATCTTACCGTATTCTCTGAAGAGTTACCGGGCTTTAAAGTACTGGATGTAAATTCTTCTATCTATTAATCCCTTATACTAGCATACCAAGAAATTTAAATATTTAAATTTTTAAAATTTTGTCATGTGACTGAATCATGTCTTGATGTTTCCTCCATTTAAAAATATTTGCATACCACTGGTGCTTTGTTGCTAGCAAAAGTCTTCCTCCATAAATTTGCCAATCAATGTCTTTAACAGAAAAATTCACATTAAAATAAACTTCATGTGAAAGGTTAATTAAATCACAATTACTTAAAGCTGTGTACCCTGCTTCCAGAATCTGCACTGTCTTTATAATAAAATTAAAACTACAAAGTTAAGGCTTTGTCCCAGCTGCTTATTACTATACAGTTTACCATTTGAGCATGTCTAATGTTAAATATGTGCATGATTTAGTGGTACACTAATTGTTATGATGAAGTTAGAGTAATGCTAACATTTCTGAAAACAAATGGAGTTCTGCTTATGATTAAATGTTTTTCTGGAACTGGGAGGTAAAACAGGCATAATCGTCCACTTCAGAGTTATTAGAAAAAATTTTTGTACCATGAAAGGACTTTTTCCCTAACTAGTAAGAAAAGGAATGGAACTGACTTACCTTGCAATATGGTATGATAAGAAGCTGACTAGTTATATTTTCACCTCATAACATCAATTCACAAGCAAAAAATTAATTTTACCTTTACTAAGGTAAAGTCTAATTACTGTAAAAACTAACTGGATATACAAGGAACTTAGATGTCAGAATATTTTTTAAAACCTTGTTGTAAGTTTGTAAAAAAAATGCTAAATAAGACTTTGTTTTCTTGATGAATAAGTGATTCCACGAAAGAGGAAACTTTGCGGAACAGCCACAAATCTTTATGAATTCATGTTAAATTTGTGAATTTTTTTGGCTAGAAAAATAGTGAGATATAAAGGGATAAAAAAGGTAATGGAAATAAATTAAAACAACAGATGATTTGCTTCAGAGTTTGCTAGCACCAAAGTATCTGAGGAGGAAAAACTCCAAGTACTCCACCCAAAATATTATTATTATTAATAATANAGCAGTAGTAGTAGTAAAGGATGGGAACTTTGTAAAATTCAGAAATTAGGTTCAAATTCCCAAAGACAGAAAAGAAAGCCATTTGTCCTACCTCTCAGAAAAGAAGCAGGGTCACTGCAGTAAAATGAAGATAGTTTGGTTGGGGGTAGCCCAAATAGTTGTGTGCTAGGATACTGTGGGGCCCCGCACAGAGCAGAGTGGCAGGTGAGAATTTAAATTAAAACTCTGGAGGAGGAAGCACATTATCTGGCCTCCTCCCAGGGCTGATACAGGGGACTCTCAAGCCCTAGTGTCCAGGTGGGAAACCCATCACTAAGAGTCACTGGGGCCGGCTCTTCATACCACCTGTGACATTGAGCAGGATTTGGAACCTGAGGGTGAGACACATCATAGGATGCAGGGGAGGAACATTTTGAGATTACACAGGGTTTGAGGCATTTAGGGGAGGAACCAAAGGTGGAAAAGAGAGGGATTTTGGAGATTTGGCTCAGAAATGGAGCCGATGAGTAAGTCAAGTGGCCTGAGGAACCAGAGGAATGTGTGAGTCCTTAATGGTGTGAGGGTGCCTGTATATTGTTATGGGTGAGAGTAGAGAGAGATTGACTGTGGGGCCTGGGGGAGCTTGGACCAACTCTGCCTTTGTGTGCATGTGTACACGTGTTTGTACATGTGAGGTGCCAGCAGCACGTCTGGGACATCTGCATGGTAGACTGTCTGACCTACCCTGCGCACAGGTATGTGTATCTGCACTGTGGGATTCCATCCTGCTCAACAGGATGGGGGTACCGCTGCTGTGATTGTGTGAATGATCTGGGTGTCTGCCTGCGATCTGTGTGGCCAGACATGCTTTGGTGTATATATGTGGTGTATATGTGTGCAGTGTGTGCATGCACTTCAGCCTTGCTTGGATATGGGAACATGGAGCTGCAGCAGTCTCTTCTTACCTGGATCCTTAATGGATTTGATGTTATATATTTTCTCCAAGAGATATATTCATCGTTTACATATATTCCAAACCAAAAACTTTGATTTTGTTCAATATGTTATTTTGTGAAATGTAGGCTAAAGAGCTTTTATTTTGGGGAAAGAAAAGGTATCAGTCAAACACATTTTTTGTTCTTCTATCCCATAAAATCATTAGGTGTCCTGATCCCACTTATCATTTTTATCATTCTTTTAAATCCATAGATCTGTGCTTAAGGGTAGGTTCTGGAAATTTCACCTGTTGTTTGTAGAGTTTCAATTTCCCTCTTCCATTAAGACACAAATCAATTTACAGAATTAAATTTATCTAGTGTATGCAAAATCCTCTTAATTTAACAAATGAGGACATTGTTTCACTGTAGCACTGAAGTCCAACATTCCAGATAAGCACTGGAGGTAAACCAGTCTAATCAGCACTTAATGATTTATAACAGTGGCTTTACCCCCAGACAGCTGCAAGTCCACAACCTACTTTAGTCATAATAATAACAACTATTGCTTTTATAACTAATGGAGGAAAAGCGTATTTCTTTAGCAGTTCCAGTGTTTTCAAATGGCTTTCAGATGATCTTCTCAAATTAACACAGATCATCATAGGTTATTTCTCCATCACCAAGGCTAAATGTCTTTAACAAATTCTTATATGAAGAAATGCATTTTGTTCGTTTTTCTTTAGATATTGCCTATAAATGTACTTTTCCATTATAAGCCCGTATTTAGGAGCTCACATAATTTTACAAAGAAATCGCTTCAAGAGAATTTTTTCAAGAAAGGCAAATGTTGTTGGGGTTTTTTTTTTGTCTATAATATGAGAATTTGCTTTGCTATATTTGATCTGCATCAGCCTGGAATGCATCCTGTTTCTCACAGATTTTGGATTTATGGGATAGAGCACTGCTTTTTTTTACGAAAAAATCTTAATTCTTCTTCTTCTTAGGGCACTGACATGCATATTTAACTAAGTGACTATTCAAACTTCAAATGTCCTTTTATGGGAATTGTTTTGAGTTTTGAGGAGGTCTGAATGTTTCTAAACATTGCGAAGTGTTTCTTTTTTATCTATGTATATCACCTCTGAGCTTCCATGTAGGGAGGGGATGACAGTGTGTGACTTAAAGTGAATGCAATAGTGTGACTGTGTTAACTGCTGATAGTGATGTTTTCACACTCAGTCTAATGATCAAAGAAGACTAAAAGGAGTTGGAAGCCAATATGAAATATTTTAGGCTGCAAATTAATAACTGAGGGTAATCTCTTCAGTTATCTCACTATAAAGTCTTTCCTAAGGATTCAAAGAAAATACATAGTTGGAGACAACTGTAACCTTCAAGAAATGAAGAATTTAACCTAAAATTGATATGAAAACTATGAACACAGAGTAGGGAAGGTAAGACAGACGTGGTAAAAATACCACCAGGTTTGGAAAAGAGTTGAAATTTAGGAGAATGAAGTAACCTGGATTCCCAAACTGAAGGCTTATGAGGTACATTCACTGTCAAAACAAAATCAGGAGGGCATTTCAGACCAGTGAGTGATCTCATTTTAAAAGGTCCCATTTATATCTCACAATCTGATCTCCTTTTCTAGTAAAACGAGTTTGCTTTTCTTCTCACAATACAGGCAAATACTCTGTGCCTGGTATTGCTGCACACACTACTTTTTCCTTATGGCTATTTGCAGTGCCTTGCTCCTTGGTGGAGGGACTGTGCCATCTGCAATTCTTCATGGCCACAATCTCTAATGCAATTGCCTTGCAAAGTAGTGGCAAAGATGTTTTTGCATAGCACTTAAAGTATAAGATAAGCCACTAGAGGATAGAGAATGTGTATTCTTGCAGCTCTGAGATTATGTTCATTATGAAGACAACTGCTTTCAAAACTCTTAAAAATGAGAGTTTGTAAAAAGACAACATATACTTCTCACCCTGTCTATGGTATGCACTGTGTAAGCAAATAGCACATCTGGCAGCTGACATACATTTTTTCTCTCTTTAATTATATGTATTTTCATGAACAGGAAATGTTTGATTGCAGCATATACATCTAATGATGTGAATTTTAAACCAAGCATTTAATACTTTGTCATCAGAAAAGCTTGCATGACTGATCTGTGATGGGTGGCACCCCCAAAATACAAGACCTATTGAAATTTGATCTTGCATATCTAAATCTGTTGTCTATGCAGAGCTAGATTTGCAAATCTTGCAGACATTGACTGCCTGTTTCATATGAATTTAATGCTTTCACCTGAATTTAGAATCTCATAAAAAGGCAGATCTTTTTGCCAAGTCTTTTGAGCAAAAAAAAAAAAAAATATTAAAGTTTGAAATCTGGTGCTATTTTGCTTTTTTAGGCCACATATTAAAACCTCATTGTCTCACTTATTTAGTAGTGCTTGTGACGCCTTAAGCTTCATCTTTCATGTTTTTCCAATTCTGTGCTGGCTAGGGGTGTAGTTCTGAGCCTCATATTAAGTGCCAGTAAGCTCTCTTCACAGAGTAGGTAGAAAAAACAAATCCTTTTTCTGCTGAAGACCAAGCACAACTTTCAGCCCACCAGCATCAACAGCAGTGGACTGAGGGGAGGAACGAGAAGGATGGGACCTCACAACCTGAAGCTGTAATTGGACAATTAAATCCCAATATGCAAATGAACCAAAACTTATAAAATTGTAAGCTCTCGTGACTGACCAGCCGTTTTGTGACCATTCTAAGTCCACGTTGGGTGTAGCCCAGGTCAGGCTCTTTTCCTGCCCAAGGTGTATCCTAAAGGTCTTTTAATAAATACCTATTTTATTCTCTAGCTCTGTCCAGTCTTACGTCAGCCTTCCTAAGGCATCACTTGAATTATTGATAAGTAATAAATAACATTGAATTCATAAAACCTAATTAATGACATAATATAAATGGTAATAACCCCCTGCATTTATTCACTTATTCTGAATTTATGAAAATAAATTAAAAAAAAAACCCAAAAAAACCCAAAAAAACCCCACCACATATTAAGACATTGACTGGCTTATATGTTTAGACAGTTTCTGGTGTACAAGATGAATGACTTAGAAACAGCTTATTTATCCACTCTGTATTGTGCCACAGAAGTATATTCTTACATAATAGAAAATTTTAAATACATGGACATAACGGAAGTTGAGTGACAACAAAACTATGTCAGATGATGATCCCAGTTTTGACTCCTGTTCCAGTGTCACAACAAATACCAGTCAGGGGAAGATCTTATTTCTCAACTCACTTCAGAATCAGGGCCATTAAAACGTTACATCCATCAGTTGAGTTATTAGTATGGTTTTTTGATATAACCAAATCAGGGCATCAGATTCAAGGGCTGATGATGACATTGTTGTCTCTTTATTTTTTTTTAATCAAGCAAATTAACTTCAATGTTGAAGTTGCCCCGGAAATAAGTCCTCATTTTAAGATATGGCCAAGAACCAAGTACCTCTAGTCTTCTGTAATTTTTAAGAAAATTCCTCCTAATCTTCTTCTCAATTTTGTTCATTTGGTTTTTATTATTCCTGGCTGTCTTTTCCAATATATTATTCATTTTCTGCAGGTGATCCACATTTGATTAATATCTTATTAATCCTTCGTGCTGTAATGGCTCATTGAAATCCTTGTCTCCCTGCAGCACTTGGGCTGCAGCACTTTTGAGAAAATCTTGTCTTACACTGTGGAGGAGACTTGAAATAATCTACCTTGCTTTCTCTTTGACAAATATTAAAGATATCCAAGGAAGGGAAAGGTGAAGGCAACTCAGGAGGGAAGAGGAAAAGCAAAGACAAAGGACTAGACCTTATATGGTTCCATATAAGAAAGGCCATGTGTATAGCATACCTACATATCAGTCATTCTTAGGATGATTATTTACAGGAGTGCTTCAGTAATCTACAGTGCGGAGTCAAAATCAGGAAATAGACCAGGAACATTAATTCCCACATTTTATCAAAAAGAATTTGGAGTTCCAAAACAAATCAAACCAAAGGTCTGTTTAGCTCAGTATTCTTTATATGACCTAATCTTGTACCCTTTTTTTTAGACAAGCATAAAAGCAAGTCCAAGTGAAGTTTAAGACTTCCTTTGGTATACCCTCTGTTAGCTAGCCAAGTTTTGTGACTTAAAAATTGCACTCAGCGAACCACACTTTGTAGTGATCAATACATCCTCCTAATTGAATAAGTTTAAATCTCCTTTGAATCAATTTATATGGCTGGTATCAAAAAGATCTTTTGGCAAAGAGCTTCACAGTTTTGTTAAGAATTGTATCCAAACGGGTTCTATTTTTCTTTATTTCTGTTACTGAATTATTTCATAGAATGACGAATAGAATAGAATAGAATAGAATAGAATAGAATAGAATAGAATATTTCACTTGGAAGAAACCTACAGTCATGATTTAGTCCAACTACCTGACCAGTTCAGGGTTCACTAAAGTTAAAGCATGTTATCAAAGGCACACTCCAAATGCCTTTAAAGATTGACAGGCTTGGAACGTTGTTCACCTCTCCAGGAAGCCTGTTCCAGTGTTTGACCACCTCAGTCAATCTCAGTAAAAAAAATTCTTCCTAATGTCCAGATTAGGTCTCTGGTGAAGTTTTGAACCACTTCCACACTTTTCTAGATAACAGAGAGAAGAGAGCAACACCTCTCTTTCCACATTCCCTCCTCAGAAAGCCATAAGGTCATCCCCCAGCCTTCTTTTCTCTAAACTAGACAAATCCACAGTCCTCAGCCGCTCCTCATAGGACACTTCTTCCATCCCTGTCACCTGCTTTGCTGACCTCCTCTGAATATGTTCAAGGACCTTCACATCCTTCTAAATCCGTGGGGCCCAAAACTGCACAGAGCACTCAAGTTGAGGCTGCACCAACATTGAATACAGCAGGATGATCTCCTGTTCTGACTGGCTGTGGATGCTGAGTTTGGTGCATACCAGGATGGGATTTGCCTGCTGTCAGACTACATGTCCATATCCCTTCCTGCAGGGCTGCTCTCCAGCCACTCACCTCCAAGTTTATACTTGTGCTGGGCATTACTCTGTTGTAGGTGCAGGACCCAGCATTTTGACTTTTTAAATTTCATCCCATTAATCATTGCCCAATAGCCCAACCAAACTAGATCCCACAGACTCTTTTTCCTCATCAGGTCGGAGGGATCCCATCAGGCCCCAACATATTTTGTCTCTTGAAGGCTGTTCTGTGGTTTAGGAATCCAAAGTTTTGGCACAGACACCAGTCCTGTTGTCAGATAATGGTATAATATTCTCATATGCTTCTACCAAGGCCTTCCGCCTCTTCCGCGAGGGTTGAAGACAACATTACCTATGCTCTCAGATTTTTTTGTACTATTCTCAGGGCTCTGAAATTCCTTTTGATTGACCTCAGAGTTGCAGCTGTAACATCATTTGTATACATGTGAAAGAGTTTGCATTCTGAAAAAAAAATTATTCCCCACACCACTTATATATACTTGTATACCACAAGTTCTTTCACAGTTCTCTCTTCTACTTTCCAAGAAAAAAAAGATCTTCTTTAACCTTTCATGCATGTGATTATTCAGCTTAGGCAATTCAGAGTTCTCCCTGAAACCTTTTCTTCTACAGGTGAAACAGCCCCAGTTCTCTCAGCCTATTTCCACAGTGATCCAGCTCTCAGGATACTTTCCAAAAGGTCTTTCTTGTGTTAGGAACCTGGTTTTGGTAGTAGGTGGGCTACAGGGGTGGCTTCTGTGAGAAGCTGCCAGAAGTTTCCCCATGACCAACAAAGCCAATGTCAGCTGGCTCTAGGATGGACCCACCACTGGCCGAGGCTGAGCCAATCAAGAATCATAGTAATGACTCTGTGATAACGTATTTAAGAAGGAAAAAAAAAAATAAATCTTTTTGCGCAGATATGATTGTGGCCAGGGAAGAGCAGAGTGAAAATACGTGAGAGAAAAAACTCTGCAGACACCCAGGCCGGTACAGCGGGGGTGGGGGGGGG
>WBMY01006827.1:378562-425918 GCA_013397315.1 Donacobius atricapilla
TCCATATGCCAGAGCAGAGATATCCCTGCATTCTGTGGTGCAGATCATGGTGAAGCAGCTGTGGCCCCGTAGCCCATGGAGGACCATGAGCATGCAGAGATCCACCCACAGCCAATGGAGAACACTCACAGCCGAGAAGGTAAAAGCCACGCGAATTCCCTGTGAACCCATGGGAAACCCATGATGAAGCAGGCTCCTTCCAGGAACCTGAAGACCCATGGAGAAGATAACCCATACTGGAGTAGGTTTCCTGATAGAACTTGTGGAGAGATCCACATTGAAGCAGGCTGTACCTGAAGGACTGCAACCTGTGGAAGAGTAACCCATATTGCAGAAGTTTGCGGACAGCTGTTGCCCATAGGATGGACTCCTGCTAAAGAAGTTTGTGAATTGTCTTCCACATTGGAGCAGGGGAAGGACTCCTCTCCCTGAGCAGTGACAGCACCTGTGATGAAGAAAACATAGCCCACATTCCCCATTTCCCTGCACTACTGGGGGAAAGAAGGGAGATATAGGAGGAAAAAGTGTTTCTGAGTTTACTTCTCATTATCTTGCTCTGATTTTGTTTGTAATTGTAACAGTTCAGATCCCTGAGTCAAGTCCGTTTTGCCTGTACTGGTATTTGGCGAGTAATATCTCTCTGCGCTTATCTCAACTTGTGAACCTTTCATTATATTTTCTCTCTTCTGACCAGTTGTGGAGCAGAGCAATAGAGTGCCTCTGGTGGGTGCCTGGCGCCCAGTCAGTGTCACCCCACCACAGGCTCCCAGAGCTGGACACAGTACTCCACTGCAGTCTCACAAGAGCAAGAGGGAGAGAATCATGTCCCTTGACCTGCTGACCATGCTTCTGATACAGCTCAAGATGTAATTGGTCTTCTGGGTTTCAAGCATTGCCAAGCCATGCTGAGTTTTCATCCACAAATATCATGAAGTCTTTTTCCCCAGGGCGAGTCTTGATCCATTCTTTGTCCAGACTATGTTTGCCCTTGTGACTGCCCTGGCCCACCTACAGGACCTTGCAATTGGCCTTGTTCACACACGCCCACCTCTCAGGCCTGTCAAAGTCCCTCTCAAGATTGTCAAGGTCCCTCTGGATGGCACCTCTTCCCTCCAGTGCACTGCAGAGCTTGATGTCACCAGAAAACTTGCTGAGGGTGCACTCATGGACACTGTCCATGTCGCCAAGAAAGATGTTAAAAATACTAGTCCCAAAACTGACTCCTAAGGACCATCACTGGTGTCCACTTGGCCATTGAGCTGTTGAGTGCAAACATCCAACCAATTTTTTATCCACCGATTGGACCATTCATCAAATCCATGTCTCTCCAAGTTAGAGACAAGGATATCATGTGAGACAATGTCAAATGCTTTGTACAAGTCCAAGTAAAGGATGTCAATTGCCCTTCCCTTGTCCACCACTGTAGTAACTCCAAATGTCAGGCATTATTTTCCCCTGGTGAAGCCATGTTGACTGTCACCAATCAACTAATTATTTTCCATATGCCTTAGCACAGTTTCCAGGAAGATGATCTTGCCAGGCACGGAGACTTGTAGTTACCTGGGTCTTCCTTATTTCCCTTTTTAAATAGTATTTTACGGGAAAAATATGTTTTAAACATAAATAAAATAAAAAGTGTTTTGCTAAAACTTGATTCTACCTGAACTCTAGCATCTTTGATGAAAAGATAAAAAAATATTTCCTCCCATTTAATTTCATTACCAATTCTTGCATAGTGAATTATAATTTATTTTTTGGATGTCTAACTCACTGCTTTCAAACAACTCAAAATTCTAAAATATCAGAAAAATAATTTAAGGCCAACCTGTGCTCATTCTAGTTCTCTAGCTTGTGCCCAGAGCATGTGGCTGGGAGTCTGATCTCTCCACACTAATCCAAAACCTTGTAGGAGTTAATGAAATCTGATTGCTACATATTATTTTAATGTCTTAGTGGGTGTGATATGTAACTCATATAATTGATATCTGTATCAAATAAACCCTGTCACAGAGAGTCAGAATGATTTATCTTTGACAAATGTCCCACTTACATGTTCTCAACTTGTCTTCTGTACTGAAGAATATTTTGATCTTCGAAGCAGTATGTTTTGATTTTATTAGTCTGACTGCAGTCATAACCTACAGACTTGTCATTCCACTGTTCTTTCCTGAAATGTTTAACAAAGTGATTGCAGACTGGTGTTTGATTCTTTTGTTATGGACAGAGAAATCCCATTACCTAATGGATAAGTAAACAGTTTTAATTATTTGTGATATTATTAGTATTTCTTAATACCATATTTGAAATTTCATGGAGGTACTTTTCTTAGAATAATCAACTAGAACTTAATCATCTGGCAGAAACTCTGACACATTTGTATCTTACTAAATACATAAGTAGATAAAAAGTTCTCTGCCTTGGAGCAGTATCACGTCAGTAAGTCTTAACCATGCTGTGAATTTTATCTATCTGGCAGAGAAGCATTACGTTTAATATTATTGGTAATTCTGATTTACTAGGACAAATAATTTATCAGAAGACATTTGCATAGTCCATCTTGACAGTATATTACTCAGTGATTCCAGTGTCAAACATTCCCTGAGTCATTTATTAAGAGCCCTAAATTTTGATGGCTGGGTAACATGTCAGCCTTGTATGCTACATATCCAACCTCCCACTGTAGCTCCTAGACTTGGCATTGTCCCTAACTACATCGTCTGCAGATAATGGAAGCTGGAGGCTGACATAGCTCAGTAGAAAGCAAAACCTAAAGCTTAATTGGAAATAAGACTTGTACCCGTTACCCAAACATAAACACTTAGTGGTGTGTGAGACACGCTGGGATCATTTATGGTCTGAGGTGTAGATTTATACACAGATGTGTGGCCTACCTGCCAGCTCCGTGAAGATGTTCATTGGATGTTCATTGCACACATATTGAGACAATCAAATTGTGCTTCAGCTGGCTGGTCCAAAGCAGTCTCTAGAACCAACTATTTTGGCCAGGACCCCAATTCAGTTGCTTAAAACAGTGGTTGTAGAGAGACATTAAATATCAAACACGCTACACCTACATGTATGGGTTCACTTTATGTGTCTGTATTTTGAAGCAAATCCTTCCATATTCATTTGGGGAAAAGTAGCTGAATCTTCACCAGATTTTGTTTTCTGACTGGAGGTACATCAATTTCCAACTGCTGGCACATAGGATTTTGTGAGTAAAAAGCTGGAGAAATGATTTGTTGTACCATCATATGGGTCCTACTGGATATAAGAATCTCAGAGTTAGTTGCTGAAATTGGCATTTAGGATGAGAACTAAGATGGAAATGCCGTGAATGGCTCTGTGCCTTGTCTTTCCTTAGAGGAAGAGAAGTTGAGTTAGCTGAAGCCTTAGGATCATTTCCTGGACTGTGGTGTCACATAAAGTACTTGTGGTGTAGCAAATATTTTAGAGTATAAAAGCACTAAATGGAAAAAATATCTGAAAATTCAATGGAAAATGGGCGTTTGTTTTTCTGACCTTTAGAAGAACTGAACTAAGTATGCTTAGTTGAAATCAAAATGGCAATTATTAACTTGCACTTTTGGCTGTTCATACTGCAGAACTATTAGCTCTATTTTAGACCACTCCAGCTTGCACTCAGTGATGAAACATGAATATTGCTTGGGAGATTTTCAGCATGAATCAATGCCAAAAAGTAAACAGCACAAGTTTGAGCCAGGTTTGCCTCCCTCCAGCTGACACAGAAGAGTTTATACATCCAAATACTCCACCTGTTTTCCTGACGTGACACAAAGCACACTGCAGGCACTATACTTTCCCACTTTAAAAACTTTAACATGGAGTTAACCTTGTTTCAAATAATTTGAGCAGAGGAAAATATATCTAAACCACTTAAGTTTTATGTAGGGTCACAAAGAAGGCCCCAGTAAAGTTTCTATGTTTTGAATTCAATTACTTCTCTAAAAAGGTAACCAGATCTAAACAGGAGGCCTGTAAGTCAGTACACGTAATTAGGTCTAGGGCCAAGGTCACCCCATATCTCTCTCTAGTTTCGCATACAAGTTTTACTACTAAATTTATTCTTATGTTTTATTTGCTTGTTTATGCAATTTTTAATCAAGCTTTTATTCACAATAGTCTTTTTTTGCTATCCAATTTCCTTAAAATAAATGTTCAGAGAAGTTAGCAAAAGGGAATCCCTGGTCACTGAGTTATCTTTTCTGCATTCAGGGAACACTGAATTTCCAGTTGCATAAACAATACAACTTTTTAAGGTTTATCATACAATGTAAGGATGTCTTTGTTGCAGTGAACAGTTTGGAGTCACTACATTCACATTTGTTGCTAACTTTTTCTTACCCTTATTCATCTTCAATACTGATATATTTACTATCATCCCACCTCCTGAAGTTAAATTTTCATGTTTGGAAGTCAAGTGATAGTTAAATAATTATTTTAGGAAAGAATAATGCATGACAACCTGCATTCAAAACTTACGGTGTTGCATGAATTATGAAAAGAAAAAAAAATAGCGGTAAATTTTTTATGTTTCTTATCCATTTTATTAAAAATCGTTTAAGATAACACAAAGGAAATATAAAGCAGTCTTGAAGGCAAACAATTTAAAGCTAGAGTGACTATTCATATACTAGTGCACTTCTGCTAATATTCTTACTCAGAGCATGGAATTTATCTCATCATCTGGCTGTCCAAAATTTGGTTTAATTTTGTAGTTTATTATTTATTTATTGACAGGTGAGAAAAAAGACAATCCCAGAGGATGAATCATTCCATTCCAGGTGTGTGTGTATGTGTGTATATATATGTATGTGTGTACATATGTTATATGTGTACACATCTTTTGAAAGTGCCTAGAGGTTCTCTCCTTTAAATTGACATAAAAAATTAATGAAATAAACTTTAATGTTTGGACAGCTAAAGTGAAGACAGCTGAGATTTACCACGGCCTTTAAAATACACATGTTTTCTTTCTTACCCTTACTTTTCTGTTTTCTACTTAAACAAAAGAATACCTGTGGAATTTGCCTCATACCCAGGCAAATTGGTAATATATGCTACCATTCACTTCAGTCCATAATGATAGACTGTCAAAAGTTGCAATAATTCAACAGTGAAATAACTCACCTTGTTTCTACTGAAAAGTCAAACAGTGGAAAAAAAAAAAAATGCACCCATGTGTTTCAGTCCAGACGTGGAAATTATCAAGAGAATCCACTTACCTAAAGAATAAAAACTCCAGACTGACAACCAAACAAAAAGTTGCTAACTGAACATAGCTATGTGCAGAGGGGACAGACATCTGAGTTGAAAGCACCATTCTTCTCAAAAATACCACTGAATTCAGAAGACAGATTTTGTAAAGGCCACAGTACTAGCCTTGGTTCTGGATAAGAATGCCCAGCTACTTGGGTAGAACTGTAATATTTCTAAATAGTGAGCAGCAGGGTCTGCTGCAGCAGCTGCTGGAGCTCGTAGTGGCTGTTTCCCACCATCCACAGCAGTGGGCACAGCCTGGCGAGGGCCAGCGCCAGCTCCTCCGCCCCACTGGCGCAGCTGAACAGGGACAGAGGAACATAACCTTCATCTCTGAATAACAAGTCTCTGCATATGACACTCATTTTAATTGTTTTTTTTTTTCTACTGAGCTACTGAGTCTATTATTTTAGCTTCCAACAGAGTTCTTAAAATCAAAATAATTCATCTCATTTAAAGCAATTCTTTTTAGCTGTTGAAGTCATTCTGTTCTGCTGCATCTTTTATGACCAGATTGCAGTCTGTTCTCTACAGAGTATGCAGAGAGTAAAAAAATGTATTGGTTTGGGGGTTTTGTATTTGGTTGGGTTGTTCTCTCTAATTTAGGGTTTATTTTGCTGGCTTTTTTTTACTGCAGGTATATAAAGCTTCTGGTTTCACCATGAAACAAGTAAAAAAGGGAAATAAATACTCAACTACTACATGTTAAAACTGTACTAGAACAGTAGACTACAATGTACATTTTTCATGTCACTGTCTAATTTTTATTATCTATAACATTTTTATAGGAACAAAGAAGTCCTTCCTGAGGAAAAAAAAAAATCATGTGACAATTCACTCCCTAATATAGTATTTGCTTAAAATGAGTTTCAGTGCCTGGAGGAAAGGCACAGCTAAATTTATTTTTTTAAACTTGGTTTGGTTTAGTTGTTTTGTTTTGGTAAATTATTCTTTTTCTTTACATTAACCCAAGGAAGTATTTTTCATATGTTTCATTTTACATCAAGTTAAGAGACTGAGCCTCAGATTATGTGCAAAACCCAAATAATTGTATTTTTTTTCCTGTAACATCTGTACCATTTGCTTTTGACCATAACAATTTGCTTTAGAAACTATCCCTGAATTGTCACTATTATAATACTATTGAGTGACTACAAAAGAAATCTGACTTTCCATTAACACTTTTTATCTAACTTTCCAATGCAATTCATAAAGTTAACTTGCAACTCTAAAAAACCTCTTGAAATTGAGGAGATGTGAGCCTTTGGAGGATTTTAAGATAGGTGAACTGACAAATCTCTCACCCATTTTCACTGCCTTGCATTCAGATCACTCCTTCTTGAACTTGTACTACGAGATGCTAAAGGAGAAGGGAAAAGACAGGAAAGGATGCAGCTTTCATAAATGCAAAGTCTGATTTACTGATAGGAAATACTTGTGAAGAGTTTTGTTCTGTTTTGTTTTCTATAACAGGTATTATAAATCACTATGTGAAATGACATCATACTCTGTACATTTTAAAACCTCATCTAGATATGTGATTTCATCGTGTATGAAGCATTTAATATTTTTAAACGCTACAATAAAATTGACTTTAGTCCAGTGACTGTATATTAGAATATTTTCATATCTTGACACCAGACTGGAGATTTTATGTATATCCATTAGCAATTTCAATAAACTCAGAAGTAATGTATAACAGTTGCATGGTAGCAATTTTTAAAAGGCAGGTGTTGTTTCATACTAAAATGACATAAATAAAAAATATCAGTTTCTTTTCTAATGGTGATGTGAAAGTAATTATATTCAGGAACATTCTTTCAATGATTAAGTTATAAATTTTACTAATCTTCAGAAAGCTGGATTTTCAAAACCATTATTCCAAATTATTTTTGACCAGTGTGATGAGAAAAAGTATCAGTAAATTTCCCATAATTTCTCATCATCAGAAGTTGTAACATTTTCTTATCAATTCATTACTGACTTCACCTATAGAATTCAATACTTTGAACAACAAAAAAAGAGATTTTTCTCATAGTTTGTTTCCTCAATAGTCTTACTAACAATGTTTTTGCCGCTGATTAATGACAACGATTTGCTGCTCTTTTGAAATGTCATTCTCATCCAGACTGTGACCTTAAGTTTGGGAGAATCTAGGATGCTGTAGAAAGTGAGAGGAGCACAGCTCAGAGCACAACAGAAGAAAAGGACAATGCATTCTAGTGCATCATTTAAAATTCACTGCAGTATTACAGCACCCTGTTAGTGCAATTCTGTTTGGAACATGACCAAAACCTAAGTTTTAATTTAAAACATGCAGTTTAATTTTGGTCATGTTCCAAGCTAAATTACATTAGTAGAGTATTGTAAATAAAGCAGTGTTAACAGAGGAATGAAAATATGACAGCTTTTGCTCTGCCCCTCTCTCCATTACATCATTGGCTCCTCTGTAGTATTGAAAAGCTGGAGTGAAACCGAGCTCCTCAGGATGCCAGCTTCATGAACTCCTCTACTTAAAGTTCAAAAGAACGTTCTGGCAAGTGAACAAGTGTTAGTATGTCAGAGAAATGTTAAAAACAACAATGATAAGAGAGTGGGGAAGAGCAGCATGACAATGTGACACTGCCAGTCTTCATTAGCCTGAATCCTCAGTAGATTTCAAGGGCTGAACTGCGAGATGCATGAATTTGGCCATATGCCTTGAATTTCCCGTTGCATGTATTTATAAAATCAGTCCTTTAGCACAGAGTATATATGTTGGAATAGTCTGTTAGACTGAATTGGACCTCTGCATCAATAATTCTTCCACTGTCTTCAAAATACCAACCTCACTGAGGGGAAGTACATCTGCTTATGTGACAAATAGGTCTATATAATCTAACTAGGGTATATTCATTCTGTCTGAAAAACAAATCAAATTACTAGTGTCATCTTAGAAAGATACAAATAAACTTTCTATAATACATAATTGTACATTTTCATCTCTATATGCCATATTTCATATAAATTTAGATAATGATAAATTGAAAATATTTGTTCTGCTTAATTTTTTTTTGTTTTGTATTAATAGGAGTGTATTTAGAATCCCTCCAACTAGAAATATCTGCAATGCAGCTAGGATATTTCCACAGCTAGGATGATTCATACAAGATTATCTTCAGCCAGACATCTTGAACATTGTGCCTGGGAAAGAAGTCCAGTCAACATGGATCCAAGGATCAAAGTGATGCACTGATTTATTATCAACATATAATTAACCAACCATCATTGAACTATAAATTTAGGATAAATATCAGCAATGTAGGAGATATACCACATTATCAGACAGTTGCAAAATGTTATACACATAAGTAAATACCACCAGGTTCCAGTACTTAAAGGATTGCTGCAAAGGAAATGGAGACTCCTTTTACAAAGAGTCACATGAAACAGATAAGGGTTGATGGGCAAAATTTACTCCTGGGAAGATTTCTATTGAACACAAAGTAAATTTTTAACAAGAGAACAAACAGCCATTTGAGTCACCTCCTCAGAGAAGTGGTCAATTTCACATCAGTGGACACTTTTTAAGATCCAGCTGGACAGAATGCTAGGCCATCTTGCCTAGAACCTGTTTTTCAAAGAAAGGTTGGATGGGATGATCCCTGAAGTCCTTCTGTGACAGACTGAAATGATTAATGGCTTAAATATCAGATCGGCAGAGGACTTTTGTCCACTGTAGCAAGTGGTGCAAAGAAGCAGCTGCTCATCTGGGATCATAAAAGCCCACCCTTCCCCAAATATGCTTATTAACTGGAATTTGGTCTGTGAGGGAACTTGAGATAAGACAAAGGTGATGCTATTGTCCAATTATCCCAGATCTAAAGAGAAGCAAACAAGTTTGGGGAGAAGAATGTAACCACAAGTCTGAGAGACTGGAATGCTAATGTCTCAATCACAGTGCAAGTTGAGGACTGCCACTTCAGGCTACAGGCAACAAAGCTGGTGAAGAGTCTGAGGCAAATTTTATGGGAAGTGGCTAAGGAAGCTGATGTTGTTTAGTCTGGAGAAGAGGAGACTCAATGGGGACATCATTGCTCTCTGTGACCACCTGAGAGGAGGATGTATTGAGATGGGCATCAGGGTCTTCTGCCATGTCTCAAGTGAAAAGATGAGAGGAAATGGCCTAAGGTGCCCAAAAAAATGTTCAGATTAGATATTAGATTTTTTTTTTTTAACTGAAAATACAGTCAAGCATTGGAATAAGTTGCCCAGGGACATGGTCAAATATCTGTCTCTGGAAATTTTCAAGTGGCATCTATTGTTAGTATCTGGGGATATGATTGAGGTGATACGGTGATAAGGTGATTATGGTGGCACTAGGTTGACAGTTGGATTGAGATGATCATGAAGGTCTCTTCCAACCTTGATCATTCCCTGGCTCTGTGAAATCATCACCATCTCACATTGTTTGCACAGGTAAATAATGAGATACATACCTACCACTTTGTTAAAATTCACGTGCCCAACTTTATAAAGCTGGCATATATATGTATGTACAATGTATGTACAATATGTACAATGTATGTACAACATGTACAATGTATGTACAATAAATGTACAAAGAACATGTTAAAGTATCATACAAAAAATTTAAAAAAATATGAAACGTGGAGTATAGAACCTAAGACCTACTCACATTTATACTCTTCAGTAATAAGAAATGGATTACATAAGAACATGCACCTGAACCCAAACCTAGCTGAACATGCTAGAAAGGACAGAACACAGACTGCTCCTACATTTGTTTAAAACCTTTACCCATAGGAAAATTTGATCACTTTTTCATTCTGATTGAAAAAATGAAAGTGCAACATTGTGACCTGTTAGGAAAGCCTGGTGTGCTCAGGTTACATGGCAATTTTGTCTCCTCTCTATTTGTAAATAGAAAGTAGGACAAATTAAGCCTAGGCCAATGTGCCCTATTTCACATTGAACATCATTATAACAAAATCTAGGTTTGTACTCAGCCAGTTATTGGTAGGCTATATAAAATCATAGAGTCATTTAGGTTGAAAAAAACCTCTAAGATAATTCTAAATTAGTCTAGCACTTCCAAGTCTTAAGCTTTACTACCTACAACACCAGTATTCTGCAACTGCAGGAGTAGGTAATGTTAACTGGAATAAATCATTGGAAAAAAACAACAAACTAATGCAGATGAAAATTATTGCACATACCTACCTGATATGTTGGTTCTGTTTATTACTGGGAATTCACCTTTGCTTCATGGCCCACTTTTAAAGTAGATGAAAGATGTACTTTATTAATAGTGTATATTAAATGCTGGTAAAATACAGTCCTTAGCCACTGTAGAGTCATTAGAATTGATAAGGTCATCCTATCATTAAATGTAACGGCAAAACTAGGCCAAAAGTAGCAAGTCTGTTGTAATGAATCTTAGCTATTATCATATTTTCACACATAAGAGTCTTTTAGAAGTGTTATTGCTTAGATGCCTGTCCTATTCACTTATTTTCTCATTGGGTGCCAAGCATATAGGGCTTCGTCTGCACATTTAAACAAAGTAAAATAAAAAGAACACTGCTCCACTATGTGATTATTTAAAAAAACAAGTGTAGAAGTGTTTGTCTTTTAAAAAAGTCTTTCTCTGCCACAAGTACAGATTATTCACATAGAAATTACACTCCACAGCTATAGCATAAATAAATAAATATGACTTTTACTCAAGTAAAATTTCATACTGGTTTTAGTAAATTTCACTTAGTAGCTGCTATGTCAAGAAGTTGCTCAGCTCAATGTATCTGCCTTTGTTTTTTAGACCTGATATAGGCAAAAAAAGTAGAATTCTAAATTGTCGCGGTGCCCCTGGAGAACCCTTTCTCCCACTGCCGCGCTAGCCCTGGCACCGTGCAGCGTAATCCGGTTCGGCTCCCCCGCGACTGGGCAGAGCCGGCTGAGTGAGTCTCCCAATTCACCAGACCCAATCCTCAGGGAGGCACTCGGTGTGCAGCGACAAAGGCAAGGAAGAAGAGAGGGGACTCTGAATGGGGGAGCAAACAAGTTTATTGGAGGACTCGACGTGGGACCTCCTCACCCTGCAGCTACAGCCCAAGCAGAGCCAAGAACAGAGGGTACACGGACTTTTAAACAGGGGAGGGGCAAGGGGAGTCAACGAAGGAAAAGCCAATGGGGTTACCCTGGGGAGTGGCTCAGGGGGTGAGGGACATCCTCAGGAGCCAACTCCCTTAGGGAGGAGGGGGATCTCCCCGGCAGCAGCCTATCACTCTACATCCTTCCCAGAACTTTCTAGAAGCTGAGTCGGGTCGCCGAGTGACAGGCAGCTCACCAGAGAGGGGAGCAGTGAAACGGTGGGAAAGGATACGTCGAGTTGCTGGGGCAGAATAGGGAGCAACCAAGCACACAGAAATCAAGAGGGTTCACAGAACAAACCATTTGGTTAACAAACAAATATAAAAACCCACACTGTTACACTAAATATTTAAACTCTTTGGGATGACTAGAAGCCTATTCAAGCCACTACAATTGATACATTGATCTGACATATTTCAGATCGATTCATCTGTTCTTCAGCTGCCTGTGTGTAAAAAAATGGAGAAAATAGTGGGTTTTGTATTTCACTGTGGTAATGTGAAGAGGCCTGTGAAATGTACTATTAATAAAGTAAACTCAAGACAAAAGTGATTCAGAACACTACATGAGCCGGTACATGTATCATATAACCTACACAGCCAATGGAGAGAAATTATCCTGAGTCCCTGATTAGACACCCAATGCTGCTGAATTTAGATACTGCTACTGCATCTTGTATGCATCAAACCTGTATGTGTTCTGAAGCTTGGTGCTATTGCTACCCATGCTGTTAATACTACGGCATTCATAATACCTGTTAAGAACACTGACTGCAAGCAATCTCAGTGTAATCAGCTGCAATAATTTACAATATTAGATAAGCATAAAGCATCTGGGTACACAGGGAGCATGTACATAACCTTTAATTTCTTTCAAAAAGAATAGCTTTTTTTTTAATAAAAGTTTCAGACTAATGAAATCATTTTCGCTGGACAGAGTATAAATAACTTGCTTACTACCAGTGCCACATCAGGTGGTCTGCCTGCTGTCCTCCTCCATCAGTTCATTATTAGACTTGAGAAAAAAATCTCAAGATAGCAGGGTCTCAAGCAGTGTGTGGAAATGGTCAGTTTACCCTATGGTGAGTGAACTTTATGAAAATGATTTTTTTTTACTTGGTCAAAGATCATCTACCAATTGTAAAATAAAGAGGTTTAGAGCTGAGTAAAATCTTATACAAAAATTCTCATTATTTTCTATTTCATCTTCAATTTTTTTCAGCCTTCCAAACATGCAGACAGAATTGTGCAGAGGTTTTTCTCTTCTTTCAAAGCTGCAAAGAATTTTATGTCCTTTGTATGATACTGTACTCTTCCATCAGGATAAAATTTTCAGCTACAGTTGGTGATTCAACCACTATATTTATTCAATGAGATTTTTTTTTCTGGATCTTATGAAATGTGATGACAAAGTATTCTCAGATGAGCCTGAAAACATTACTTGGGAAACATTATTTCTGAATTGAATCTGATCAAATGATCTAAGATGTAGCTTTATTCTTTGCCCCAAAATGAGTTCTGTAATACTTTCCCCAGCACTAACAATAGCCTTAGAAAGGTATTATAAATTTACTGTAAAAATGGGGAATTCTACAAGAGGGGGGGAAAAAAAAGGTGTCAAGGGAACATATTTGATTGAATTTTATAAGCGGAAACTTTTTTTTTTCATTCTATGATCTTATAATGATGTTCATAGACAGTAATCTTATTTAACACAACTGATAAAACCACATACTGGTTTTATCACAATCATTAGCAAATGTCTCCATAACTTTAACAGACTGACAATACAGTGTGGATTCATGCAGCTAACCTACCAGATTTCACAATTCCTGAGGAATGGATGAGGAAACATCCATTCATTTTCTCCAGAAAAGATATGCATCATTATGCAAACACGAAGTTTTACTAGACAGTATTTCATGTTTTGGATTAATCAATTATTATGGTACAACATTATTACTACTTGTAATTTGCAGATTCTTGCAGAAGCAGGCACCGGTGAGCTGCTACGCATGATGATCTGAAGGCATATCTCAGATGAAAATCTATTTTTTAACTAAAAAATGTCTATCTTTAGGACAGACTAAGCAAAATTGTGTTTTACAGAGGAAAGAGTCCTGTTTTACAATTAACAAAAAGTAAAATTATTAAATCAAGCCACATATCTGATCAGTAGCAGAGTGAAGAACAGTATAATTTGAATTTTCTCTTTTGTGTGCCAGGTTCCCTACCCTGGCCGCTTTGCAAAGGATAGGACCTTAGCACTAGGTCCTAGCTTCCTCCTATGGAAAATCATTCCTAACCTTTGAGCTCTGGAAGTCTTCTCATTCCTTTCCTTCTGTTGGTCAAAATGTCACTATATATACTCATACAACTCTGGAAAAAGTAAAGATAAAATAGCTCTCTTAAAAGTTTAATACTGGTGAACAGCTCTCAAATGTTCTAAAGGACATGAAGGTGGGTTTATATATAGCAATATACAGGAAATTGGAGGCTACTATGATGAGTGTTCAAAAACATTCTGCCACTTTTCCAGACTGATATTCACTAACAGCACACTTTGTGAATGGGTAGCTGTTGCTCATTATCAGTTGCTGTTACTGGATATTCACAAAATTATTTCTTAACAATCTTATTCTACATTACCTGTGAGTGCAGCACAATAGTATATTGCAATACATAAGAGCACTGTGGAGCTGATGTCGTGTATGATAATCCCTTTAATCTTTGACACTCTTACCCAAGATAAAGGTGGTTCAGTTTGAGAGGTCCTTCATGAAGGAAGCTAAAATCCATTTGAGTGACTCCTTTCTTTCCCATCTTCTCTCATCACTGGTGAGTTTACATTCATCTCCTTTTCCAGAGGGAAAATTATGTCATCTTTTCCTCACATAATTCATACTGTTTCAGGAGCAGAGACTTGTTCTGTTTCTGCAAACCAGTGTCTTCCTTATACTGTGGATTACTTAGGTTTCTTCGGGCATCTTTCCTGCTTGTTTTGCATTTTTTTTTTGGTTGTTATTTTGCACATTCTTTTTCTATGTATATATTCTGTGCTCTAGTTGTGCAACTGTCCCACAAGTGACTGTTTGCCCCATTAATTTTAAAAATATTATACTACATTAAATATATTTATATATTTAAGATGTGGAAAAAGATGATTAATTAAGAAAGCAACAATGTACTGGCTTTACCATGCTAACAGGCAGTAACTATTAGCCTCAAAAATCGTGTCTGAAATCCTTAGAATCAATGAAGCAAGAAAAAAGGGAAGTGGGATTATTGTTTAGGACTATGGTAGTGCAGCCTGATAGCTACTTATGAAGAAGAAGAATCTAGTTCTCCTAGACTCATCAATTTAACATGAACAGAAACTGGAGAGCTTTGCTGAGAGGAGAGTCTGGACAAATCAACAGGAAGATGAGAGAGGCATCACGTAATACAATACAGTCTTGTGAGGGCCTAAAAACTACTGAATTCTCCCACAATTTTTGCCAATGCCTTTGTGATACCTCAGTGTCTTTAAGATCACATCTTCTTAATAAGGTGTACTAGATATTGCTTATAACCTCAATACAGGTTTTTGTTCTATACCTCAATAAGCATTTTTATTGTAATAGGTTTGTAAGTAAAGATTTAATAGCAAAACTACAGGGAAGGGATAGATTTACTCCAATACCGCTTACACATTGACACATATTCACATATTTCATACATTCACTCTATATGTGAATATATGAAAGTTCTATCCCACTGCCTGAATTACTACTATTTCAAAATAGTGCCAAAAGTAGGGAGCCAACATTGTCCCTCAAGGACAAGGGTCAGTAGGGAGATAGGCAAAGATGAGCTTGTTGAAGGCATTTTACCTGTGGTAGAATTCCCTAAGAAGAGAAATGCATAATTAGGAAGGCTAGAGTGTCAGAGAAAAATTACCACAGTATCAGGAAGTATATGAATATGACATGGATCAATATCTCAGGGACCATTCACTTGGCTGTGAGACCAGAGAAGGGTAAACTGCAGTTAAATGGAAGAAAGAATCTCAAAACAAAAGCTGTCTGCTGCTGTTTTCCATTGCCCATGTGGCACTGGTAAAAACTGGGATTATGGCAGGATTACACAGCAGGATAGTCAGGAACTGTGACTGTTCTGCTTTTTCATAATTAATTGAAAGAGGCACTATGATGTTCTGGGCACAGGAAGAAGAATATTTTTCTGGCAGGCTGCCCCTCTCCCTAATCCACAACTGCCTACGGTTTTGCCTGTCTCTGATCTTTACAGAAAAGGCTGTTGGTTCCAGCAGTGGATGCACAGTCTTGACTGCCAGGTGGGAACAATCAGAAAATCAATCATAGACAATTAATCTCTTTTGGACATTTCTGAGCTTGGAGACTATTTTAACAGAAGAGGAGGCTTGTTTACGGTCTCTGGGCTTTTCTAGTTCTGGAAAAGCTGTGTGCTACAGCCTTTAAAAATCACTACTATATGCTTATGAAATAAAAAATAAAACAAAACAAAACAGTGTCTAAATATTAATCAGCAAGTTCTGGATTCCCTCCTAGCTTTCATATTTTACAATGAATGACGGCTGCTTCCTTTGTTAAAAGCTATCCCTCCTTTCTCTAAATCACTGGACTTTGTCTGTTGGTGGACAAGTGCAGCTGCACAGGCAATGCAACAGTTTTGCACCTGATGTTGGATATTCATCTTTTTACATAGACTTCTGTCACTTGTTCTGGCAATATCTTTAGCAGAAGAAATTTTCCAAGAGTATCCTGTTATAAAACCTCGAGCAAAACCAAAGGTGGCTGAGGAAGAAGAGTTGGATTGAAACAGATATTAAGAAAGTTTTAGCTTGTAATTTTTTGATTGATTAGGAGACTATCAATTTCTGATCCTTATTTCTCAATAAGTTTGATTCCTGCCTTTCCCCGGGAAGAGGATACGTTTGTTGGGGGGGGGGTTTGCCAATACAGAAATATAAATCTATAATTTTCAGAAGGAAAACCTCTTCAATTGAATTTTGAATCACATTTTGAACTGCTTCACACATGAAAATAAAGTCCCACTAGAGGACAATTAATTTCAGCTTGGATTTCAGGCTTTACTTTGTCTCTGACAAACTGTCCAACCAGCACTTTCTTTTTAACATCAGATGCAATACTGTTAATTTAAAGGACCATATTCAAGACAGAGGTATATATTTCAGCAAGAGATTACTTGTATTACTCATGGCAGACTAGTGAAACAAAAATTTTTAAACATATAATTTAGTTTTCACTATTTAAACTATTGATTCACTTTTAGCATATCATCCATCTTGGACAACAAAACCCTGGTGATCAATTTTTTAATTTTTCATAATAATCTTTCTGATGCTCAATGTTTCTGCTCCTTTTTCCTATCATGTTGGATGTGAACTGAGAGAGTAATATGTTGTTACTTGTTTTTAATAAAATATTTTAGTGTTTTGCAAGACAATGGACAAAATATATTGTCAAGGTTATGACATAATTATCTAAGGGCACAGCAAAATTTTAAAGTAAATCTCCTAACACTTTTTAGAATGTTCTTTCAGGACTTGAGAAAACAAAGCATCAGTCCTAAAATAAAGTTGCTTTCTATTAATTACACCATTCTGTTATAAATTCTCACTTTGTTGGCTAGGCTGTCAAGAATTTCAGAATCAGCCTAATGTTCCTCTCAACATACTCGAAATCCAGTACCTAATTTTGCATTAAATGTGGTGCAAAAAATCTCCTAGCAAAAGGAACAATACTTATATTTTCATATATGTTTATGTTTATTTAGGTATGTGTGAATGTTGGGCATCATCAAGCCCAATGCTTCTTTCAAAATGTAATTTTTTTTCACCAGCAGAGGTCTGAATATGGTATGAAAGGAGGAGATTAAATAAGAACTATTGCAGTCTACTTCCTTTTTTACCTCTTTCATTTTCCATTAGAATGGAAATGTGAAAATTGTGTTGATTCCAGTGCTAAATTAAAAAAAGAAAAAAAAAAGAAAAAGAAAATAAAAAGAAAAAAATAGTTCTTCAGCACTCTGCAACGGAAATAAAGGGATTTCAAAAGCTGACTGGATAATCTGGTGCAAAGTATAAGCAGATCCCCTCATAATTTATTCTGAAGTTAAAGAGACCATATATGTAAATTAAGATGGTCAAATTGAGTTGCTATTTTGAAAGACTTAGAAGATAGTATAGGCCTGCACGTAGTCATCCTTCTGTGTACTCTCTGATTTACAATATGAACTTAGGTTATCTACCATGAAAGTCTATCCCAAGCTGTCACATCCTCAGGTTTAACGAAGGAGTTGATAATACAGTGAAAAACAAAACATTCAGTTACCTTGAACTGGTCTATGGATTTACAAATTATGTATCTTCAGAATAAATTATGGCATTTTATGAAGCTTCTGGATGATATGTGAGTAGGTTTCTGTTTCTTTAATCACGCTACTCCATTCAATAAAGAATGGGCTTCTCCCTTTCCATTTCACAATTCTATCCAGTGTCTAACATTCAAAATCAGGCAAATTAAAAAATTCTACACCATTCCAAGAACAATGTCTAATTATGTTTTTTAGTACATTAAATCAAGTGTATCTGAGGTCTCACAAAGAAATTGAATTCTTACTGTAATCTCTGAAATATTTGTCATCGTCTCAAAATTAATGAGATGAATATTTTCATCACATTTTGAGGAGTATTTTCAATAAATTTCATTTATTGTTATGTATGATTCACAAATTATCGAATATAAATTCTATTTTTGATAAAATGTTTGAATGCAACTCATCATTAAAAAATCCATGTTTTTTTACCTGGAGCCCTGAATGTGAATGACATTGGAGGGAAAATAAAATTCTATACTGCATAGACATTAATTTACTCTATCATCATGAAAAAAATAGTATATTAGTTTAATATATGAATTTATGGGTATATTATTATCACTTTCTCATATTGTGCATCTTTAATATATTTGAAAAAAAAATCTAATTTGTGTGATGAAATATTGATTTTTTCTTTTAGTATTTCATACCTTCATATCTCATACATCAATCTTAGGAAAAAGATATGTTTTGTCCCTCTCTTTTTCCCTTAAAATATAGTTGCACACATAAACATGAGGTCACACTAGTAGAAAATGCAGTATATTCTACAAATTAATTCAAACCAGATACTTTTAAGGAAAATTGGATACTTATGATTTTTTGGTTGGATTGCTAATGTTAGTCAAGGTACCACTCCAGAAATTCCTTTAACCTCTGTACCTGTTTCAAAATATTTTTTCAATAACAGAAAATTAACTTAATTGCTAGGCAAGTTCTTCCATTAATTAATTTCAGTTTACTAACATCAGCTTTAAATATGACATTTTCATGCCTTTTCTTTATGGATTGTCAGAAAAAATTACTATAAATTATTGTCCATAATCAAGCTACTGTTTCTCTATCCTTGACAACTGCCAGAACTGTACATTGTTCCTTTAGGATTAAACCACTGGTGTTAACAATAACCGATTGAAAGAAGCATCAACACTGACAACTTTGTGTAGTTGTGTCTGCCCTGGCGATTTTTGCTGTATCAAGAGGCAAGTTCTGCCAGCTGCTGGAGCTAAAGTCCCTCTTCTTCCCACACACCCTGAGCACAAATGCAGCGGCAGGTAGTAAAAATAGCTATTCTATATCACAGCTAATAGCTGTGGATAACTATAGACATATAACTATTGACAGTTTGCAGCCCAGGAGTTTTGCAGAGGTGGACTAGGCTGTTGCTTCTTCTTTTTGCAGTGTTTCTTCAAGTGGTACAAGCTGATCCATCCCTATCGCTCTTGTTTCTACTCTGCCACTATGTCAGCAAGCTGAATATGTCAGCGTAACTTTTTCTATGGTCATGTCATGAACTACATCCATGATCTGGCTAAAGAACATCCTCCTGGGCACATGGTACTATGCTGTGGGTCCTGCAAAAATGACAGAAGGCTTCAGAGGTGGACATTACAATCTTGACCATAAGGTCTCTTTGCTGGTTTTACTGCTGGTTCACATTCCAAAAAGCTTCACTTCCTGAGCACATCGCTGCGGCGTCGCTTCATGTAAACACTTCCACTCTGAGAATGCTGGAGAACTCTGGCAAATGGCAGCAAGCACGTTTGAGCGGGAGGTGCCGTTGCAGTCTGTGGTGCTCGGTGGGGTGCTGTTCCCACTGAACAATATCTGGTGGAGGCCAGCAGCGGATTTCCCACGCAGCTCGGTGTGACAGAGCCTCCTGATCCATCACAGCCCATCAGCGCTCCCACAGCATGCCTAACGAGGGGCTCGGAGACAGCGTGGAAGATAGGCTATTCCTTTCCCATCAACTGATCCTTGCACTTCTAGGTGATTTGTCTTTGGTGCTTCTTGCAGGATCTTACAAAGCTGCAGGCTAAAAAGTCAACAAATTTTTCTTCCTTAACTTAGAGGATGCCTGGAGTCAAACACTAAGACAAATATGATAACAAATGATTTGTACGTAGAAATCATACATTGAACTCTAAGCAAAGGAAACAAAGCTTAATATATTTCTGCTGAGATTTCTCTTTTATTTTCCAGTAATAAAGGATTTTAGGAGAAATTTTTATGAAATGTAAAAAATTAATAATTTTGCACATGTCAAAATCATGAGCAAAATAAATATTTGAAAGAAAAAATTCAGAAACTAGAACTCCCCTGAAGAATTAATTTGTACACAGACTTTCTGTTAGGCTTGTGGATTTTATTCTTTACATGCCCATACTGGAAACTGCTACTTTTTGTTTGAAGTAAAAATTTAAAAAGAGTTTGACTTGCTCTTGCTTCTCAAAACCTGTTCATGCCCAAGCATTAGCAAATTTCTACTTAAATGGAAGGTGATAATTCATATAGTAGTTTCTTTCTTCCTTTAAAGCTCTTACAGCTGTGGGTATACAAATTTTTTGATAGGAAGAACACTGGTTTAAGAAATAATCTGAACTGGGTAAACCTAAAGAGTAGGGAGTAGGAACTATGAATAACTAGCTTAGTTGTCTGTTTTGTTCATAACTTTTTAACTATTCCCTCTAGCCTGTAAAATGCTGCAGGAGCACAGTCAAGGAATACTTAAATTGATACCACCAGAATTTTCCTCCCATATATTTTGAAACTGATGGATCTTACTCCCTCTATCTTTACTACATCATCTCCACCACTGCAGCTACTGCCTGTCCCAGGCAGCTGAAATGGCCTCTTTGCCATGTTTTTTTCTGTCAGTGTAGATTCTACAAAAGCATTAATACAAGATGCCAACCTCTTCCACTGATGTCAGATACCACTCCTCAAAGTCAATTTTGTCTTCTTAAATGCTGCTAGCTTCACTTTTGAAGTGGCATACCTAGAACCCCAGAACAGAGTAAGGAATATTGATAGACTTCATTGTTTCCTAAGAAAAATCATTGTTGCTTTAAGTAACTGTGCAATATTCATTGGGAGTTCAATAGCCATTAAGCCTATATGATGTTTTAATAAGCTATAAAAGGGTAAGATTTTAATTGCTAATTAGCAATAAACATTGATTTTTTTTTTTTTTTTGCCTCACTGCTCTCTCCAGGACAAGCCATGTAGGCTCTTTAGCCTGTATTGTCAGCATTTAATTTCAGCTGTTTTCTCCTTCCCTTTCCTCACATTTTTTTTTTCCACCATCCAACTCTTTTTACAGCCTCCAGTTATAAACTGGAAAACTTCCAACATTGAAATTCATACAGAGAGAAAAAGCTGCAATGGGGCCAGGAAGAATGGGAAACAGAAATTGAAATGAAAGATTAATGAAGGATAAGCATCAACACTCCAAATTCAACCTCTGTTTTAGTAATGACTTTTCAATAAAAGGCGTCTACAGCCTCTGAACTCTCCACAGTAAATATATGTTAAACAAAAATATATAAAGAAAGCACAAAAATATGATCAAACAAAAAACCTGAAAACCAAAACAAACAAACAAACAACCCCCCCCCCAAACCTAAGCAAACAAAACAAACAAACCCCAAACCAAACCTACATAAGAAAAACCCCAACCTCAAAATGTGTCAAGAATCGTTTTTAGAGTAACAGTATCTTCAGATTACTTGTCAGATTACTTATTGTCCCTGAATTTATTTAAGTTCTAGCTTTTCTGACTGATATCAAGATACTAGGATTTGTAATTTGACTGTTGAAGTTACGTTTTAATTAAATGGGGGAAAAAAAGTTGCTTTTCTGTAACTTTTGGAATCATATTTTTTTCAAATAAGTGTCCCCATGGAAACAAAATATTTCCTTCTGCCATAGCTTCCTTTTTTACCTTTAAATAAATCTAAAAGTTATGTAACTATTTTACTACTCTCTGTTGCAACTTTGACAGACTACTTTAAAGCTACAGATGCACCATGAAGTATAGAATTATAAGAGAACCAGCTTTATGACATGTTAAATATATATATATATTAATTTAAAACTTTCATTTTAAAACATTAACAAAAATATGTGTAATTTTTTTTGTATTTTACTTTTATTTTACTTTCAGAAACAAAAATGTGGTTTAGCTCAAATCCATAAATAAAATGTTTCAAATTATCAACACTTTCAGCAAATTGTAAGTATTGACTTTCAGCCCACTTTATCAGCTTCTTCTGGATTCTGTTTAAGGAGTCTTTTCTCACTCACTCCCTGTTCTTGGTTAAATCACTCCATGTTTCCCAAATTCCTGTTTTATGAAGTGAATAAAATATTTACTTACTGTTCTATACTCCCAAAGGGCTTTCTGTGGGTTAATTAGTTAATGTTTAACTTTGAAAATCTAAAGTGTTATATTAGTGCCAAGTGCTATTATTATGGAACCTATTAAAACCACAACGCATGATCGATTACCTCAGGTCAAAGGACATGTAGCTGCAGAGAATCTAATTAAAAGTTGATAAATAGAATTATTGAAAGCAGGTGATCTATTGTACTACCTAACACTCAAAGTGCACAGAGACCTATTAGTCATCAACATGCCCTGTATTCCTCATGTCACAGATTGAACAGCCAGAGGTTTGAAAAAAGCCAATATTTTCCATATTTGTTTAAGAGTTTATCAAGCAGACTGAAAAGCCCTCCTCTACAATATCTACAAGCCTCTATTGAAAGAGCAATATGAATGTAGCTAGACAATAATATAAATTATATTTGAACTACTCAGGAGGCCGTGTTGTTTCTTGCTAAGTCTAAAACCTAAAGGTTTTAGGTCACAAGTTTAGTGACAGAGCTTTTTGGTGACAATAGGAGCTCATCTAATATTGTAGCATTTGGGTTAATATTGTCAGAAATTTTTCTTTGTCTAAACCAGGACTTTTTTCTGCTTCAGAGATAATGACACGGAGTATTTAGTTACAGTTCTGATGTTGAGAAAACAATATCAATATCTTTTAGCATTTCTTGTCACACTGATTTTCTGGATACAAATTGAAAGGAGGAAGGATTCCATACATAAAAGATGTATTTGTACCCTTCATCTTTTGAACTGCATCTATATTGTTTTGTACCAAAAAAAACAAGCAAACCAAACCCAAAGCATCAGATTACAGTATAATTTGAGATTACACTAATTATTTATTAAGACATTTTACCAGTGGTATTTGAGTGAATATTTTCAGTGCTAGGTCTTCAGAGACCTAAAATACTGGTTGTTGGAGCACTGGTCCTCTTTGGGCTGTCAAATTGACTACAGCAGAACACTACCCACATAAGGAAGATAACCATGGTAACCCCAGTAGACCATGCTCTCCTGGTCATTTTACCTATAGGTTAATGCATTATTCACATGAAATGCTATTTGTTAGAATGAGACAAGGCAACTTTTTCTGTTACTAAATAAAAGCTTTGAGTGGCAGATAATTTGCACGAAATGTCAAGAAAATTTACTCTGGTCAGTGGAACTACAAAAACTCATATAGCCATTGTGATGTTAAACCACCTAACATTTTATGCTACCACTGTATATTTTTGTCTGTTTTAGTCAGTTTTAAAAAGCTCAGAAAAATGCTCTGCAATGAATCTATTTGAAATAATTATTTTAAGGAATTTTTTCTTCTTCTCTACCCCAGTATTCACCAATAATATTCAGGGTATACGTTCCTGCTTCTCATAAATCTGCAAAATAAAATTTTGTTGTTTTCTTGGCAAGTGTGATCATATCAGAAACTTCCCTAAGAAACATTATCTTGCTCTTCAGTAGCAAGCTGGTTTCTTCTAAAGGAATAATATTAATAACGATTAACACTGCAGATGCAAATTGCTTGTTTACTTTCTCAATAAGGACAAAATTTTCTTCAGGCCAAATATGTGGTGAGTTTCTTTGTTGACAGTGGGTGTTAACAAAAAATAAAATAAAAGACAGAAATCTCAAGCAGAACCAGTAAATCTTTCCTGGCTTCCAGCAGCATCAAAATAACAGACTAAGATGAATTGCTTCATCATCAGCCAACTGAAACTTCAGCAAGTATTTTTCAAATATTCAGGAAAAAAACAACAACCAAAACCAAACAATTTAATATTTCTAAAAAGGTATTTCTTTTTTTTTTTTTTTTTCCTTGTGATAACGCTTAAAAAAATTTCAAGACCCTTGAACTTATATCTGATTTTTAGGAGTTTTAAAAATATTTTTCATTCCAACTATTAATTGAAGAAACTCCATGAAATTGAAGCCAGCTGATAATGTTTCCTTGAAACATCAGATATTAATGGAACAGATATCAAATTAATTTAGTGGCAGTTTCCAGAACACTTGTTCTCAGGGCAGGGGGTTTTTTTTTGTTTTTTTTTTTTTTTTGATCCTCCCATGTCCCAGTCTTGATCACTGTTTTTTCACTGTACAAAAGGAACCATGATTGAGTTAAAAAATAGTATAAAATCTCCACAGAAACCTAGATAAGTCATCACATAGACTCATGCACAATGGATATGGGGATTCATTCAAAGAGTGTATTCAATGACATTCAACTTAAATTGCAACACAAAGAAATGAGGATATCAAAAGATACTAAAAAAGTCAGACTGTGATGTGCTCAGTGTTCCCCAAAACTCCATTCTTAATTAAAGGTAAATGAAGATGCTCTTAAATGTTTTCTGTTCAGATTAGTTGATTTAGATTAGCAAAATCACCCGCAGCTATATTTATAAAAATTAAAAATGCTGAGTTATTGACCAACTTTGAAATCTAGACCTAACTTTTAAAAAGATATAAAGAAGAAAACTCTCTTGAGTATTTAGTTAAGTGTGATTGAAGGTGTCTTTCATAAAATCTGATCTAAATACTGACAATAAGAGATTCAGAGATTGTTTTCAGTAACAGTATGCACCACACCTGCAGTTTGAAAGCATTTTGCTTTCTTTTTATTTCTTTCTTTAAAAACAATTTTAACAGCTGCCAGAAAAAAGAAACATAAATTCAGACATATATACCCTGTCACTGAGATGTGAGAATGAAAAATTAGTAATAGCAGCGGGAATATTCCTTGATTATAAGGTAAAATAATATTTTTTTACTATTTGCCTTAATCATGACATCTTATAACATTACATCATTTTTCTATGGTTGTGTTCTTTGTTTATACCCTAAAAAAAAGAGAATAAAAATTACATAAAAATACCATAGGTCTTTGTTTGAATGTTCTACTTCTTTCATATTTATATTTCAATTTCCTTCTAAATATCATCTGATGAGCCAATATTTTCAAAACATAGAGCACCAAGACAGAATGTCCATAGTGCAACAGTCTATCTGCTCTATTTACAAACATACAGAAGTAACAAAATACAACTTACGTAGCTACACAGGGTTCAGAGCAAAAGTTAAGACTTTCCATCCAAGTGAAGGAATCCAAAATCCCGGGTCATCTACTGCAGAATTGAGGTGGGACCTTCAGCTTTGTTAGGGTGTTCCCTCATGTCTCAGTCTCTCTGGTGAAAAGAACGTGACCATTCAGTTTGAGAACCTCAAAATAGTGCCTGTTTCCAGCCTCATCTGATTCATACAAATAGGGATTTGCAGAAGGCATTTAAGCTTCCATTTTCCTTCAAATATTGTCAGAAGGAAATGAAAGTCAGGTTATAGTTAAGCACTCATGTCAGGACAGGAAGGTCAGGTTCCTGTTTGTACCTGAGACATCAGGCTCCCTACTACCCCAGCTGCCACCAGCGAACCATGTGAAGTGCCATAGACTGGTTTCACTGGAAAGGGGGGAGGAGAAAGAGAAATTACCTGTGTCTTTAGCTACTTTTGTCAAAGACACACTCTTTTCTTCCTGTGAAGAAAAGAGCTCTCAGAGCTGCTTCCCAGCAGGTCAAGCCCCAGCTTGTGCTGATGCATGGATTTATTCCTCCACAGGTGCAGGACCCAGCATTTGTATTTGTTGAATTTCAGAATTTTATGCTCTGCCCATTTCTCCAGCCTGTCAGGATCCTTCTGAATGCCACCACAACGCTCTGGACTGAGCAGTTCACCGGCACTTTCAAGGCTGTTCTGTCATTTAAAAGATTTCCAAGCTCCAGATTAGCAGTTTTGACTAAAGCCTGGATGCCTGCCTATAAACTGATGGTCTTGTCTGGAAATAAAATCCAGGTGAATTCATAGTTTTCTTCTACTCAAATCATACCTTTGTCTTAGAATTAATTAATGGAGTCTCAATATATCACTCTGCAGCAGACTAGCTTTCTTATCAACTAATGTTGATATGAAAGCTTAGATTATTAACTGCAAGTCAAGAATTTTTGTATGCTTTATATGAATATGTTTTTTTAAAAGAAAAAGGATGTGTTTATATATGCACACACTTTTTTTTTTTGTTTAATTTAGGAGAAAACCAATTAAGACTGCTATATAATAAGCAATCATGCCAAAAAGAAATCAAATTTCTTTATAATTTGAGTGATGTAGTACCATAAATTACACATGCAGGATCAATAATTGGGAATTAAATATCAAGCTATAATTCTTCAACCTCCATGGCCATACTACACATACTTATGTAAAAATTGAAATGAATTTTTAGTATACTGTCTCTAATTTACTACATAGAGAAAAAAAATTAATTGCCTTGTCATCACAACAATCTAAAACACTCCCTGAAAAACTGGAAATCTTTTGGAGTGTGATGCATATAAGCATTTAACACAATTTCAGGAATTCAAGGATATCTCACCTGCTTTGCATCACCACTAAAGAGGAGTACAGAACCACTGAAAAATCTGTTAATCTGCCAGACCTATCTAAAAGGACTAACTATAGAAAGTAATTTTAAATGGTAATAGATGCCTTTGATGAGGCAGCTGCATATTGTATACCACTTCTGAAAACTTGTAAAAGTTCTCCAGTGGAATACAGATTCACAAGCAAGGAACAGTTAAGAGAGAAGAATGCAGAATGAGATAATTGATCTTCAGCCTGAATTTTTGTGAGGTCGAAAATCTATTTATGTAACTAAAATTCTAGCTATTGTTATCTCATTTTCTTTTTTTACGTATTGCATGCATGGCCCTTCTCTAGAATCTGGAGGGATTTCCTGATGAAATAAGGGACAGACCAAATCCACTGATCTTGCATTGGAATGACAGAGTTCTGGAGAGTAAAATATAAGGGGGAAAGTCCAGAGTTTAATGTAAACGTTTACAGTTGATAGAAATGACAGTTTGAAGGAAATTCCTAAGTTCTGTATGAACCTTCTCAATTAGGCACAGTTTCTTCATTGAAGTTCTTGAAAATAAAATATTCCTCTTAAATGTAATTAAATTTACGGTTTTGCTTCCACTGTAGTATTTTCAGTTCTTTCAAATAGGACAACATATCAGAGTTGGTTACTGTTCCCTAGAGCTTAAAGGTAGTTGAATTTCTTCCTCGGGTAGAGACTTTTAAAATTTTGGCTAAATCACTGTGAACTTCAATCAACAGCCCAGCTATGAAGGAGCTTGACAGAATATGACACAATAGTCCTGGAGGACATCAAGTTCAACATGAGTCAGCAATGTTCTCTTACAGACAGAAAATGGTGTCCAGGACTGCATTAGGCAAAGTATTGCCAGCAGGTGGAGGGAAGAGAACCTTCCCCTCCATTCCGAACTGGTGAGGTGACACCTGGAGAATTGTGTCACATTCTGGAATCCTCCTTGCAAGAGACACATGGAGACAGTCCAGTGAAGGGTTGCAAGGATGGTGAATGGACTGGAGCTCCTATACTGTGAGGAAAGGCTGTGAGACAGCCGGGACTGCTCAGCCTGGAGACATGAAATAGCATGACGGATATCATCACTATTTATAAATACCTGAAGGACAGTGTAAAAAAGGATGGAGTCAGGCTCTCTTCACTGTTGCTCAGTGACAGACCCAGAGGCAATGGACACACACTAAAACAAGGAGGTTCCCTCTGAACATCAGGAACCATTTTAATTATGAGGGTGGTCAAACACCAGAACAAGTTTTCCAGGGAGGTTATGGATTCTCTCTTCTTGGAAATATACAAAAACCATCTGGACACAGTCCTGGGAAAATAGCTCTAAGTGGCAAAGCTTGAGCACAGAGGTTGGATCAGGTGACCTCCAGAGGTCCTCTCTCAGAATCATCAAGGCTGGAAGAGACCTTCAAGATGATCTATACCAACTGACAACCTAGAACCACTGTAATCACCCCTAAACCATATCCCCAAGTGCCACATCCAGACATGTCAGGAACACTTCTAGAAATGCTGATCCACCACCTCCCTGAGCAAATTATTCCAGTGCCTAAACACCCTTTCAGTGAAAAAAAAAAAAAAAAAAAATCTAATATCCAATCTGAATCTCCCCTTTTGCAAATTAATTTCCTCTCATCTTTTCACTCGAGACATGGCAGAGGATACCAACTCCCGACTTCACTTCAGCCTCCTTTCAGGTAGTTGTAGGTAGCAATCTCAACTACTCTGTGATGCTGTAAAAAGGAAATGTGAAGCCTTGCACCTGTAATGAAATAGCCCTACACACTGGTGCAAGTTGAGGGTCAATAATCTGGGAAGCACCTCTGAAGAAAAAAAAAACCTCAGGTCCTGCTGAATGATAAGCCGAACATGAGCTAATAATGTGATTTTGCAACAGTGAAATCCACCAGTACCCTTCACTGTGTTAATAACAATGGAGCCAACAGGCAAGGGAAGTGAGCCTTGGCAGCCAGGAGAGCACACAGGAAATGCCATGTCCATTTTTGGGCTCATATTGAGATACTGAGATGCCTCAGTGAGATACATGGAGGGAAACTAAGCTGGTCATGGCTGGGGCACAAGACCCATGAAGAGAAGCTGGGGAAATAGGTTTGTTCAGCCAAAAAAGAAGGGCCACGGGAGACCTTATTGCTGTTGATTGGAAGACGGAGCCAAACTCTTCTTGAATGCAAATAATGGTGGTAAAACAAGAGGCAATGGACACATTCTGGGACAAGATGAAATCACCATCATTAGTAGTGTCAAAGACTCAAGGAGACAGAATCCTGGGCAATGTAATTTATTCAGACCTCCTCTGAGTAATGGGTTTGTACTAGATGACCTTCAGCAGTCCCTTGTAATTGGAGTTTTTCTATGAACCTCAGGTAAGATTTACTTTCTATTATATCAAGACATTTTTTCTGAACTTAAAGAAACCCAAATTGGGTAAGAATGGAAAAAGGTAAGCAAAATAGGAAATAACATGCAAGTCCTCACATCTATTTATTGCTACTGGTGGCAGAAGGGAGGTGTTTTCTTTATATCCTGAAGATGGTAAGTGAAGGTTGTAAGATCTGGTTTATATGGAAAATCATATGGAAAATATAATACCATAAGTGAAAAAGACTGTTTGAAGTTATCCTACAATATGTTAAATTTCCTTTTTGAATAAAATGTGTACTTATTTTTATCCAGTTTTAGGCTGTATAATCTTAGATGTAAAAGTAAAAAAAAAAAAAAAAATTAAAATTGCTTTTACCAAGAGAAATAAAGACAATTACTCTGGGAAGTTCAAATCTCTTCTACCTTGACCCTTTCTCCTGAAATGCTATCAATACCTACAAAACTCTGATGTACAGTACACATAAAATGTTCAGTCAAAGAAAAAGAAAAAGTCATGATAAAGAAAAAAGCAGTAATACCATTTTTGGATATCCTTTTACATTTTTTTATACCTGTTTAACATTAATGCCTAGAAAGCATTCTAGTTACAACCGGGAGAATAATCTATATATATATTTAATTATTCTAGTGTCTTAATTCAAAGATTAGAAAGACTCCTTGACACTTCTGAAAAAAAATCCACCTTATTAGACACATGCAGTAAAATGAAAACTGGAAATTCTGGGTTTTAGTTTCATTTAAGATGAGATATAAGTGTAGGTATTTTGTACAGTATATAAATTTTTCAGATTCCTGCTCCAGAGGAAGAAGAAAATAATGTTTTTTTCCTTTTTTCTCCCTTGGTCACCTTAAGAAAACAATTGTTCCTACTCAATATCTTAGCAGTATCTGAGGAAAATAGGCAAGAAGGAGCTAGACTCATTGATGAGCAGGAAGGATCTATGACTACAGAAATTCAATGCCAGCAGGGATATAGACAGATTTTGTTATTCTAGATGTGAGTATAAGTTTTAGGAAGTAAAACCGGATGTTGAATTCTCCTGTTCCTGTACATTGAGCATAAGATACTAGGCATATTTTCTTGCATATTATAGTATTGGAATAAATATAAACTGGATAAACAAATTTAATATTGTTTTAATAATTATAACTGATGGGATTGTGTCTAGTGTTTTTCCAAGCAGATTTAAAAGAACATTAGCCTAAGTGTCATTCAGAAGAAAAGAAATTAGAACAGTGTGCTTGATAAAAAATATATTCAATCCAGAACAACTCAGGAAAAAATGCTGGCATATATTTTGAATTGTCTGAAGGAAAGAACTAATGAAAACAGCACTACCACCATAACTCCAATTCTAGGTCCTGACTATTGAAACAATGCAGTAAGGGCACTGGATATGGAAGAATTACTAGCCCAGCCCTCCACAATAGATTAGTTTGATATTACCTCATTTTATTTACATTAAATCCTCCCACAGAATATGAAATGTACTTAATGCAGGACAAAAAATCATTTCCACTGAGGTCAAAGAAATATCTACATAAATAAGGATAGTTTTGGGTTTTGATTGACAATTCACATATTCAAGACTAGCTCAGAAAATCCTGCATTATAGTAGTTCAATATCCATTTGAAAAGCATTGCAAGGTGGTTTATATGACATAAATTGTTTAACTGCAGGATATTACTGGCAGTTAACAATAACCAGGTAAAAAGGTAATAAGTGTAAAAATGCTTTCAATAGGCATTGAATGTGCACTGAATAGATAATAATCAAGGATCATTTGTTAGGCTGAAGGTCAGACATGCCATGGAGATTACATATAATGAAGTATGATGTATGCATGAGTGATATTTCATTACAATATCAATGTAACCCTTTTAACCATTTTGTATGAGGAAATAGAAAACAAAACTAGGATAGCATCTAGTCTCACCATTATTACCCAAACAGAATAGCTATGCTTTAAATAGTATTAGCATAAAGTTAACAATGTGAAAAAATGGCAATTATCTCAAAACATATGCTCCCCAAGGAAACCTCTAATTCTGATGAAGCCAATCACAAAACTCCTGCTACCTTCCAGAAAGCTGAATTTTCAGCTCCTAGTATTTTTTAGGAGTCTTATCTTCCTGACATTTGTCAAAATATACCTGCATGATAGCAGTCTTTTGTTCCCATTCTAGAAAGCACATGGAAGGGAGAAACAAGCTTATGTTGTTCCAATATGTTTTTTGCATGCCATGGCATACAACGCGCAATGTAGACTAGCAGATTGGGGAAAAAAAATATTTTTTTCTATGTATTCTTTATAGACTTCATGTAATCATCACTAAGAAACAACATACACTGGGAACTACAGAAAAAAATGCTGAAATAAATGCATGAACATCCTTGAGTATCCAACTCATATTAAATATTTACAGCTGTTATAAATTGTTTAGACTGTGACCTTGATAGTGTAAACAGTTCCCTAGCAGCTTGCTATCAGGCTTGCATTTTAGTAATGATGTTTATAGAACATTTTACTAAAGATATTAAAACTTCTAACAGCCAAGTGTAGAAAATGTATCTACAAAAAAACCCCATAACACTAAACAGAGCATTACAAATGCATACTGGAAATCCATTAATAAGGAGAACTAGGTATCTGCTTAAATTAAACATTTATCTTTCACTGTTGGGGGCAAAGGTTTATATCCAACACTAATGAGGAGAGCTAAACTATTGGCCTCATCAGTTGTTTGAATAAGATGTTGCAAAATTGATTTCATGACCTCACTAGCTGTTTGCAAAATATGCCTACAACAACATAAGCCATGGTCCTCTGCTATTGATGAAATTATCGATACTAAAGGAAAATTCAATCTAAATAATGCAGGAGTCAGTGGTAAGAGCCTGTGCAAAATTTTACATAAACCCATGGAGATGGTTTTATCACCTGTAAAGCTGACTTAGTAGAAACTGAAAAAAGGTGATCTTTGAGTAGAGTTTAAACAGGAAACTCTGTTCCTGCAAAATGATGAAGAGTACAAAGTCCTAACCTAGTTTAAAATTTCTTTGCAGCATTTGGATTGTACAATGAAAGGATACTTTTTTATATTCTGTAGTATACTAGAATAGCTGGATTTCCCAAAGCAATAGAAAATACCTAAAGATAATACACTGAGATATGAAGAATGCAACACCTGAGCCATTCTCTCTTCAGTCAATAAACTCGTAGTGAAAATTTATAAAAGGTTCTGGCTGATCATTAGTCTGTGGCCTATTTCCTGCACAATCACTTAATGCTATGATAATTCCCTGAATCCCACTGTGAGGAACCTCATGTTCTTGGACATTCTTATGTAACTGAAATGTCTCAGTCATGCTCTTCTGTCACAACTTCCTCGGAACAGAAATAAAATACCAAGTACCTGATTTCTTGAAGCGCTAGCCAGGCACCTATGTAACTGCATTTCAAGACAGATGCAGATGTCTAACAGTTCAGAGAAATCAGCTTCTTTTACATTTCAGCATCCTTAGTCAAAATAAAGCACTGCTTAGGTGCATTATTCACTCAGTGAACTAGGATTCTAACACAAATATTAGTCATTGTTACTGATTTTTGGGTATTGCCAATATTTAATCATCTCTGCCATACTATCTTGGGTAACAGCTCATGCCGATTCTCCATTATAACAAAGACATTATTTTCCCTCTTGTCACACTCAATAAATCTGTCCTCTCCCCAGCAAATATGTCTTGGCAGCAGTCCAATCATGGGAGTCACTAACAAGATGGTACACCTGAGGTCAACCAAATTGCTCTTTAATACAATAATCACATCTCAGCTTGGCAATCCATCACCTATCATTCTTCCCATATGAATAAACAAAACTGCAGGAGAAAATACTCCTGGGCACCCGCTTGCACTGCAATGGTGGCAACAGCTGGTCCAGCAGATGCTTCTCATGTGATTCAGCACCTGCGCTTTTGCATTGCATTTCTGCAGTGGGCCATGTTAATAGGTATTTTCTCCACTTTTTCAAAATGAAATATCCATACCTAAAATAAACGTTCAGAGGGATTTAGCCGAACTCTATTTCTCTTACTTAAAGGAAACCATCCAATTGTAGGAAAGACCCTGAAAGAATCCTAGAAGTCTTTATTAGTATAATCTCTGTACTTTGTAATTTATGTGTGAGTAGATTTGAGATATCTCAGTCTTCCTGGTATCCTGTAGGTCTGAAATACACATGGCAAAAAAAAGAGAGTTATGCTAAGTTAATGCAGATGAGATAGGTACACATATGTATTTTAAAAATAAAACTCTGAAGAACTTTTGATTTGGGGACAATTTATAGTCAGGACAAATAATTTCTTACTTCCTATATAGAGCAGTGGGGTTTTGCTGTTTTATGTACATGTTAAAAATGTAGGACAGTGACCCAGTTTTCTACTAGCAGTTTATTAGAATTTTCTATTTAGATACTTATAAAATCATGTGCATATAAAAATCGTTAGTCCTCAAATGGTCTTATAAATCTTAGTACCACATAGAATCCCTTAGTAATGACTAAAAAAAATCCACCCATTTGGAAATCTAGTGATTTCAAAATGTACATTTTAGGAGTTGGATTTGATGTTCCTTATGGGTCCCATCCAACTCAGGATAGTCTATGATTATATGACTATATTCCATGTAGTCAAATCTGTCAGAAAAAAAAAAAGGAAATACAGATAAATCATGCTCTTGCTTTCATCAGAACTCTCTCCCATGTGAGAATACCAGAAGTTAAAAAGAACATTATATGACTTCATTCATCTGTTTTGGAATGACCTCTTTGCCCATTACCCTCTCCTATCCAGGTAAGTTGGTATCTCTAATTGACCCTTGACAGTTTATGCATTTCACCACTGCTATGAAAAACATTAGTTAGGGGATTTCTTAGGATGGAGATCAGAGTGGACCAAATAAAAAATCACAAAATATGTTCTCTGGAGTTCTTAACTTCCTAGAACTGTGCTATTGCTTTTTTCTTTCTTTTCTTTTCTTTTCTTTTTTCTTTTCTTTTCTTTTCTTTTCTTTTTTCTTTTCTTTTCTTTTCTTTTCTTTTCTTTTCTTTTCTTTTCTTTTCTTTTCTTTTCTTTTCTTTTCTTTTCTTTTCTCTTTTCTTTTCTTTTCTTTTCTTTTTTTTCTCTATACAACTGTCATATCTTGTAAAAATACGGGCAGCACATGGCTTGGTGAAGCACTGTGTGTTAGTAAAAAACAGAGGCTTTTTCTATGCATATAAGCAATGTCTAAACTCTGTTACACTCTAAAGTGATAAATCAGCATCACAGTAAGCAGTGACCTGATAATCAAAAAGATCTAGGGCTCATTTGACATTTTCAGTGTTTATAGAAAACAGCAGTATGGCTAAGTAAAAATATAAATTGGACACTATGGCTTAAAATGTCACTTCCCTTTACTTTCTGTTTCCTGGGATAAATTCAAAACTATTTAAATTAATGAATAGCTCATGAGGAAATATATAAACCCTAAACCTTTTCATAGATGTCTTGATTTTTTGTTTTGTTTTTAATAATAATAACAGTTATTTTTAGTAGAGACCTAACTTGCTTTTCAAAAATAGTATAATTGATTACGTACCCATTTTGCAGATAGAAGTTTTAACTACTACCAATACTACCCATTAAAATCTATCTCAGATATTTTTGGGAAAGAGAATTTTGAGAATGAAAAGTAAAATTAATTCTTTCAGGACAGAAATACATTGACATAAAGTGACATTAAATGTCTTTCCAAAGTTCTTATGTTAACTTCTACCTTACTATGAGAATTTAGTATATTACAGATAAAAAATGTAATTCCAGTGTCTGAAAAATTGCAGAGCTCTGTTAAAAATGATGAGGCCCTAAACCCCATTAAGATTGTCCATTATTCCTTTAAAGACTTCTGCTTTGAAAATATATGAACTCAATCTGTGACAGAGGCTCTGCCTCAAATATTTCCTTCCAATGTGTTCATTGACAAAGACACAGCGATTGTTAGACACTACCTAGACATTTGATGACCTCTCTGTCCTAGAAAAAAGTGACTTGTCAATTTTCACATTTGTTGCGATATTGTTAAAATAGGTAACAAAACAATTGGAACAGTTAGCCATAAAAAGATGTGTGTCAAAAGAGACTTGGGAAGCTCCATTATGTGACTTTAAAAAAATGCAGCAATGTCAGAGTTAAGGAAGGAAAAAAAAATTATAAAGCACATAATGTCATAAAGTGCTTCCCGAACATTTATATAGGGATTGTAATTTCAAAAATCAGCTTTTTCCCATTTTTTTTCATGTTTGGTTGTAAAATGCATTTTCTTATGTTTAGAAATATCAGGGGCCAGTCTCTACCAGCCACTTCGAATGCTAAAAATATATAATGTGTCACACTGACTTAGTCAGCTATGTAATTAACGGATGAAGTTGCAGTATCAATAATTTCTAGTTGATAATAATGAGAAAATCTAATTCAATAAATATCTATCTTTCTACATTTGTCCATCAGACATAGCTAACATACAATAAGATTATAAAAAGAAAAACCCTTCCTAATGTGATTTTTTTTAATAAAAGAGTAAGATTTATGATTAAGTCCCAAACATCAAAAATAACACTGTCCTTAAACCCATTACAAAACCCTAGATACAACTTTATTTAATCATCTAAAGATTCATTAACTACTAGGAAGATTTTCAAAATTGTTTAAGGAGGTGCCAAATGCTTAATATATTTTATTTTTAATACCCTTTAGTACCTATCTGAACCTTTAAACAAATATTTTTGTTAAGTTTTACTCTGATACTTAGATCATAAAGGGACTTAAATATCTAAATCAATGGAATTCTTATACACGTTGAAAATGTTAAAATCTCATTATTGCTAGTGATACTAGAAAGAAATTTAGAAACTTTAAAAGATAGTTAATTTGAAGGTTTACTGAAAATGAGTCATATAATTGAAGGCAAAGCCAGACCAGGAGAACTGCTAGGGACTCCTGGAATATTAAGACTTTTTTTTCTTTCAAGAATTCAGTCTTTACTATTAAAAGCAGGTTATCAGAGTAAATGCTAAAGTCAAACTTCTCGTTGTTATGTCCTGAACATTAAATGAAAATGTGAATTGGGGAAAATCTATTAAATTCTTTGCCTTAATATCCCTACCCATAAGATATATCAAACCACTAATTTTGCATTTCTTATGATGTGTATGGTAGTTATGCTTAATTTTCAGTCAACAAGACACAAATTATCTCATTCAAATTCACATCATAAAGAAGAATAAGAGTAATAATAGTTCTTCAGAATGCATTAAAGATCACTCCAGCTCAGAAGGCCAGAAAATCCCTATGAACCCTGTAAAACCTCAAATCCGATTGCAACTGTTGTCAGAGATGCTTTGTGTAGACCAGTTAGAGCAAGAAAAAGCCTAAAAGATGTATTGTTGGAGGAAAGATTTCAACATGTAGTTGTTACCATTTTGGAAATGGAGCATACTCCTGAATATCTTATGTCAGGACTATTTTGAAGACTTCCACTGACATAGCTACACAGGTCACAGATGGATCATTACATGATCTCTGTAGAGCAGAGCTTGTGCTGGGAGAAGCTGTTGGCATATATTAAGATATGCAGTCAGAGCAGTGATGTCATGTCTTTCATTTTCACTGTGAGTGTTTCACTGCATTGATGTGAAATCTAGTTTTTCTTATCTAATCGTGTTATACCATGAGCTCTGAGAATTTCTTTAAGAAAATGATCCTATATTAGCATAAATTCTCTTTTCTTCTTCCTCTTATGCTTAAAATAGAAAATTCCCCAAACTAAAATATGGAGGAGGAATATTGCTGATGTATTCTCTCTATTTTACATTATTTTAGATACTTTATGTGGTTATAAAGCAATTTGAAAAAATAATCCCACATGGAAAAATAGAATTGATTGCAACATAGCCTGACATTAGTTGGACAATGCAACTAGGGATTCACCGGTTTAGTGATAAGAAAAAACAAAGGCATTCAGGAAAAAACATTAAAAAAAAAAAAAAAAAATCTGAACATCATCCATGTGACTTGCGCCGAAGAAGTTGTAGAGAATTATATCTACCTATCCACCAGTCTGGCACTGCAGCTACCAAGTGTCATAATCAGACCCATAAAGTTCAATAAAGTAAAAATACTTCTTAAAGGGGAAAATTATCAAATAAAATTCACCATTTAGGAAGAGTTTATGAAATAGTGATGTTAATGATCAGAGGTTTAGACAAAATGATCTGCAAGGACCTAAAAAAATCCTAAAAGGTAGAAAGGGCAGAGATGGAAGTAAAAGCTGAAAATTACTGCAGTCAACAAACCCATTACAAACATCAGAGGTTTAGTTCCTTTTTCATGTTAGACAGAATAGGAAGTAATGGCCACAAGTTACAGTAACACAGCATCTGTCTAAAATTCAGATTAAGTAATAAAAATTTTCAAACGGTGAAAATAAATTTAACTTAATGCACTTCCATGAATCTCCATAATTTCAATCTTTACAAATTGGATTTATCTACAAAAGACTTCTTTCTGTCTTTTTTAAGAAACTGATTCTTGAGCGTCTTGTATGCAAATTTACATTAACCTTTTGAAAACAGACCAAATCAAAAGACAGGTTGAGGCCCCCTTCCCATTCTGGTGGAAGTTATTATTGGCTCTGGCATGCAGTGACCAACATATGCCTAGGTGAGTGTTGCTACCATTCAATTAGATTTGATCTTCTGATAGCTTCAGAGAAGCTGCATTGACCAAAACCTGGGTAGCTTTAAGTGACCTGGCTCATGTATGAATTTCTTTTGACAAGTGCAGGTCTGTGTTTTCAGCTTCTGTGGATTTTCATTAGAGGGGTCATGTTTTCATTAATCATAGCTATTCATAATGCCAAATACATTGATCTACTGTTCCAGCTGTTCTACTATTGGGACGTGACAAATTCAAAACTGGAGCCAGAATGGTGAATATCTGCTAGCTGATGGTGCTGCTCTTACACAGCTCACAGGAAAATACAGTAAGCAAAGTTCACTTTAAAGGTACTTGAAAACTGAAATGCTGTACACCATAACAGCTAATTCTTGGGAGCCTGCTCAGGTCAGAGGCTTGTGCTACGCATTTAAATTCTTTCTTTTAAGGGCAGGTGTGCTGATTTTAGCTGGGGTAGAGTTAATTTTCTTGAGAGCAGCTGGTATGAGGCTGTGTTTTGGATCTGTGCTGAACACAGGGCTGTTAATATAGAGATATTTTTGTTGTTTTGGAGCAGGGCTTGCAGAGAGCCAAGGCCTTTTCTGCTCTTCATATGGCCATGCTGGTAAAGGAGCTGAGAGTGTTTGGGAGGTCAGGAGGAGAGACAGCCAGGATTGGTGGCTCAAACTGACAAAAGGGATATTCCAGACCTTATGCCATCATGCACAGCATATAAAAATGAAAAGGAGATGGAAGGAGGATGTTCAGAGTGATGAAATTTGTTTTCTAAAGTAACACTGGATGGGGCTTTGCTCTCCTTGAGATGGCTGAACAGTTGCCTGCCTATGAATAGCAGTGCGAATCCTTGTTTTGCTTTGTTTGTGTGTGTGGCTTTTGCTTTCTCTATCAAACTCATTATCTCCGCTCATGAGTTTATTAGCTCTTACACTTCTCACTTTTACTTCTCTAGCTTTTACTCCTCAATCCCACTGGTGGGAAAGTGAGCAGGCAGCTGTGTGGGGCTTGGCTGCTGGCTGGGGTTAAACCACAGCTGTGGGTGAGGCTGAGCAGCCTCAGAATAGGATCCGCAATTTCATCTGGCTGAACAGAAGGTACCTGTTCATGAACTAGAAATACTGGTCTGCTTACATTTTCATTCACAAAAAGACTCAGATATTTCCAGAATAAAACTCCATTACATAGTGTAACAATACCCTTATTTTATAATACAACAATACCACGGATAACTTTTCTTTAACTTAGAGAAAATGTCATACAACTGTCCTGCCTGACTCACTTGTAGCTTTTTATTATTTTTATTATCTGTTCACAACCCAGGTAAACATCAGTTTAGTGAAAAAATTATTGCATTTGGTATACATAGAATTAGGGATGAACACTGATTTCTACTGAAGCTGCAGAAAAAAGAAATTTGAAAGATGTTCAGTGTTCCCTGTAATTAATTTTTTCTGTTCCTGTACCTCTGAGTCACAGATGCAGTCTGCCCTAGATTTTAAGTAGGCAGAAAATCTTGTTTTTTGAAAAAGGATAGCATACAGGGTATGGATCTGAGCCAGAAGATTAACAACAAAACCCCCAATTCTGATCACTCCAGTGTCATTCTGCAAGGATTCTGTAAACTTACTTCAGCCTGTGCACTTCCGCAGAAATGCTCAAATTCCTCTCTACTACTAAGAAAGGAAAATGTGTTTCACCAGTGCCTTCAGTTGTTAATGAAGCTACCCACTTCCTTAACATAATTCTTTTGGAACAGTTTTCACTGGATGATTTCAAAGCAATGGTACATCTTTCAATCAAAGAATGCTTTCTTGCAGTAAAATCTGCAGGTTCCAGAACTGTAAGATCCAGTAAAACAATCCAGCTGTTTACAATATCACACTTTTTGCTCAAGAGAAAGATGAACAACTTTGACCTGTATGTTTCCAAACATTTTGAGCTTTCCTTAGTTTAGAATTTCAAGCCTGAAGAAATTTTCCCTTTGATAGCTGCTGCGAGCTACTATTCCATTAGAAGCTGAAACAATAACCTATGTCACCTAGCTATGTTCACAGTATTTCTACTAAGAAAGCCAGTAGAAAAGTGTATAAGTTTGGAAAACCAATAGGGCACAAAGAACAGGAGACAGAAGATAGGGCAAGTGTCATCCTGATTTTTTCAGCCTTCTCTTCTGTTTCACAGTTTCATATTTTAGGTTCTTTCTCACGCTCTTGTCTGTAAACACTGGCAAATGTTTATCATAACTTCAAGGTAGTTTACATTCCTGTTCTTAGAGATATGGACAGCTAATAGACAGTTGTCTTGACCAATGGGATGGGGATAGGTATCAACCTTCTCTCCCAATCCCTAGCCTTTTTAGAAATATAATATATATTAAAATCAAACTTTCAAATAAACTAGAATTTTAGTTCATACCTTCTAATCAAAGTGTGAGTGTATGTTTGTGTGTGTATGACAAATTGCTTCAGGCAAGGAACTTGCAACACAAGATGATGAGCAAAGATTTTAAAATAGTAAAATTCTGGAAAGTATGTTTGGAGAGAGAAATGTAAAGAAGATGACAATTGTGAGTCAAAAGTCAGGGGTGTATACTAAAATTGACTTCTGGACTTTACATGAAAAGAATAAAATGAGGTGATAGTGCGAGTGTGATATTTATCTAAACAAGGACATGAAATGAAAATGGGCAACTCTAATATATAAGGAATTAGTCACTCATACATATATATATACATATGAGGATCAGTGGAACATGTGTTGGATTTATAGTTGAAATCAAGATCAAAACTTTTAAAAGCCATAACAGAGGAATCATTTGGTGACATTTTATGATCTATAGTATTCAAGAAAGCAAATTAAGTTGTTAAAAGGGTCTTCTCTTTTCCAAAGACTTGAAATTAATTTAATATTTAGAGCCCTTCCAATAGAAAACAATAAATCACTTATTCCTTTCTTGAATACAGGCTGCCTGCATGTGCATGTTATACCTCTGATACTGTAAGCTGAGAGAGGACAACGGAAGATGTTGATTTTTCTGTATTTTTTCCAAAACTTTTTCCTTAATCCCCCTCACTAGGAAACTGTTTTAACACTTACGTGGATAGAACTTCTGCTACATTTGGGTTTATTTTTTTATGTTATTTTTTACTGTTTCCTCATTCGTCATGAGACCAGGTTACAAAACCCGGTTGTAGAGCAAAGGTCATCTAACTTACTCCAATGTCTACCATTCATCTCTTTACTTGCTTTTCATTTACTAATTGCCCAGGAGTAGTGCAGGGCAAGAGTTGACCCTGATGCCAATACCAATCTAATGGGATGATAGTTAAGAAAAAAAAAAAAGGAACAGTTGGATAAGAAAACTGGAAAAATAGAATTGAGTAGGGTTTCTATGGGACACACACAATTCCCCGGGGCGTAACAGATTTTGGATAGCTTTGATCATGCAGTGAGGTGGCTTTCAGGCTGGTTTTCAGAATAAGGTGGTAGAGATCACCTTATGCCAGGTAAGCAGGAATAACTTGTGTCATAATGGTCATTAAAAATATATAAGCAATATTACAGAAAACCAAATGTAACAAATTTTCAAATGAGATTCCCTTGAACAACGTGGTGAAAATTTGTATCTATAGTCTGAGAAGGACCTTGAAAGAGAGAAGGGATGTTGGTAATACTGTAGAAAGCACAAGAAAATTAGGCTTATTTTTCTTATAAAATGGACCATATTTTTTATTGCCTTAAATGCCTGGTTTAGTCATTCAAGCCTTGCATGCCCAAAAAGAACATTAAGAAAAAGGAGTCAAAGAAGATGCAATTAAGGCCTTTAATACTGTAAGGCATTTCTTTGTTTTGGGGTAAAGTTTTATCAGGAACAAAGGCTTTTCCTCATAAAATGAAGGAACTCACTGTTAAGGCAGGTAAAAAAGTCAAAACAGAATATGTATGCAAAATACATGTACAACATGCCTGGAAAAAAAATAAATTACTATACATTGGACTCCTGTGTTTTAGGATCGTAATCTTTGGAGGAAAATTTAGCTTCCATCCCATCAGAATCTCTCCTAAGATGCAAAAGCCATAGGTTTTAAGATTTCTAGGCCAAGCAGAACATAGGGGTCTCATTTCCTGGACAAAGAATTTCAGTAATGAAGATAAGACAGTTTATTTTTGTTGTCCAGGAACAGCTTTCTGAAAGATATCTAGATCTGTCATTTGCTAATGTACCACATGAACCAGCAAAGGGAACATTAAGTCTGGGGTATCAGCAAACCTTCTCACAGGACCATGACCAATGTAGAATACCAGCAACTTTGAACCCACTGTGCTTCTGCTCCTTCTGATCTAGCCACACAGCCAGCCCTTGGGTGCTAACAAGCTCAGATAACCTTGACTGCTCATTACCCTTGATGTAATTATTGCTTTCGTATTTCCAGTACCATGATAACAAATGTATATTTGTTATCAAAATGACACTGTCTTGACTAAACAGCAGTGTGATTTATTTTTGTTCTTCACGGCTTGCATTGCCAGACTGGTATGTAATTAAAACATGCAGCTTTTGTTGTAAAGCATAGTACTGTCATTCTACATGAAAAACTATACGTTGTTACCACTACCAGATGATGAAATTAGTAAAAAAATCTTGGGTTAATCAAGAATTAAAATAAACAAAAAACCCCAATATTAAAAGCAAGCAAACAAAAAAGAACAAACAAAAACAAGCAAACAAAACCCCAAAACCTACCAACCAACAAATGAAAAAACAAAACAAACAAAAAAATCAAGCAAAACCCAAAACCCAAACCAAGCAAACAAGCCAAACCAAATGAGCAAACAAAAAACAAACAAACAAAAAAAATCACAAAATTAAACCAACCAAGTAACTGCCTTTAGAATTATAAAATGGCATGGGCAGTTGGTATTTTAATCAATGTATAAACTACTTTAAAAAAAATTAAAAACAAAATTAGCCAACAAGAAAATAGGGATAAGTTCAAGTTATCTTACCTCAGGGATATTATTAAAATTAGTTTAAAATATGATACATTGATGGCAAGTAAATAAACTCACTGAAATGCCACTATACTGTAACGCTGCAATATCCAAATATAAAGTTTCATCCTGACAAATACACTTACGTCTATGTGCAAAACTATCATTTGACTGAGCTATGTGCAAATCTGCACTGTTCATTTTGAGAAACTTTGGCAGCATTCAACACCTATCAGACAGCAGAAAATTGTTGGACATGTCACAGCTTCTTACTTTATCCTATGTTTCCCTTTCTAGTTTGGCGTTTATCCTTCATCATTGCTCCTGCCTGAAGTTATTTTTCCTGAATCCTTTTAAAAAGCCGATCATATAACTGTAATCTACATAAGTGTGGGTATCTAGAGGTGTGCCATACTTTGCAGAAGGTAATTAGGTAATTTTTAAAAGCAGTATTACGAGAATATCAAGGAAAATATATGGAGTCCATGAACACTGTACAGCTAAGCACTACTTCATGATGCTGCTTTTGAGTCTAGAGAGCTGGAATTTTGATGGAATGATACACTCCACTTCCAGACGCAAGTTAGAAAATGAGGAACCCTGGCATTCACCTTGCTAATCACTGCTCATTTTCTCAAGGAAAAAAACCTCAGATCTTTGTGTAAAGGATTCTGAAGTAAAGGTACTTTACTCTAAAGCAGAAACCACTAGAGTATGATTAAAGTGAAAGACTGAGCTAAAAGACAAGCAGAGGTGCAAAATACCAAAATGAATAGGTAGGCAAAACCAAGTGTTTTGCTAGAGAATGAAAGACATTCTATAAATTTAGGGAGCAAGCAAGAAAAACATGTAAGAGCAAAATATGAGTTTGTGACCACTGAGACAAGAATTTGATCTAGAGTTGAAAATTGCCCCCAAAAAGCAGGGAGGTACAGTGAAATTGTAAGCAAGCAATTTTATTCATAAGAATGTTTACGCAAATAATGAAATTCATTGTATTTACAGTCACATCATGCCTATTTTTTGTATAAGCCTACCAAATCTAAACCCAGCATCAATGATATCTAAACAATTTTTCTCACATTAGCAAATGAAACCTATATCTTGTGACAAAGATCCATGACTTTATTTATTAAAATCCATAATTCCTCAAATAATTAAACTTTAAAAACCTGTGACTGGTATGAGACTTTGTAGATTGTATTTCATGTGAAGTAAATACTTGTGGCTAAGCTGAGCCACAAGTGAGCTAATGAACTGATATTGGGAAAACTGGTAGATTCTTAAGTATGCCATTGGGCTTGGGACCTGTGGAAATCTTCTGTGTTCACTGTACTTCATTAGTTCTTTTATTCTAGGATTATTAGAGAAACAGAAAGATGGCAGGTGAATTTAGAGATTAATCCATTAGACTGTTCATGCTTCTCTTTCAAAGTTTGTTAATTTTCTTTCCTCTTTGTCAGTTTTAATTTGTCACTAAAACCTGAATGAAATAATTATGTCAGTGTCTGAGTTCTATTTCATAGTCAAGGTTTAATGCAGGTATAAAATTGGCTTTTGGATTCTACTGACACTGGTTAAATGATTATGGAGTAACACATGTTGAGTCAAGGCACCTGACACGTCAAATTAAATCAATCTAGGTCAGTCACAGTCTAGTGTTTATGCACACTGGTAACATATATTGTAAAATCACTATAAAGCTACTGCATGCAAAATACTGCAATGAAAAGTAATCATTGCCTTTGGAGACCAATGGCAAGGAATTATAAACAGTGAAATTATTTAGACTTGGACTCTGAAATATCTTTTCCTTCTGATAAGTCACTACCTCATTTAAAATAGGACTTTACAATGCACCTGTCTGTCATATTAATATTCCATGCAATGATTAGGCACCAACGCTATCAAAGTCATTCTAACCTTTCAGAACTCTCTTTGGCTAGTTTCCCACATTAGTCATAAAACCAGTATAAAGTCTATTTCCATTCAGCCTTTTACAGGTGTTAAAAAAAAGTGGAACATATAATTCACACTCTGACATCCTTACAGAGGAAAGTGCAGGCAGGAGCATTCTCCAGGCTTTTGTAAAGGGTCATCAGACTGAATTCTAAGGCTAATCCATACTCACAAATAAAATAACATCTTCGTTTCTGAAAACAGCTGTGTAAACAAAGGGATAATGTATTTATATGAGACTCAGAAAATAAATAGCAGGGCTGTGATACTGAATTCTATTGTTGTTAGACTTACTGCTGCAGACAGGGACAGATTTTGAAATTTATTTAAACATGAAAACAAGGTGATTAAACCCTAAAGGACCTTCTATTGAGATATCTAAACTTGACAGAAAAGAATGGATATTAATTTTTACTTGTTTTAGACACTTAATTAATGTTATCAGGAGATTGTATACATGGAACAACAACTTTAGCATTAATAGGTTTCCTTTTACAGATATGAGTTAGTCATAAAATTAAGAGCATTGAAACAAGACTTTAATTTCTAACATATAAGAGATTTTAGGGTTAATTGAAAATCCATCAAGGTTGTGATAAAATTTCCAGTGTCTTCAATAAAATCAAAGCTGAATAAACAAAGGAAAATGCATTTTTTCACCTAAAAAAACACAACAGAAATATTCTTGATTAAAATTATTTGCCTTTCTAATGAGCTGTACAAATCAAGTTAAATATATTGCTCAATTTAGCTTTGGCTCTCTAGGCCCACTTTAATTCAGGCATCTGTGTATGCTGTGTGACAATGTTGTTTAGTGATAAAATACTGCCACATAGCATCACATTTCAGTATCTGACACACCACATGCTGGCTAAAATGTTCTGCACTTATTTGTCTGTTGGTGTTTTACCACTGAATTCGCCAGACAGCAACACAAGTAAGGAAAAATAAGTGTCTAACTTCACCCACAGAATTTCTTACTGCTTTGGTGATAATAGAAAATTCAGGTGGTGAATACAGCAAAAAAGAGATAGGACTTTACATAAAACTAGATCAATATCAAATCCATTCAAAGAAAAGTAGGGAGACCAAGGCACAAAAACCTGAAGTGACTCATTCCAAATTATTCAGGCAGCTCATATTAAAAAAGCAAATAGAGGAACTCAGACTTGTAAAGTGTCGGGCCAGCAGCTTCAAAAGCCAAACCTTTGCCATTCTGAAGGCAAAAAAAAATATTTGCCGGCTGTTTGAGAAGTTAAAATATATGGTGGTTCAAGCATTCTGAAACAGAGACTAAAAGATGTGCCTTCCAACTCCTCTGAACTATGTTTCCTTCCCATTACATACACAGCCAAGAACTGTAGATGTATCTAAGGTACATAAGAAATTACTCTAAGATGAAATTCATATTTTGGTAACAATCAATCATTTTTTTGTCATTATAAAGTCCAGATACAACAGAAGTAAAACTTTGAAGGGAAAACGTATTTTCAAGGGAAAATATATTCATCTAATTGAGTTTTCTTTCAGGAAGATTTGCATAGGCATACAATAAATACTGTAATATTATAAAAAGCATATTCTTCAATGATGATGGTTTGGACCAAGCATCTTCTCCTCCGTAGTTTGTATTATCTGTCAGTGTCCATTAGGAATGGATGTTTTTTTTCACCTGCTGTACTACAGTCTTTATAGATGAATCACTATGTTACATTTCCCTGCTATGTGTTAAACAACTACAATGAACTATAATAAAGTTCAGACCATTAAAAAACCTCAGCAGTAATCATGTGTTCCTCATCATCTATTTCATTATTAGGACCCATCAAAATTAATTTTTCAACCTACATATTTCATTAATCACGTTGTATGATTTTGCGGTTTGAGGGAAGCTTTCCTCCTTCATGTACAAGATCTCTTCACTGCATTCCAGAGGAATTAAACCCAAAAGTTTCAGGACTTCCCTAATTAATTTTTGAAAGCAATGAATAGTTACTATTCCAGGGTTACCACAAAGTGTTGACTTCAGTTTTCCTTCTTTTGACCTTCTTCTGTCTTTGTATCTTTTGTATTTTTTGTGTGGCTTGTGTGTGGCAAGTCTTCCCTATATGCACTAGCTGAGATTTTTCTTCTGTTGTGGTGAGCTTCTCAGCAGCTGAATTAAGCAATTCAAATTTGGTTTGTTCAACTCAAGCTGTGTAAGAATGCCCTAAAAAGATATTTTGAGATGAGATTACATTTTAATCTTCATCTTGATGAAGTCAAGGCACTCATACAGAACTTATAGGAACTCTTTGCCTTATAGAGTTATGCAAAAATCACACTGTTTCATTCTATTCTGTGCAGTTTAAAAAGCTTAATTTAAATTTAGTAAAGCAGTCCAGTGAATTTCTTTGAGGTAGGATATCTCATCTGTAATTATCAGTGTTTCCAAGACAGGACATCTTCAAATATACAGTTTTTAGAGACAGCTAAAAGCTGCTTCACAAATACCTGCTTTAGAAAGAAAAGGGCTTGTGCTGGTTTGAAAGTA
>WBMY01006829.1:0-82303 GCA_013397315.1 Donacobius atricapilla
CGGAGCGGGCCCGGGCCCGGCGGCGGGGCCGCGGGGTTTGGCACGGGGAACCTGCCTGCCTGCTCTAGCTGGCCCTGCCTCGGAAGAGAGATTGGGCATGGGGTCCCTTCCAGCTCTGCCGGTTCTGTGATTCTGTGAGGGTGGGAGTCTCAGAGCCTGAAAGTTAGGAGGGCTCGGCCAGAGCAGCGTGGTTAATGGCGTGCTGTTGTGTCAGGGAAAAATTAGGTCGGATTTTAGGTACTAGGAAACGGTTCTTCGGCCCGAGGGTGTGTGGGCACTGGAACGGGCTCCCCAGGGAAGTGGTCACAGCAGGAAGCCTGACAGAGCTCAAGCAGTGTTTGGTCAATGCTCTCAGGCACGTGGTGTGATCTTGGGGCTCTCTTCTGCAGGGCTTGGAGTTGGACTCTGTGATCCTTATGGCTCCTTCCAGCTGTGGGTGTTCTGGGATTCTGTTCCCGATGGGCAATTGTTCCCTGCCTTCCCCTTGCACACCCTCCATAAATTGTTTCAGGCTGAGGGGCGCAAAACATGAGCAGCAGCCTCCAGCCCACTGGGGCAGACAGTTTGCTGCTGAAGCCGACTGAACTTTGGACTGGCTGTGCCCAGACCAAGCTTTGTTACCTGAACCGATTTGCTGCCCTAGGAGATCTTAGAATCACGGAGTGATTTGGGTTGGAGAGGACCCTAAAGATCATCTTGTTCTAACACTCCTGGCTGTGAGCGGTGACACCTTTGGCCAGACCAGGTTGTTCAAGCCCTATCCAACCTGGCCTTGAACACTTCCAGGAATGGAGCATCTCCAGTTTCTCTGAGCAGCTTGTGCCAGTGTCTCACTACCTTCACAGTAAATAATTCCCTTCTAGTATATAATGTACCGTCCTTCAGTTTGAAGTCATTCCCACTTGTCCTGTCACTCTTTCTGAGTGCGCCTTGTCAGAAGTCCCTCTCCTGATCTTGATATGAGTTGTCATATAAGATCACTGGGTTGTTTAACAGCAATTTTTTGGTATCATGTGCCATAGTGTTTGATTCTGCCCCTGTAACTTGTGTGAATAGAAGTGCACTTTCTGGAAAGATACCAGTAAAGTTGCATATGCTTTTCTTGACAGCATGTTCAGCACTTCATAGATGTCATTGCTTCCAAAGACACTGCTGTATGTCATCGTTTAATACACAAGGGTTCAGCTTCTAAAATTAGGTGTTTATTACACCTCTTTCTTGCTAAATAAAACTTAATACAAAACACTTACTTTTGATGAATGACTTGATCTCTCCTCTTCCATTATCTCTATCGTTCGGCCCATGTAAGACTCTAAAGCTTTGTTGTGAGTTACGGGGGTTTTCTGCAACTTTTGATTTTTAATTACCTTTCTGTAGTCCCTGCAAGTAGTATTAGTCAAATACTTCAGACCACTGATCAAAAAATAGGGTGGGTTGGGTACTGGTATCTGTAAACTATAGAGGCAGAGCATTTCTCATCATTTAATGTTAATTATCACTTTGTTAATTCATTTATCTTGTTCCATTGTGAATGGGTGTTGGGGTTTTTTTTCCTAAGTTAAAGCCTTTCAGATACCTAATTAAATCACGTCTAAAAACTTGCCTTAAGCAACCCAATTTAATCATATCAGAGAATGAATTCAGGTTTTTGGAATGCGAGGTTTCATTTCTTCCTGAAGGCTAAGGTTGGGTAAGCAATATTTAGATAATTTCACATTCTGTCCGCCAATAAAAAGTGTACTGTTCTTAATTTTCTCTGCAGAAGTGCAGCATTGGCATATGAAAGGAGGACTGAAGCTGGTGTGACCATTGCTGCGGCTTCTGTGAGCTCACTGCTCGCTGCAGCCCAGCTGCAGGCAGGAAAAGAGCAAAGAACAGCAGTGGCCTCTGGTGGCTATAGGATAGTTCTGTGCTAAAATATTAAGATCGCTGGTCGTTCTAGCAGTGAACTACAACCTACAAGTACATGAAACGAAGTGCCAGCTTTTTGTGTGATTTCAGAGAGGCACCAGGGACAGGAATCAAAAAAAATCGAACTGAATCAGTATCTGGAAAAACTTTGCACGACCTCGTTTTACATACTTCTGATTTTATTCTAACTTTGGTATCAAGATTGTCTGTATTTTTTGTTGAGGTTGTCTGCTTTAGAATTAAGCAATCTTCAATCTTCAGTTTATTTTCAGTTTTAAAAAGACCTGATGCACACTTTACAGGAATGTAAATGAGATGGTATGCGCAGGCAACTTCTGTCTGTGCAGATAGTAATAAAAATTGTCTATGCAAAAGCCAACTTTCATTTCTATTTTTGCTTTTCAACATTGTTGTTCCCTGCATGTCTTTCAGTGTTCAGCAGCAGTACATACAATTGTGTTTAATTTTCTACTGCAAAAGTCTGTTCATTATCTCTTCCAAATTTATGTGGTATGTTTGTCATTGCCTATCAGTCTTCTAACACTTCTGCATCACTCTCATTCTGTATAGAACTAGCTCTGCATAGAAGCAGAATAGACATAGTTTTTTTCTTCAGAGCCTTAAGAAGCTTGTGGTACTGGGAGACAAGTAGTTTATGAAGAGTGTATGGAATACATGTTGAAGAGCATAAGAAATTTTTATTAATAAGGAAATTCATTGGTGTATCATATGCCTAACTTTACAGACGTATTCAAGCTGTCTAATCTCTGTGTAATTTTCCTTCTTTGTCTGCGTGATTGACATGATATTTTTTCCCCTGCACTTTGCAGCTCCTGGAAGAAATGTACTGCATGCAGTGCTATAACTTCTGTGCTACTTGTCAGTGATTCTATTGCCTGCATTTGCAGAAGTGCTGATAATTCAAAATATTTCAAATTTTTTTGTATTTTGTAAATAATAAAATCACCAAGTCTCTCTCTAAATTCTCCGGCATTACTCCAGAAGTGCTACAAAGGACACTCTCGGTTTTGGGGCGTGCCTAGCTTTATAACCCAGTGCCTTCTCAGGTAAGAGCCTAGCAGACCATTACTTATGCTCTGCTGTCCATCCAAAGAAAACATGGGTCTGTTTCCCAGATGGAGTCTGTAAGGTAATACAGAGAGTGCAAGACGGTTAGCCTTTAACTCTTTCTGTGATTAATTTTATCAGGTATCACTAATTTCTAGGCAACTATAGTGTCATCCCTTAAAGTATGCAACATTAAAAGTTATGCTTATTTCATACCTACAGATGAACTGTAGCAACAGAGAGTAAGGCTAACACAAGACCACAGAACAAACTGAGTTCTGGGTTTTACTACTAACCAGTCGGACTATATGTGCTGCTGAATTTAAGGCAAACTAATGAAATTCAGTGAACCATTTCAGTAAAGCTAATTACTAAGTAGGGTACTATTTGCAGTTGTCAGATACCGTTTTATTATTGTAAGATATTTTTTTCAGTTGCTTATGGTTTTGCCATACTTAAAATCTTTGGAGCAAAATTCCCATGCCCGCTGTCTCACTGATGTTGATTTGAACAGTCTGCTTCTATATGTCAGATTATGTATCAGCCTTGGGTTTTGGGGTTTTTTTATTTAAGAAGGCACATGAAATCACTGCACTCACCAGTGAAACCAGTGGTTGAAAATTTTGATATTAACATGAATTTTAATTTGGGAGGAGTCCATTCCAATAAGACTTCAAATTTATTCTTTTTCTATATGTTTCAAACAAATTACTAGAATGTGTTCAATTTTTTTTTTTTTTAACTTTTCATTTTAAAGGTCATGTGACATCTCATTGTCCGTGTTTCTCATGCTGGGGAAGGCAGCACAGTATTTTCCTGAGTTAAGCCTTTAGATGTGTAGTATTCCAGATTGGAAAATCCCTCTACAGTTTGCTTAAAATCATGAAATTTAGATAGGTAAAACATCTTTTGAACTCTTATGTTTTGGCTTTTGCATGTCTGAATGCTTGTGAAGTAGAAACAAACATTCTTCTAGTGAATGCATTTTTGTGTCTTGGTTTGGCTTCCGGCAACAGCATTTTAAGAAAAAAAGCATTTTAATTTTCCCAGTGTAATGAAAATGCTGATATACCAAAGTAGTTCTCTAGTTCTATGTTCAGCCAGAAGTGAGAGAAAGAGAGGCGATCTCAGTATCCTAGATACGCAGTACAGCCAGGCCTCCATAGAAGGGTGACGCAGTTTGTCACACACACACAAACACACACTCACACTTTGATCAGAAGGCATGAACTAAAAACTCCTACTTTATTTGAAAGTCTGACTCCAACATATAGCATATCTACAAAGGCCAGGGATTGGGGGAGAAGGTTGATACCTCTCCCCATCCCGTTGGTTAAGACAACTGTCCATCAGCTGTCCATATCTCTAAGACAAAGAATGTAAACTATCTTGAAACTACAATAACATTGGCCAGTGTTTACAGACCAGAGTGTGAGAAAGAACCCAAAACATGAAACTGTGAAACAGAAGCGAAGGCTGAAAAAATCAGGGCAACAGAAGGGTGTTTTGAGAGCTATAACATCAAATTTCATAGAATGCTTTGGGTTGGAAGGCGCTTACAGGTCACTGACTTCCAACTTGTCTGCCATGGGTAGGGAACTTTCCACTAAACCAGGTTTGCTCCCGGCCCCATCCAACCTGGCTTGAAAACTGTATTTTTCAACTGTTGGCACAAAACAGTAAATAAACTTAAGACTGGCTTAGTGCTCTGGCCAAAATGAAATAAGCTGTCCCGGGAATAGGAACTTTATGATTATAGCACATAACCTGGACTAGAACCTGTGGTAATGTGGAAATGTCAATACAAGCAACAGTCTTCTGTCATATTGCTATAATAGCAAAAGCTAGAATAGGCCTGGTGTATGTTCAGAATGTGTGAAATTGTTAACATTATACAAGGTGAGAACTGCAGTATGCATTGTTTATGAAGGATTTCACTAAAGAGGTAGCTTTCCAACGTAAACGTATTGACTTCCAAGAAGAGGTAAACGTTTCCTGCTTTGTTGGCCTGGTTTGTTCATTTATCAAAGAAATGGTGCCTCCTATACTTTCTTGATTTCCTTTTGTGTGGCTAAAGGGCTTAGGCTTCCAGCACAGTCAACTATCTTGCTTCTAAAGGTGCTATTCCAGTGGAAAATAGTACTTTTATGAAAAACTAACTCCCTGTGAAAATCTAGTGTTTACACTCATTACAAACCCCCACATATTTAATGAAGATAGAAAAGCTAAATGCCCCTTGAGCAATATCCATAAAAATCTCATTGGCAGCCATGAGGCTGCATGTACAGTTCAGTATTTTAAGAGGAAATTCAGTAAGGCTGGGTTGTACTGTAGTGCATTGTGATAGTAGAGCTGTACTAAAGGTGAAATCTATTTTGAGACCAGGATGACTAATCAAATAAGAGCAGCACTGAGTCTAGCAGCTTCTTTTAACATATACCACTGAACTTAGATATTTCACATCTGTGTGACTTTCACCTTCTGCCAGCTGGGCACTGACTCAAACTGATCATCTAAAAGATAGACCTTGCATTTGTCGTCAATGTCAGAGTTGTAATTGGATTCCTATGAATTCCTACAGAACCATGTTACCAGGTTGGCTCCTACACTGGGATTTAAGGTCTCCTTCCACATTTAAAACCAAACATAGATATCACCATTTTTTTTTGTGCCGCTTTCCTAAGGGTGCAGTTTTTACTGTCACATTGATCAGTCTTTGGCTCTATGACCAGAGCTGTCTGTTTTCTGTTGCATTTGATTCTCCTGGTTTTCTTCTATTTATGTAATGTATACCCTGTGATGCAGGCTGAGCTTTAATTTCTGTTATGGGGCTAATATGCCTGGAAGATGTTCCAGTCCTTCAGATACAACCTGCTAATCTTTCAGCAGTTTTGCTGCAGGGATGCCAGTGTATCATATGCTCTAGATAGTATGGGGTGTTGATTTTTTTAAAATTTTTGAATCTGTTTTAAATCATTTGTCAGAAATCTCTAATAAGTTTCATTATTTCTTTCAGTGACACTAGTTTCCATGTTGTCTGCACTACCTGAAATCTCAGCCTGTAAGCCTTCTCGGTATGTTTTCTTTGTGTGTCTTTTTGGGGCGAGTTATTGCATGGTCCTTGTGGTTTTATGGTCATGCATTTTATAATTTTAATCTATCTTGTTACAGTTTCAATTTTGTTTTCTATTCACAAGTAATAATGTAGGAGTCTTCATAACCTACTAGGTTCACTGATGCCTTACTGTGAACTTGGCATTTAATTTCCTGTTTGTAGGCTGCCTTGTCTTGATGTCTTATGATAGGCTGAGGCTTATGTTTTCTGTTTTATGTTGCCGTTTTGTTCCCTTCCTCCTTCTTCCTCTCCTCTTCCCTCTCCTATTTCTTTTCCCCTTCACTACAAGTGTTGGCACAATAATTTATTCTGCTACAAATGTATGACCCCAAACAGAAGTTCTATCCATCACCTTATTTTTTCTTCATAGTACTTCATAAGCAATTTTATATGATCTTGTAATTTGTTTGTCTTTTCTGCTCTGTATTGCTTTTTCATGGTTTTGGTGATGGGAGTGGGTTCTTGGGCAGGTTTTTGCTGTCATTTTGTTCTTTTCCTCTCTTAAATGCCAGATTGTCCCTGAGACAGCTCTGTTGGAGAGTTGCTATCCATATTGTGTTTGTCTGTATCTCCTCATAATGTTAATATGAGGCGCATTTTTGTTCGATCTCCTGCAGCTTCATTGCAATTTCTAAATGATGCGAATTTTAATGTGACAATTCTAGAATTCATCTTTCTTAAATGATTCTGTATTGGTCTTCACTAGATTCTTGACCACGGTTGTTTTTCTGTTTTTAAAAATCTCTTTCATTAATTCTTGAGAGAATGTAAAATCCTAGAAGTCCTCTAAAAGCATAAACCGCCATGGTCTTTTCTTCGTATGTCAAGGTGCCATTGGAATATGTAGTCAGTCACCTTTACAAGTAACAAGTACAGTCTCAGGACATCATTCTGCCCTCTACAGATTCAGACCCCTCCTGCAGAGCAGTTTCAGAAATAAGTCTTTCCCTTCATACAAATTACACTTTATATATTCTTTTCACTATGAAGTCTGTGTTTGAACCATTGGTCTGTCCACATGAAGGATTTTCTTAATAGAGAAAAAAATCTTTGTACTTGGACACTGCTTGTATTTCTTTAAATCTATTGCATTTTTTCATATTTGGACATACTACAGAGCCCTGGTATCTGGATGCTGCACAGACCCCAGAAGCTTGGACAATTCAAGTGCGCAGAAGATGTTTTTCTCCCAAAATTTTCAGTAGAAACAAACTTACAGACTTCAGAGTTAGACTCTGCATTAGACTTACCCCGAAGAAACAATGTAGGCTAAATACTTTGATCATGAGAAAAAAAATAGTAAGTTTCCCAGTTTCATTCCTGAAGGGCAATGATCTTAGCTGCTGCAACCAGTGCTAATCCATTCCTTAGATAGATAACTAAGGAATTTTTTTATCATTTCACAAGCCCATACTTTTCCTAATTGTTGATGGGAGTCTCCCACTCTGTATCACACAGAGAGATATTAATATAAATGAACTCACAGTGAGGAAACACAAAATGAAGTAAGTATGTGCTTGCAGGGAACACGAGAGTAAGTAAGCAATTTATACTTCCTTGAACAACATAAATACTATTAGAATAATACAGTTTTCTTATTTATTAGAAAAATCGATAGAAATGCTTCTGTCTTCAACTTAAGCCTGAACTTTTCTAGATCGATGTAAGTATCTGAATGTTCATGTTCATAGTCTTGTAATTTTGAAAACTTGCTCAATAGCAAACAATACAATATAATTATTGGTTTGTGTTTTCACAGTGTTAATTCATGTGAAGAAGCGTTGCTTAGACAGAGCCCTTCTGGGGATGTAACTGCACATTGTGAAATAGTTGGTGGCTGTTCTCACTTAGAAATTCTCTCCCTACCATTCTCACACTGATTTTTCTTCTCTCCACAGCTTGTCACCCTGGGCTGTGCTGGCATGATGGTCCAAGAGGGTACACCATACTTGAAAGTTGGAACTGACCCCATTTTAGAGGATTTGTATTTTATGTTTTTGGCAAGCACAATATACTGGTGCCAAACACAAATGCCATCCCCCTCAGCCAGATATTAAAGATGCAAAAATCAGTGTTACAGATTTACTAGGATTTAGAAACATTGCTTCATACAAGGAAGACATACGAGAGAGGTCATTAGGGAACTGGGCTTCTGGCACTTAAAATCAGGAGTATCATGAGCTTGTAAACAAAGAAGTGTTGAGAAAGCCAGTATGTTCAGAGGAACATGTGTTTTGAAGTGGAAAATGTGGTACTGGTAATGCTATGGGATTTCAGATACATCAGTCAAAGCAGAGAAAAATCAAATAGGGTGCCAGTTAAAGAAGAAAATGTGCAAAAACAACTGCTTAAAAACTAAGATACATGATGAGGAAAGCAAGTCCAGCCCTAAGTGAAAGAAGTGGCATGGTACACTTAACAGAAGCTTGACAGAAAATAGTTAATCCACAGATTATGATACCAAAACAAAAACTTTATTGATGAAGGTGAAAATTAAGTAGGCCTTCGTGGTGGTGATGTAGTGTTACTTGCTTCTTAAAAGTTAGAATATAATGAAGAAACACCCTGCTTCATCAAACAATCTTACGAATCCACATGGACTGAAATTCAAAGCCTAAATCAAAGAAATGCATAATTTGCTTGGTAACTACCCAGCAAAGATGGTAACACTGGTTTCAGTATCCTAAGAGCATCAAGGAAGCAGCCAAGTGAGGCAATAGGATAGCCTTGGGCTGCCTTATTTGACTACAGCGGCAGGTGGAACACCATGAGACAGTAACACGGAGATCTCTCGGTAGATGGGTCTGGGACAGTTATTTGGGCAGAGCCCAGGAGGGTCTGCAGCCCGTGAGCTGGGTCAGAGCAGCTTCCAGGGGCTGCCCCAGAGCCTCACAGCTCAGGGATTGCTCTGCAGCAGCTGCTGCAGCACGCTCAGCTTCAGTGTTCTTCAAGGAGCAACCACAGTTGGGGTCCTCAAAAAGGGGAACTGTGGGAAAGAAACATCTTGTTCAATTGAAAAGGTCAGCTAAGAGAATAGAATCCTCTTAGTTTACTTGGAATTTTTTTTGGCCAGCACCACGCTGGAAGCATTGGGCCAATACACCCTGTTTACAAAGAAAAGTGTGAGAAATGGCAAAACAAAACCCACATACTAAGGAGCAAGTGACAAACATAACAAAAGCAAGGAAAAGCTCTGCAAAAAACTGATGTCCATATTAAAAGAATAGAAAGAATAGAAAGAATTGTATATTCTGGCAGGTAACACAAAAGCATGAGCAGAATTTTGAGGAGCATCTAGCAGAAGAATTCACAAGTAGCGACAAGTAGCAACTTTCTTCCAATAAATCAAAAGCAGGAATTATGCCAAAATTTGAAGGGCAAGAATGGTATTCGTGGTATGAAGAGAGCACTCAGGAGTGTTGGGCCATTGCAGAGGAGTAACATTAATTATCTTCATCAGCACTCACTGCACAAGAAGCAGGGCAGATTCTGATTTAGAGTTGTCTTTATGAGAGACTCCTCAGCAGATCCACATGGAAAGGAAGGGGCTACAGAAGACCACGCATGGAGCAAACAGAGCACACAAAGAGCAGCCCATTGCCAGGACAAGTTGATGTTCATGATAGAGTTCAGGAAGAATTCAAACCTGAAAGCATTTAATGACTCCTAAAACATGACAGTGGTAACTTTCTCAAAGCTGCCTTAGAACCCAAGGACAATGAAAATCTAAAGGCAACTTTTTAAGAGGAGACCTGGGGCAGTACAAAATTCTTAAGCATTTTTTAAAGAATGAGATCTGTACCATGCAGAATAGAATAGCAATCAAGAACAGAGTTATTTAATATCTTGATAAAATGATGGTGGGTTTTTTTCCTTTCTGAAGTTTTATCAACAGTTACATGCATAACTGTTGATGTGGCTTACTTGGTTTTTCCAAAAGGCTTTTGAGAAATGTCTTACAAGAGGCTTTCAGGGAAACTCCACACCATGTCATGAGGGAGACGACCCCTGTATGTTTAAATGCTTAGAAAACAGGAGTAAATGGTCAATTTTCACAGTAGAAGGTAGTGACAGATGAAGTTCTGTATGATCTATGCTAGGGGCTTTGCTGTTCAACATGGTTATAAATTACTTTAAAAAGCATGTTAACATTGAGGTAATCAAGTTTGATGATACTAATTTATTCAGGGTAGTAAAACTTGGTGACTGAGCAATAAAATGACAGCTGAAATTCAGTATAGATAAACGTTCAGTGATGCACATAAAGAGAAGAAATACTAATTTCACTTCCATGAGCTGCCTAGAATGAGAGTTGGGAGTTATGGTCGATAGTCACACAGAAACATCAGTGTTCAGTAGTGTTCAAATGAGTAAATAAAATATCAGGAGCCATTAGGAGAAGATTGAAGAATAGAAGAGGGACTGGTGCTCTGCCACAATGTAAATATGTGGTTATGGCCTGTCTGTAATATGTAGTGCAATTCTGGTCTAGTCCCACCCTACCACCTCAAAAAAGCACAAGAGGCCAAAGAACATTAAGTCAAGTTCAACAAGGACGGTCAGAGACATATATTAACTTCCATATTAGAATTCACTTAAGCTACAACTGTTGAAAGGAGATATTCTCAATGACAAGGGGAAAACTGTGGAAAAAAGAACCCAGAAGAAACTAAATTATTAGGAGCAACAAATAATCACAATAAAAAAAAAAAGAGAGTTGAAGGAAAAGTCAGAGGGCAAACCCCATAAAACAAGGGAAATAGACATACTAAAGTAGTAAGCAGAATACTTCTTGATAGCACATTGAGGGCATCCAAAGACATGGTGAATTCTATTTAGCTATTCTGTGCACAGAGGCTTAGCAAGGTGTATGACCACAACTCCACACTAAATACTGAAGAATTTTTTTTTTTTTAAGTCAAATACAGTTAGTTTGATACACATTTGCATTTGCGATTTTTCAGCTATTGTATGTTTTACCTCATTTAAGTATTTTGTCAAAATGCAAATGATAAGCACATATCTTTTAATGCATTTCAGAGTCCAGCTCCACATGAAGCTTTCAGATGACCTTCTGGGACCCTAAACTAAACAAACCCCAAACTTTCTGATTAAAATCAAGAGAGCAGCTATTTTAATTAATTTTTCACTATAATCTTTATCAGTATTGGAAGAATATACCAGCTCAAAAATACATCAGTCAGTCAGCATCATACCAAATCTTTATTTTAATATTCTTCATTATTTAAATAATAAAATGGAACCAATTCATATATTTTTTTGTCTTAAAACGCCATAGGGCTGAGACAACCAGGTAATTTCCAACCAGTTCATGAATGCTGGTCTAATATAGACCAGTAGTGGCTAAGTTATAGTGAGCTGTGCTTAAAATCACTGCAGGTGTTCTAGTAAATGAAGTGTTAGGTGGCAGATGACCATGGCATAAGTCATCATTACAGGAGAAGGAAGGCGTAAATGCTGAGCTGTGTGACATGAGAGAAGGACATGGAAGATTGCCCCTGTAATCTGTGGTCTTTGCTACATTCAGCATCTGTTGACTTGGGCCAAAATGTAGTTGCCCATGTACAAGTGGAAAGCTCTGTATATTGCTCGTAGGTCATTCATGTTTATTTTATAGACATTGTAACAGCAAAGACCAGTGGGTTTACTGAATTTAGAAAACTAGGGGCAAATTCAGAGTCAAACCTCCAAGTTTTCTGATTCCAAATTCTTTTTAGAGTGATGAAGAGAAGAAGGTGCAAAATCATCCAAATTAAAAAACAAACAATAATTTCATATGTAGGTCTTAGCTGTTGAGCAGTCAGCAATTGCAATTTTAGAGATGCCAGTAAGTTCAAACAACATTTATTTTATGGAGCGTATTTCCTATGTAACATGAATGGAGTAATATCACTTCTATGAGAAGAACAAATGATTTTGTAATAGCATATGTCTGGACTCAGTTTCCAGGTATACAGTTACCTGCACAGAAGCCTGATGCTGACTTTCTGTGGGGAAGGTTAGAACAACTGCAGGCTCATCTTCCAATATGAGTTATCTCCTGGGCTACCTAGGTCATTGACACCAAACTTCATCATTATTTTAGTACCAAAGAAGCAACGAAAATGTGTTATCCTTTTTGTGGACACATAAGTAAAAAGAAATGGAAAATTATGGCAGTTTTAAAAATCGGAGAAGTGTCAAGACATTAGAGTTGTGATTTAATGCTTTGTCGTTAAAATGCCTGTTGCCTCCTATGCTTTTCCTTTTGTTTCCTTCTCTTTTTTCTTGTTAATATTTGTTCTTTTCACTCTCATTGCATGTCCTACCAAACTTGTCTATTCTTCTTCTGTTTTATGCATCACATTGCAACACCTCTGTCCTTATCATCCTACATACTTTGTCAGTGTTTGAGTTCCCTAGCTGTCTTCTCTCACTCCTGGTGATTTGTCAGAGGTAAAAGAAAGTAGAATCTTCAAAGACATGGGATACAAAATTGTAATACTTTTCCACTTAAGTCAGTATGTATTGTCTGATTTTTCTGGGGCTTGTAGCTTGGCAAAGTATGAATGCCTCTCTAGGGAACTTCAGTGAGTGAAAGTGCTGATTTTCAAGTTCTTTTTCAAAGGATGTAGATAACTGATTTTTTAAAATGAAATAACTGAGAGTCCATATGAAGTAAGCAAGCTGTTATCCCCCATGTAATTCTTGAAAATCACAAGTTTGTCTGAAACACTGACTCTCTTTTTAACCTTTGATTTAATTCTGAGGATGACTTACTCCAGAAAATATCAGCCCACACAATCAAGCTGAAAATGATCTTCCGATGAAAAAAGTAGGCAATCTTAACAGCAGGTGTCAGTGTGAACTCTGCCTTTCTAATTAAGGGTGAAACCAATCTGATTAAGAAGTTTCAGCACCATCACATAATACTCTCGGTTGTAGACCTTAAAACCACTTTTATTATTCAAAGTGCTTTCCAAATATTGTTCTTTCACATGTCAAATAGTTACCATATCATAATCAGGCTATTTTTCTGTCTTTTCAGCAATTTTCACTAGCAGCAGCACCATAATAAAAACCTTGGAATCACACCTCTGAAAGCAGCAACCATAATAGTAAATATTTGCTGTTATATAATATCTATTGGATTTGTTTTATAGAAGAATGTGATAAATAAGTGATAAGGTTGATTGAAAAGACAGACTAAACTATGAAAAGACAAACAAAATACAATTTTGAAGAGATTTGAAGAATGATATTGTCAGTAAAAAAAAAACAACCTAGAGTAGAAAGTCACTGAGGCATGTAGTAATAAAAATCAATTGTCTGCAGAGCTGGCTGAACAAGCTGTAAGACATTAATGAAAGGAATTAAATTAGAATTACCTGGAAACTAGTAAAGTGTGTGGGGGAGGGGGTTTAAGGGGGAAGAAATGAACACTTTTATAATGAAATCCATGTAGGTATTCCTTCTTCCCTTCTGCCTTTAGCCAATACCTTTGCTTACCCATATCTGTGCTAGGTGTGAAAAGATACTTCGTATTTCTGAAGATCTTTAGAGTGCCTACCTATATTTTTTCTCCATATTCCAACTACTGCACTGTTGGGATATTTACTCCTAATATTTTTTTCTGAGAAGAGAGCCATAGAAAATTCTATCAACAGCGTGGTCTCTGGGAAAGCTGAGGATAATCATAGATAAGGCATCTGTAGATTTGTTCTGTGACTAGATATGAGATAAAAAACTCAGCCAATCTAGAAGACATATTTAAGATAATTACTCTTTCGAAAGTTCTGGTATACATATATATGTGTGTGTGTNCCAGGCTCTGCCAGCTGAGAATTCCCCTGGCTGCTTGCTTTGGCTGGCACCTACCACACTCTGCTCCTGTGTCACAGAGCTGCAAGTACCTTGTCCTTTAGCTGTACTCAGTCAGTGCATGTAGAGAAGCTTTCACTAGGATATCGAACAGTGTGAGTCTGTCTTGAGAATGAGTGATCCATAATTACCTCCATCATTCAGCTTCCTCTACACCCCCAAAAACTTTCTATATTTTTGGCTGTAAGTTTTGTATGGCTCCTGTGGTGTACTGCCTGAGTGACTCCAGAATGGGAATGTTATCTTCCTGATTGCTGTAAAGTAGAAAAGCTCTGCTACTTCTCATATTACACATGGGGAGTTAAGACCACACTGTGTTTCTTCTGGCTCTGAAATCTTTGTTTGAATTCAAAGAACCAAATTGGCTGAAGCTGTGTCTGTATGGCCTGGAGAAGCTCAGGTATGAGCCAGTCCTGCTCTCTGCCTCAGATTTCTTTTTTGGAGAGGCATCTTGATTTTCCAGATGAGAAGCAAAGTGATAGTAAACCTGCAGGTCGCCCCCAGAGAATTTTGCCTCTAGCCCCAAGTGACAAGGCAGTGTAAATACAGCAGCAATTTAAAAGCCTGAGCTATTACAGTAATAAGGCGTCCATAACTTCAGCACAGCACAACTAAATTTTATGAGATTTGGACTCAAGAGTGGAATCTCAAGCCCAGGTTTTGGGGACTAGACAAAGTTCAGATAACCAAGAAACATCATGTTCTGAGGAGTCATTTGGAAGTATCTCAAAGGTACCAATAAAAGGTTTGTCTGAAAACTCATTCTGTTTGAGACTTGCATGTCTATACTAAGAGTACAAGGTAAGAATCTAGATTTCCTCTGCAAGTAAATACTTACAAGTAGGAAGGGAGCAAACTCAATTTTGGTTGTACTGTACCATCTATCCCAATGGCTAGAGCATTCAACCTGCAAATGGGAACCTCTGGCAACTCCAATTTGTCTCTCTTCAGCTGGAAGAATTTAAAATCATCATCTCTTTGGGACTGCCTTTGCCATTGGGGTGGCTGGGGGTCTGCTTAAACGAATCATACTGGAGGCAGAGAGGAAGCATAATCCTGTAGCCTAACAGGTTAGACATTATGGACTGGGCTGTCAACAATATGTTCAAAGCAAGAGAGGAACTCTGAAGAAACACAAATTAATGCTCTGCTCCCTTGGCTTCCAGGACTTGAGGATGTGAGTACTCACCTCTGGTTACTGGTAGCATTGGATATTGGCATATTCTACCTTTAAATGTAACTCCAGCCTGACATACTGCATGGGATTAATCAATTTACAGAAAAAACAAGCTGCACCTCAAACAGTTTCTGAATTTAGTTGAATTTTGTGTTGCATTTGTTCAGTGGGATTAATATAAAAGGGGAATGTACTTCTTAAAAAAAAAAAAAGGAAAAAAACCTCATCCATATGGATTTGGTTATTAAAAGTTGCTCTAACTGAATGAAACTTTAGTGACTTAGTCTTTAACCTTCCTTAAGTATCCTACTTGCCCTGAGCGCTACTGAGAAAGGGTGAGAAGTATGTCTATACCAGCAAACAACACCATTCCCAAGAGTATTCCCAGGCCCAGAAGCCAACTGGCATGGGCTGACTCACAAGGACACCAGTAAACAAACACAGCCAGCCTCCAGAACAGACTGACTGGATGCAAATCCTTGGGTGCTAATGGTCTGTGGGGTGTTGTAATTCCACGCCTGGGAATTGCTTGGGAGAAAGCTAGTTGGTACAGGCCAAGAGCATGTTGGGGACTGCTCGAAGAATTTCAGACCAGTCATATTCCAGCGTCTGGGAACAGTCACAGGTACTGTTTAATTCACTGGCATAGACATAGCCTTAGGTTCACTGGTACATTCCGCAAATTCTTTCTAATTGCTCAGAGATGATAAAAACTGGTGATTATTGGTGGGGAAATATTAAAAATTAAATCTTGGCTCAAGTGCCTGCTTTGTTGTGGATTGTTTTACTTTTGAGAAATAGAAATTTATAGTTCAGTTCTGGATTTTTGGCCTTGTAGTATTTATCTTGTTCGTGTAGCAAACCTTTTAATGTCTCATAGTAATATAAAATAGCTTGAAGATATCTACAGGTTTTAGAATTAATTTTGTGGCTTTTAGGGCAAATTTAGGAGTCAACAACTGAATTTGAAATCCTTTGTATGATTCTGGATATATAAAAGCAGTCTTCTGTGCCGAGTTTTCTCTCTCCAACACCTATTGTTTTCTTTGATAACATTTACTTATTTAGAAGATATTACAATTTTAAAACTATCATTCCAGAAAACAAGTACCTTTAAAAGACTTTCAGATTTTGCAAAACACGGCTTCATTTTCTTGTGCAATTAACTGTGCTTGTTGTGTAGGAATTGAGTAAAATTATAACTGTGTTCCATAATAACTTGAAACAAAAAAAGTAAAGAAATGGTTAGGTGTGAACAGACTACCTATTTGAATTATCTTAATCTTTTATCACATTTTTAAGTCTTCTAATTCCTACTTCCTATAATGCCCTAAGTTTTAGCTTTCATATTTTCCAGATTCTGTACTGCATTAGTATATAACTCTGAACTTCATGTGAAGTGTTAGTGAGGTCTCCTCAGAGGGTAGTTAGACAAAACAATCCTTTTCCAGCCTGAGAACCAAGGAACCATTGCAGCTTCAGGCCCAAAAAGTATAAACAACAGTGAATTGAGGAGAGCAAACTGGGAGGATGGGACTTCATAAGCTGAAGCTGTAATTGAACAATTAACCCCAATATGTAAATGGACCAAAACTTATAAAAGTGTGAAAACGTGTGACCCGCTGTCCATCTCGGGTGTAACCTCGGCCAGGCTCTTGTACAGCCCAAAGTGTATCCTTTGAAGGCCTGTTTAATAAATACCTACTTTATTCCTTTCATTCTGTCTAGTCTCTGTTCCAGGTAGCCTCTCAAGGCATCACCTACTGCCTGCTAAACTTTTTGTGTGTTAGCTAAGAAGGAATAAATAAACCACCCTGAATTTAAAAACATACTTGTAAGCGCATAACACATGAAAAAATAACTGTTTTGCCCTCACATTGAAGTTAACTAATTTTACCAATTCTTTCAGTCTTTTGATTGCAAACTTGTATGAGAGAAAAGAATTTGAGGTTTTTACCCCATCATATATTCTTTTCTCTTGGAAAAGAAAAATCAACTCAGCAAAAAGAATACATAAAGAATTCAGCTTTAATTTGAACAAAATGGTTTCCTTTCTCTACAAGTTATTTATTCATTGAAGTATCTTTATCAGCGTTGCTTGTTATTTACAGAACTAATTTAAACCCCCTGATTCCACAAAAGGTCAGATAAGAGCTTTTCTCACAGCCCTAATGCCCTCCATGAGTCTCTTTGTACTTTATGAGAGATTTTTCAAATCATGATGGCAAAGGAGCAAGGCCCTTAGAGGATCACTCTGAGAATCCCATGGTCAGCATGTTATCTCATTTTTTTTTTGTGATGAAGTTATGTTTGCATATTTCAAAGACAAAGATTGGTAGAAAATTAGCACGTAAAACTGTGGTGAGGCAACATAAAGAAATCAGAACACAAAGAAAATGGCAGCTTATACTACAGCATACTCTTAAAAGGCCTTCTGGTATCCAGCTAATAGAACAGATCTGCAGTATTAGATGGTGTCATTGTTTATACAGGGTTGCACATACTAACAGAAAGGATGTAGTAAATTTGAATTAATACAAACATTTTCATTATAAAAGAAAAAATAAAGCTAAATAACCAAGCAGTAAAATCATTATTCTTCCGTTGTGCTATATCTTACCATCAACTGAAAAAATGTGATCTTAAAACTCTTTCCCATTGCCTTCTTTCAGCATCACCATTTCATTTAAATCCTTCCTTCTTCTACAAACAGTACAGTCTCTGTGCTGTGACAGGATATTCTAGTCATATTCCAAAATATTGTGAGACTATTGATATAAAGGTAGTGAAAAAGGACATAAAAACATGTAGCAAACAAAATTAGGAATGATGGTTAGAATAGTCAAGTTTTAGATGTTTTATCTAGATCTGAATTGTCATTGAAGTACCTATTCTAAAATAAATGTCCCTAAGTGTGGGTTGAGACAATGTACTGCATGGACTTTTTCTGTGTTATTTTATTGCAATAAATAAGCGCAAATACAATATTGTGATTGCCAGTTTTCATGAGCAAAGCAGTTCAATAAATAGATCTGTAGGACTGGGAGTGACTCAAGATAAATAGATTTGTTTAATGTACACCATGAGCAAAAGACTGCAGTCAATGTCCTCAATGTGTAAAACCTGTGAAGTTTGGTGTTTTCTTGTAGTCTTCTGACCCTAGGAACTGGTATGTTAAGGAAAATCACAAAACATATGGAAATCATGACACAGAGATAAGTTCTCATCATTAGAAATTCATGTCGCTTACTCCTGTGTTGCCACATCTCAAACCAGCTATATCCATTGTAGCTACTTGGTCCTGTTACATCTGTCTCGGGAACTTCAACGAATTCCAGAAAATTGTGGAGTGTTCTCTCAGATTCCCACTTAATTTCAAATACAAGAGAAGATTGCAGTGGTTGGTGCTAGTTGGCTGGGTTACAGTGTGTGGGATCTGTGGTTTGCTGCAGTTTGTAGTTTACAGTCTTCTCCAGGGGAGCTGAGTGACACGGACAGTGTGCATCTGAGCCAGCTGCAGCTTTCTGCTTTTAATCACAGCTGATGGACAGTTAACTGCAGAGATTTAACAGCGGAAGTAGCCAATGTCGAGGGAAGTCCAGGGACTATAAAAGCAAAGACATAAAGAGCGTTTAAAAAAAATCTTTTTATAGGGTGAGATGATGGAAGTAAAATTTTCTCTTTAAATTTGGGGAAATTTGATCTGAATTGATCTCTTACTCACAGAACTATTTTATATGCCACATGTCTCTAAAAGGTCAGGCAAAATCATCTTCCACAAACTTGATAGTTCTCATAAGTTACTATGTATTTTCATGTCCACACAGATTGTTGACTCAATGTGACACTTCCAAAAAAAACCTCCATAGTCTATTAAAACCGGGCAAGAGACAGAGAAGTAGAGTTTCTTTAATGCATAATATCCAAATAAAACATGGAACAGGCATGAAAAGGACTTGACGCAGAAGTTGTAGCGTACTTTCTTATCTTGAAAAGGTACCTGATGGAAATTAGCTACTGATGAAGTGTTGCCAGACAGAAGAAAAGATCTGAGGATTAGCACTGCAGCTGGGGGATTGATGAAAGAGTGATATGAAAATAGAAGGCAGAGGAAGGGAGAGAGGAGGCTGTGCAGGCATTTGAAATTTACAGCACCTATTAAATGAGATGGTAGAGGAGAGGTGCATGAATGGGTTGTATGATCCAAAAACCCATATGTCACAGGTCAAAATGAAGGAAGAGCTCACTAGGGAAGGAGAAGATGAGCCAAAAAACAGATGTAAATCACTGAAAAGAGTGGGCGAGAAACAGACAGAAATAGAAGACTTATTTTCTGGAAAGAACAGGAGTTACCTCTAGGAAAGTGGGAAAATGGCGATAGTGAGGGAACAGAGCAAGAGAGATAACAATGTAATATAGGAGACTGTGAATTACAGAAATATAAACTTATTGGGTGACGGCACTTCTTAAAATCATCCAGTCCACCTGCATAGTTAGTTGAATGAGGATTTCTCAAGATGAACACCTGCTGAACACCAGCAATGGCTTTGTCTAGCTCAGTCTTGAAAACCTCCAAAGATGAAGTCGGTGTCTCTGTCCTGGTGCTGTACCACACTCAGCAAAAACATTTTTTGTAATGTCCCATTGGAACTTCTCTCACTGCGCATTGCTGATATTGCATCTTGCAAAACTGTCTGCAACAACCATGAAAAATTTGTCACTGCAGTATTGCCCCTTGAGGTAGTTGCAGGCCACTGTTAGCTCACACCATATTTTCTTCTTCACCAAATGTATTAGTTTAGCATAAATGATAAGAAAAACCAATTGTTAATCCATTTTAGAACTAACAGCTAAGCTGGCCAATCAGGTAAAAGGGGTACACCCTCTGGGACACCGCTTAAAAACAGGAATCTTAGGAGACCCGCCCTCTTTCCGGGACTCCGAACCATGAGGTAACACCGCGGCCGGGAGGGGGCCCGGGCCTCTGGGCCCCGGGAGGCCCCGGGAGGCCCCGGGAGCCACGACCGGGCCGGGAGGGGGCCCGGGCCCCGGGAGGCCCCGGGTCCCTGGAGAGCAGCACCGAGCCCAGGCTGAGTTAAAAACGCACCCCATAAGACCGAGGGGTGGAAAAGGAAAAAAAAGACTCAGGCTCCTTTTTTGAGCTGCTTTTTACATCTCGCGGATCTGCCGCTTTCGGAGTTGCCGCGGCTGCAACTGAGACCACGTGGCGTGTACAAGCCCGGGCAAGTTCCTGAACANGGGCGGGCTGCGTTAGTAAAGCTGGAAGCCACAAACAGACTGTGTCTCTTGTAGAAAGTTACCAGAAGAATCAGGAGAGACTTGTCTCTCTCAAAAGACTGAATGAAAGACTATTTTATTAAGTGATGCTGACTTAAGAGTTCTGATGTTTTATCCCTTTGCATTGTTTTTTCGTGGAAAAGTAGATTGTTGCTAGGGAGGAAGAAGAGTTGTTTTTGAGAGGGTTTCGTAGTTAGTTTTTTTTTTATTTGTTTACCTTTACTGTATGTTAATAAATCTAACTGTTTCTATTTTGAATTAAACCTGTTTTGCTTTTCTTTTAATCCTATTCCACTAAAATGAAAATTAAGCAAATGTGATAACCACTACATCTTTTAGTGTTTCTGCCCGGTTAGTTGAATGCTAACCCATTACACCAAACCAAACCAATTTCTCCTCAGCTATGTGAGGAGTTATGCCTGTAGCTTGTCCAGTCAAGTTTGGAACAGCTTCCAAGACAGAGATTCCACAACTTGAATGGGCAGCTTGGTTCAGTGTTTGACCACTTTCCCAGTGAAAACATTTTTTATAAGTTTCAATAGAAATTTCTCTTGTTGCCATTCCAGACCATTGCCTTGTTCTTCTATGGCATATCAAGAAGAAACTTCCCCTCTGATCTTATAACAGCAGAATAGCCCCCATTAAACTTCCTTTGTGCAGGCTGAACAAACAGGACTCCACCACCTCCTTGGTGGGACATGTTCCAGCCTCCTAGTCATCTTGGTGGCCCTCCAATGGGTATGTGGATATTCATCCTGGTATGTCCATATCCTTATTTTATTGAAAAGCCCGGAAATGAACATCAGCTGTGGCCTCTTAGTTGCAATGTAAAGGAGAAAAACCCACTTCATTTGATTTGCTGATTACACTTTTCCAAATACAGCTTTCATGGTTTAATCCCAGCTGGCAGTGAAACCCCATGCAGCCACTCACTCTACTCCCCAGTGGAAGAGAGTGGGAAGAGAATTAGACAGGTAAAAGTGAGGAAAACTTGTGGGTTGAGATAAAGGTTTAATAGATAAAGCAAAAGCCATGTATGCAAGCAAAGCAACACAAAGGATTCATTCACCACTTTCCATGGTCAGGCAGGTGTTCAGCCACTCCCAGGAATGCAGGACTCCATCACAAGTAATGGTGAAAGCATCACTCTGAAAGTCCCCCTTTTTTCTTCTCACCCCCACTTTATGTGCTGAGCATGGCATGGCATGGCATGGCATGGCATGGCATGGCATGGCATGGCATGGCATGTGTGGTATGGTGTGGTATGGAATGCCCCCACCACAAACAATAAAAATAAAACAGATTCTAAGGGATGGTTTTGGAGAAAGGTTTTGGTTGTGACGGTTCTGAGTCACTGAGAATTTTTCATGAGGAATCTGAAAATGGACTGCACTTAAGTGCTGGAGTACTGTTCTTCTGCCCAATTAAGAGGAGCTTTAAAATAAGCTTTAAGCTGTTCTCATATTTACAGCATTGTTTAAAATGTAGTGCAGCTGTACATAAATTACTTCACATTTTGGAAGCAGCGTGGCTGCAGCACAAGGTTGCTTTGCTTATGCAGTTCAACCTGATGTTTAGAAATTGCTTGCACAGCAGGGGAAGACTGACATGGAGATTCATGTTAATTTCCACACTTGGCAACGGTACAGAGGAAGAAGAAAAATTACTAAAATAGAAGCACTGTGGTGGTGAGAAAAGCTAAATTTAAATCACAACATCTCACCTAATCTCCTTCCATTCTTTTTCAGCAACTTTAAAGTATTTAATACCTTGATGTAATACTGTAATTGCATGGGGAATTACAAAATAAAACAGAGATCGGGGTTAACAAATAAATGCCTCACAAAATGCGTGCTTTGTTATGACTCAGTCCTTCTCTGCACTCCCTTCAGATTTGAAACGTTTGAGTTCCACTCTGGAATACAGTGACACTCAATATCTCTGCAGTGCTTTTCCCAATGTGTTTTGGGCTCCCTTTTCCCTTTTGGTTCATGTATGGTAAATACGTGCAGAATCTTGTTTTCAACCATAAGTACAAAAAGCAAAATTTCTCAGAGCAAAAAACTCTGCTGTTGGACTTTAGGCAGAGCATCTTGCATTTTAGGCTGATACATTTCATTATGGGTATTTTCCCACTGCAGTGGAGTTGAAACTAGATGATCTTTAAGGTCCCTTCCAACCCAATCTATTCTATGATTCTATGATTTAATGACATTTGAGTCCTGGTTTGCATTCTTGATGCTCTCAAATATGTGACATCAACATATTTCATGCTGTTTGTGTCATGATCATTAAAGAAAAATAGTAACTAAAACTGATGGGAAGCACAGGCACTGATGGCATCTACCTCAGTACTGATGCTTTACCTCCTGAACCATACATCTACAAGGGCAAGAAAAATATGAGAGAATAAAATGGCTGTTCAGCTAAGGGACAATGCTGGCAGAATAACAAATACCTGGGAAATGACCAGAATTAAATTTAATATGGGAATTTAGAGCCAGGATTCTGACTGTTGGAGGGGTGTTATTTTGGACCTGCATTTCAGCTGAAGTAACGGAGGGTGGAAAAAAAGACAACTGCATTTCAAATGATACTCTTCTGTTCATGTGGTAAAACTCTGGACTAAGTGTAACACAAAAGACACTTGTAAAAAAGCTTTTTGGCATTTCCACATCAGTTTTAATTGGTATAAATACAAATATAATGCTACCTCCTTGTAACTGGTTGTTTTTAATCTTAAAATAATTGTGCTGGTTTGAAAGTAAAACCAGTGAAAGACTCCAAGTCAGAAATACAATTTAATAGGAAGGGGGAAAAAAAGGTANAAATTTCATATAATCCCTGAAAGGGGGTTGGCAAGGTGGGCTTCATTTTCTCTGGGAAAAGGGTGAGTATTTTTCCACATCTGTCTCAGACACAGCATGGTTGATCCTTTTCCAAAGAAAATTGTGTTTAGGGAAAAGCTAATCAGATTATTACTCATTTTTCAGAGCAAGCCATTTGGGTAAAATGCCCAAAGGTATCCAGACTGGGGACAATTTTTCCTGCCAATAGTTAGTATGACACTTTCTTAACAGGCAGAATTAAATTACTACAAAAGGAAACTATTATATCAGTTGAAACTGTTAATATATAGTCATAGTAGCATGATCTTTTATCACTTTACACATACAGTTGTGTCATTGAATTTTAAACAGTGCGCTGGGAAAACTGAATCATGGTTCTTTTTTTAATAAAACTCAGTGAACCTTCAGGATTTAACATCTCCATATAAATAAATCTTATGTGTTACATCACACTTTGGAACCTCATGATAAAAAAAAAAATCTGTTATACTGTGCTGTACAACATGCAAATATTACTGAGACTGCTGTTCTATAAATGCTTGGAAGGTAAATTTCTCAGTTTTGGACATAAAGAAGAAATTCATTGCCTGTGGTAGCAGTGGTTAGCCAATATTAAGAGCCTAACCTCATTAGCAAGAGAAATGGAGAATAGCCCAATGGTGACAATCCTGGTAATTTGATGGGAATGTATGCAGCATCCTGTTTTCTAGGAAATAGTCAAAATAAGCACTATGAGACAGCGTCTTTGTTTAAAAATCAAAATCTGCCTGGCTTTCGAGAAATTTTTCCCCAAACAGCTCCGCACATCTTGCTCACAGAGGTATGCCCTTGACATCTCTTGCTTTCTTCTGGGTTTCTACTCGCCTCATATGTATGCATTGGTAATCAGTCTCACAGCACCCCAGGGACCTCCTCCATCTCTCTCATCTTCTTGAATTGCAACCTCTTTAGTTAGTTACTTAGTTACCACTCCCCAAAGGGGCCCTGACTTGCTCCTTCCAGTTAGGCTGCCGAAAAGCCAGTTTCTACTGCCCTTTTCATTTTACTTGTCTCTAAGTTAGAGAAAGCATCTCTTCTCAGCATCCAGAGTGCCAAAATTCTGCATTTCTAAAAACTATTACGTGACCTACTTTTTATTGTTGTCATATTTGCTTTGGAGTAACTGTTTACCCAGTCCTAACTAAGCACTGGACCAGGATGGCGGTAGAGCACCCACTCTTTCCCTGTTTGTGTCAGTGTTATCCTGCTGACTTGCTGGGCTGTGTGGGGAGTATGCCAGGTCCACAGCTGTTGAGCTTTCTTTATCAGCCACAGCAATAACTGAGCGTTTTGCCAGGAAGGATGAGAAAGTTAAAGAAAAGAGACTGGACACACCTGGGAAGGATGGGTCCATTGAGGTCTCAGCTGAAGCAGCCCACAGAAGGCTCTGATGCAGGATGTACCTGGAAATATGGAGAATATTCCCATAAAACATTGCCCTACCCTTGACCAGTTTGGTCAAGGTATGCCCCTAAATAACCATGTTGACCTTCTGTCATGGAGCTCGATGGATTCTTAATCTGTGTGGTTATGCCAATCCCAGTATTCATTTAGGAGCAGGAAAATAGAGTGGATTGCACCTGGAAGACAATACCAGATGAATTCAAAGTAGAAAGCAAATGAACTAACCTTTGAAATTGCTTATGAGAAAATGTTATTATTCTTCGTCCCCTGCAGTTTGGAGGTCCTGTTCAGCAAAAATACTCAAGTTTTTAATGTACAGTCAATTACATGTTAGGAGAGGTTTTAAATTAACTGTCTTTAAGTGGCGTCCTTGATGGTGTCTTTTCTTCCTAGTTACGTAATCTAGATTACAGAAAATGATTGAGATCACTCTGGAAATTGCTGTCTTTGAAAATGAATGAAACTTGCTGTCTAATGCTCTGCAGACCATTAATTAGGTAATCCTAGTAGCACCTACCTTTGCATTTGAACTCTGTTACAGATACGCAGGGAACTAACAAATTATTGGGACATAGGAAATTGCCATGTTGAATTCGCTGTGTGCATTCTCTTACTTCAAGTAAAGGTGAAGCAGCCTGTCCTTTAATTGAGAGAAAAAGCACCTAAGAATATAGCAGGAGAGGAGGGATGTGTATATGGTTACCTCACAAGAGCTGACACATAACAATTCATTACCCAATGGTACCTTCTTGGTATGTCAAAGCCTTATGGCTTCAAACTGATATTTTCTTACATTTTGCTCATTAATTCTCTGCATTGAACCATATATTTATTTCTTGAAGTCACGAAGAGAGAAAAATAAAATTATGACATCTTGCAATTTTGACCACTAGAAGAATAATTACAAGTGTAGGTATTTAGTTTAGGATGAAAGTTGCAACAAAACTGACCTGTGTCTGCTTTGACAAGTTATAATTACTGTGAAGCTTATGTCCATCAATGCTAGCATGTATTTAGTTCTCTACTTAGCTGCATTCCATTTTTATCCAGCTTTGTTTTTTGCCTAAAATTTTTTTTCAGCACCCTGCAAATATAATGCACTAAATTAGTCATGGTCACAGTAAGTTCCTGTTTTGAAACATTTTGAAATGAAAGTTGATGCTGCTGAGTATAAATACTTGTAATGAAAGCTTCCAGGCAGAAGATACTGTAGTGACACTATCATGCCAAAGCAATGATTATTTTATAGGTGATCAAAGTACCACTCAAATCTAAGAAATTCCTGATTAAACAGAAAGTTGACACATCCTCAGCCCCCATATCCTACCAAATTGTCAAGTTAGCATTGCCATAAATAACATTCTTGGTACACAATTTCATATTATTATTAATTCATGCTTATATGAAGTGCAGGAACAAAGGCAATTAATTAAGGGCACTCTTATTAATTAGGGTCAGGAGGAGTGACTGACCACTCAGTGGTGAAGAACATGATATTGAATAGTAAACTTTTACTCTAGTTCATGTTTCTAACAAAAAAATCAAGAGAGCAGAAAAAAATAAATCCACAAAATCAGATAGAAGCTGCAAAGACACCTCAGCAGGAGAAAACAAGCACGAGGCTAACACAGAATTATGTGTACGGATGGATCACCAAGCAGTAGGCCAGAAAAAGGGCTGCCCAGCAGGCTCGACACAAGGACTCATCAACCCCATGTCACTGCAAGGCCACTTCTTATTATTCAATAATACAGTATTGTTGAATCTTGAAAAGGTCCTGAGAGACAGAGCACCAGGGGGACCTGACAGTGTAGAGAGCTGGGCCAACAGGAACATAATGAAGTTCAACAAAAGGAAACGCAGAATCCTAACCTGGGGGAAGAACAACACATGCTTTGGTGCACCCTGGGGGCAGACTGCCTGAGAAGCAACTTCTCAGAGAATGTTCTGGGAATGCTGCTAGACAAAATGATCATGAACCTGTAAAGGGCTTCTGCAGCAGAGAAGGCCAGCAGCATCCTGGGATGCACAGAGAGCACTGTCAGCAGGTCAGGAGAGCCGATCATTCAGCTCTGCTAAGCCACCAGTGAGAACACACCTGGAGTGCCGTGTCCAGTCCCAGATTCAACAGTACAGAGAGACATGGATGCATGAGAGTGAGTGCAGTGAAGGCCTGTGGAAATGCTTAAGGAATTCAGTGAAGTGCTACAAAAATAGTTAAGGAATTGTAGCATCTGATACAGAAAGAAAGACTCAGAGAGCTGGGACTGTTTAGCCAGGAGAGAAGATGGCTCAGGGATATCATATCAATGTGCATAAATAGCTGATGATTTGGATTAAATAATATGGAGCCAGAGTCTTCTCAGTGGTGCCTAATGAAATGACAAGAGGGAATAGAACAAGATGAAATAAAGGAAACTTCCCTTGAAGATAAGAAAATCTTTTTTACTGTGAGAGTAGTGGAACCTCGGAAATGATTTCCCAGAAAGGTTGAAGAGTTGTTATATTTTAAGATACTCAGAAGCCAATGGAACACTGTTCTGAGTAACTTGTTCTAGTTGTCCTTGCTTTGAGGGAAGAAGGGTAGGAGGTTGGAGAATCCCATCACAAACAAAGGAGCAATAAATAATACTGTAAATGAAGGCATAAAAGTTGCTTAAGAAAAAATAGTCTGAAACACACTATAAACTTTAAAAACACTCTGATGCCAAGCTGAAGATACCAAATAAATTGTCACCCAAATTATACAGTGTAGAAAGGGCTTTGCTGAGCAAAAATTTAATAAGAAGACAGATTTAAGCAACACAGGGTCAACTCTATCCTCCTACTAAAAGGTTCTGACATGTTGAATAATTACAAGGACCACCATGTATCCAGTTCTATGAAATGCAACTTACTTTACATATTTTGGTTTTGTATGCCTGTTTAGAATCCTAGGGAAATAAATAACTGTGACATGTGATGCCTGTGACAAACATGAATGAGGAACATACAAAGTGGGTGTTTATTGAAAATTTGATTTAAGTGTGAAGTCAAAATATGTTAAACCATGAGATAACATCTTCTTACTGAGTTAATGTTTAGCCTGTTGAGTAGGTGATTCTTAAATGGTTTTCACTCTAAGGATCATAACAAGAACAGTTGAAGACTTATTTTATAAAAGAAATATAAATGGGAAATTAATCAAATGTAGTTGCTCTTGGCGTATTTTGTGCAATTACAGGGGAAAACATGATTAATAGCAATGAAATTTATGGTTGATTAAAAATAAAATATAATGCCTTGAGAGAGGCTACAGATAAAGCTAAATGCATGTATATGAAAATAGGCATCTGCAAGTAAAAATCTGTAGCAGTGGTGGGCCTAAATATAGTTCCTGTAAATTGTGGGGAATAAATATTACCTCTGAAGTTTTGGGAAAAGAGAATCTTTTTTAAAGAGAAAGCACATTTGTTCAATGCACAAAAAGACTAATTGCTGCTAGAAATCTGTTCACTTTCCTACTCACACAGTTATGATCCTAGTGTATGCAAAAGGAGCATTTCAGGCAAATTGAGACAGGCGTCAGGCATGGGCTCAAGGTGACTTGGCACTGTGTCCCATGTATCACCACCCAGCAGTCAGTCACCACAGCTGACTTTCTGGGCATCATTATTTTATAGGGCCAGAAAAGTGGGGCGCTGCAGACTGCCCTGCATCTTAAAGAATGCAGTTATCATTTTCATTTTCTACATGCAAAGGAGCTTAGGGACTGAAACTCATCACTATCTTTAGACACTGGTGGAGGGAGAGCGTGAGACTTCCCAAATTAGGTGCATCTGCCTACAGATATTATGGGAATTCTTTACATTGTTCAGGAAAGGAAGGGTATGAAGTACATATTTAAGCTGCTATAATGAAACACATAAGATTCTTCTAGCAACCTCTGAACCTGAAGTGTGTGAGAGACTTGGTGATAAAGATAGTGTGTAAATGTGGGTTGAATATAAGCACTGGACTAAAATAATGCTCATAAATGATGTATCCAATCTAGTACGCCATAAATGTACATACTCAACATCTGAAACTGGCCAAACTGCGTAAAATAAAGGGAAATCAGAAATGTGGCCTGAGGCAAGTTGCTTTCTTTCATCTGCTTTAGGAATCTCCCTCTAAAGGAGAAAAAGAGCTAAAGCAACCAGGCACTCTAACATTTTGCCATATTTACATCGGTTTAAATTTTGTCTCATTTCTACAATTTAAAAAAAAATCCTGATATTTTTACAATTCTTTACATCTCTTTTACCTAAGCAGTTGAGGCAAACTGTATCAAGAATAAAACTAAACATTGCATACATATTGCTGTAATGAAGGGAAATGTAGAGGGCAAAGAGGAAAATTCAGGGAAGTTTAGAAAAGTATCACATGTTCAAACCTCATATAACAGACCTAACCCTTTTGAAAAGACTGAAATTGTATCAGAGCTGAGTTCAGTCCACTGATGTTACATGAAGACAACGATCCCAGTGGATTATTTGTGGGATGGACAAAATACTGTATTCCCTGTTCAGGAAGCTTTTAGTAAATACAGACACAGATGGGAATCCACAAATACTTAATTTATAACTATCATACCAGCTTGTACAAATGAATAGTTAATTACTTGCTTATCTATTTTGCATATTGTCATTCAGTAATATTTTGTGTTCTTTTTCTAAACTAAATACTCAAGTAGAATATAAATAAGGGATGGGGGGGGGCGTGTCATTCAGATAGATAATATATATGTCATACAGACATCTAAATCCCACTGCGTTGTAATAAAATTTTGAAAGAAATCAAAATATGCTTTTTCCTTGCCATTTGTTCTTTTCAGTTTCTGTCATTGCTGCTTTGTTAAAGCACAGTCCAAACCTTCCCGTATGGCAGCTTTGGTACTTTCCTACACATACATTTCAGTAAATGGGCTTCAGTCCAAATTTTGATTCCTTTCTCTTTTGTTGTTCAAAACAATTGACATCAAACTGAAACATGAAAGAGAGAAGAAAAGGTTGTTTTCTCTATGCAAAGAACCACAGCAGTGTTTTACATTTTCCATGTGAATACAATTATTGTTCGTCTCTTGCTTGCACACTGCATCCTACATTTGGATTTTGGCAGGTAAAGTTGTGCTTGCTGAGTGCACTGATGCTTTGTCCAATTCCAAGCAGCACTGTAGGCTTTGTTATTGTCCACTAGACACTTCCCCTCCCCCAGAGCTGCTTAAATCCTTTTTAAGATCAGTTTTCTGGAGTCCATCTGGCATTTTCAGACCCCTGTTCCGAGGCCACTGCACTGCTGGGGTGTGCTGTGAGCTGCGAGAGGCCATCGCACTCTTATATACACACAGCAACAGAAGTGCTTTCTGTTTATACTCCTCCGCATGTTATCTAGAATCTAATTTCAAACACATTAGTGCTAAAATAAGACTTCCAACTACTACTTCTATTTATACACTTCAAGCTTTCTCAAGCCTAGCTTTATTGGCTAAAAAAATGTTTATAGATATCATATCCCAGGCAAAGTTCTCTAATGCTTCATTTAAAAAACATTAGGAATTGCAATCTGTGGAAGTTAACCGAGATAAATTGTTGATTTTTTAATGCAGCTTCTTTCTATCCAATTTAGGTACCAAAGACTCAAACACTGGTAATATGGCTGAAGCATTTGAAAATGAAATAAGAAACAACTATTGATAAAGAGGTTGAGTTTACACTGTTTAAAGCCTGTGGTGGTTATCACATTCACCTAATTTTCATTTTAGTGGAATAGGATTTAAAGAAAAGCAAAACAGGTTCAATTTAAAAATAGAAACAGATTTATTAACATACACTAAAGGTAAACAAACAAAAACCAACTACGAAACCCTCTCAAAAACAACCCCCCCCTCCTCCCTAGCAACAATCTATTTTTCCACGAAAACAATGCAAAGGGACAAAACATCAGAACTCTTAAGTCAGTAGCACTTAATAAAATAGTCTTTCATTCAGTCTTTTGAGAGAGACAAGTCCCTCCTGATTCTTCTGGTAACTTTCCACAAGAGACACAGTCTGTTTATGGCTTCCAGCTCCTACTAATGCAGCCCGCCCGACACTGCATCTGTGAGGTTCCCAAATGCAGCTTTTCCCATGGCTGCATAAGAGCTGTGGACTTAAACACGGGGTTTCACCTTTTAAAGATGCACAGCTTCACAATAAAGGACTTCTTNATTTAGCCTGGGCTCGGTGCTGCTCTCCGGGGACCCGGGGGCTGGAGGAGGGGCTGGGGCCATCTCTTTCGGCTGCATTCTCTCGCTCTCCTTCTCTGGCCGCCGGGAGCTGCTGAGGCTCAGAGACCCAGCCCAGCCCGGCTCGGCTCAGCTCCCTCAGGGCCGGCCTCGGCACGGCCACCCTGGCCCAGCCCGACTCCCGGGGCCAGCCGGGCCCTGGGCCCGGGGCCCTCCCGGCCTGGCCGCGATGTTACCTCATGGCTGGGTCCGTGGAAAGAGGGTGGGTCTCCCAAGATTCCTGTTTTTAAGCGGTGTCCCAAGGGGTGTACACTTTTTACCTGATTGGCCAGCTTAGCTGTTAGTTCCAAAACGGATCAACAATTGGTTTTTCCTACCATTTATGCTAAACCAGTACAAAGCCTCATCTTTCCAGAATAACAATTTAAACCAAAGTTTTAGTAAATAAGGACGGGGAAGCCAGTGCTATTGGTCCCTGTAACTGACTCAGGTATCCTGTTTATGAGCAGATGAACATTACGTGGTTTAGATTTTCTGACTCCTCTTGAACCACCTGCCTAAACATACCTTCTAGGGCTCCTTGAGCATGAGTCTTCCTCCACTGCCCTGTTTTCCCTGCTTCACCTTGTGTAATCTATTCAAGTGCTCTCTCATATCAAATTGACTCTTGCTGTTTGAAGCACGTGGCACCAAACCCAGCAGTACATTTTGGGTGAGGACTCTGAACTACTGGTTAAAAGTGGACAATTTCTGCTCTGACAGCTTGACAACTCTAGTAATATATTTTGATGTTGACCTGGAAAATCAGTTCTCAGAAAATCCCACTAGCAGTCAAAATATATAATGGAGCAACAATCATTATCATTGTCTTTAATGAAAGACAGTAGTTCAATCATGGAACCTGTGGCATTCAAAGAAAAGTAAAGTATTACGTTTAGTGAATCCTACCTTGGAAATGACTTTTGTAAATCTGGAGGTATTCTTCATATACAGTTTGAAAGTAATCATCTGCATCTCTTCTGATCCAGGGAATATAACATTCAGGACAGTTTGTCCACTATCAGTTTACAAGTTTTCCATGAGACCTAGAACAAATGAAATTGTTCAGTCTAATCCTTGGTTTTCTAGTAATGAAAAATAATGTTTGAGTGTTGGAGGACACTTTGCTTCAGGGATGATAATGAAGTATTCTGAATTTGTGGCAAACATCTACGGTAGTCTCCTTTTGCTGAGTAGTAGCAAAATCCAGAGCTTTGGAGTTGAGTTTTTCACATGAAACAGAAATTAGCAACAAGTCAGTTATTCATCTAATGTAACTTGTGCATTGAAAGATTATGCAGAAGTTCCTTTTCTGTAAATAGTATTAGGAACAAAGAGCATAAGCATAATTGCATTAGACACTTCTGTCCTGCAACCAACCATCACCCAAATAACATTAAGTTGTCCTCAGTCTCTTCCTCTGTCCTCGAGAGAAAAAACAGTGAGGCCAGGCAAAATACAGAAATAACTATCACAATTGGAAATATTTAAGTTTCACTATCTTTTGCTCATTATTACTCCCTCCTCACCTGAGACAGATGAATCACGTCTGTTAAATCGTTGCCTTGAACATTTCAGGAAAAAAAACAGCTGGGCTGTCCTAACTCCTAGCTGTATATAGACAAGTAACCCCAATATGTAAATGGACCAAACTTATAAAACCGTGAAAACTCATAACCCGTCATCCATCTTAGGCATAGCCTCAGCCAGGCTCTTGTACTGCCTAAGGTGTAATAGTGTTAAAGGAATAGAGTAGGTATTTAGTAAAAAGGCCTTCAAACTAGGTAGTCTTTCAAAGCATCAGTGATAGTTCATGGCATCCAGGCGACTTGACATGACGAGAACGAGGGGCATACCCGAATTGTTTCATTAAATCAGCTGTATGGCCAATAGGCTTCTGCTGAAGGCTCATTAAAATACCTGCGGACAGAGGAAGAGGAGTGGGTGCTACAGTGATTTCTACAATTGCTCTTTTCACAACTGGGAAATGCCTAGCCAAAGGCTGCATACTGCTTGTTTAGAAAAAGCAGATGAGACTGAGCATCCCTCTTCTTTTCTATGATTCCTTTCTCTTAATTTTGCTTTCTGTTGGGGTTGTGTAATATAAGGGAACTTCAAGGACCCAGATGCCATCCAGAAAGAAAAATATAATTATCTGGTCATAGTTAATTACTTTTTGGCAAAATATTCTCCAAAGCATTATCCTGTTTGTTTACACATCTTTAACCTCTAGTGTACCTTAAATTCTTCTATAATAGCTTTAACTTCAGATGCACTGTACCAATTAACATTCCAATTTTTTTAGTTCAGAATAATTATTTTAATATAGTATTTTTAATGACTATGACAATTTGGTGCCCTTCATAGATAGTACTAAAATGTTAATTATAAATGTAGCATCTATTTTGCTGTATAAATTCTCCTGTAGAATCAAATTACTGACCTTTTTCTCATTTAATCCTATTTTCAGAGCTGCCTTACAGCATTTGACAAAGGAAATTAGAAAGTTTCTGAGAGCCAGCTCAATTGTTTTCCTGGTTTTTATCACCTTAAATTCTTACCTGGAGGAAACAAAATCAAATGAAATCAAAATTAGCTGAAACAAAAATCAAAAGTGACTGGTTTTATAGGCCCATTTTCCCACATTACTTCAGACGTTGTCTGTTATGTTCATACCACAACTAATCAGGAGGAAAACACTTGGAGGGTCACATAGGTCAATAAACATCTGGCTTATGAAGTGTTGCCCCGCTGCCTGTATTATGTTGATAAAATTACTTTAGTCAGGAGAAAGAAATATAAAGTACACAATGTAAGTGGCAAATTTTCCGGTCCTGACATATGGAATATTTGCATGTGCAATTTACATTGGCATAAATCTCAGTTTATCAAAATGAAATTCTATCCAAAATTCCAAGAGGAAAAGAAACATGGGGTGTGTGCTTCGGGGGCCTGTCTCCATCTGAGTGTGGGTATAGGGTCCTCCGTCCATCAGGATGAGACCATTCCAGAGTGCTTTATACTTCTCCAAGCAAGTCGTCTGAAGGCACTTTTTCTTTCTGCTATGGAAGCAATTATAATCTGCTCTAAATGCAGATCAGCAGCAAAACCTCCCAGCTATACAAATTCTTATAGTCATGCTCTTCCCCAAATTCTTCTGTTTATCTCTCAAGCTTTTGCAAATGTTTGAAATTCCTGGAGAAATCCATCCTCACCTGCACCCACTAGCAGATTCACTAAAAGAATATTTAATGAGAAGGTGCTGTGTTGCCTGTGTTATCAGGAACAGCATGCTTAGCTTGCTTTAATTCATGTGGCAGATAAGTGCCTTTGTGATAAGTCAGTTTTCTTATTTTTATTGCTGTTCTTTGCATGGCTTTTATGTTCTCTTGTGATGTTACTAAACATTTTGCTTGAATAAAGATTGGGCTGCTTGTTGGATTTTTGAAAACCTTCTGTGTTAAAAACCAAAACTGCTTTGGGTAAATTTTGTTTTCTTTTTTTTTCCAAGGAAAATTCCTGTTGACTTCAAATAAGGGCTTCAGGGGTTAGTTGTCCAAGAAAAATGAATGTATGATAACAGGAAGAGATTTCTGACACTTTCCTTGGCTGAGGGCATTCATCACATATTTTAATGTAGTGCTGCCTCAAATGGACCCAGGAAAATAGGTATTAGTTTATGAACTCCAGTTATTGTGCAATAAAAGTGCAATAACATTATCCAATATGTTTAGGTGACAATATTTTGTCCAGAGGAGAGAAAGCAAAAATTAGTAGATGTGATACAAAGAAAAAAATAGTCCTGCATTAACTGAAGTAATTTTCTTCCAGTGACAAAATTAAGCACAAGGCATCTGCCATAGACACCTAATTCTAATGCTTACTTCAAGCATCTTTTTTTCACTTGAGGCAAATTGGATCATATTTCAAACAACTTTAACTGTTAACCTGAAATGAAAATTACCAGAAACTTGGTACTCACACCATAGGTAGTGAAATATCCCCAGCAAGGCATCATATCTGTGATCATTGTATACATCCTCCCAAACAGGAATGACTAAACCCCAACACTGATCTTTTAGTCTATGTTTTGGGAAATTAGACAGTAGATAGTTACCAAGAGATGCAATAATATCCTCAAGAAGTCATATCTGGTGTTTGTTAGGTAGGTCAGTTTCCATTGTAGCCAGTAGAGATCTGATCGAGCCACTTTTCATCCTGCATTCCAAGTAAGTCACCTCATCTGTACTTATCTGGCCACTTTCTCAGTTTTCACACAGTCAGACATGCTCATAAAACTGTCCTAAACACCTTTTCCACATCCTTCAACTATGCCAAACAGGTGTGGTGATATATCAGAATTTCATCACTGTTGGCCATGGTGGATTTGCTCTGTACTTCCTATATTTTTTTTTTTTTACCTTTCCCTGGAACACTGCAGGTGTGTGCTACATGCCAGCAGCCTATCTGGCTGGCTCTATCTGTGGAGAAGAAAGGCCAAAAGAACCTTGTGCTCTCCAGTGCTCTGAACCTTCAGATCTGCAGGCAGTTGGATGGGTGCAGCCTCTGCTCCACAGAAGGAGTTTGCAAGATTCATGGTTTTAAGCTGCCCTCCAGGGCACAATCAGGACGGTGTGTTCTGGTTGAATCAGTAGAATTGCTCTCTCCAAATTGTTCTCAGTGCCATTATTTGCATTTTGCAAGTCTTGATGATGGCTTCCATGTGGTACATTTGGTAGACATCTCTTGCCTTCTTCAGTATCCCCTGTTATCCCCTGCTTTTTTGTTAATATTTGCCACAACAAAAACTCAGCTTTGAGGGTTTTTTTTTCTTTCACTTCCTGTGTGTTAAAAGCTGTGGCAGCCTCAAAAAGAAGGAAGCTTTGGGTTCAAGTAGAGAGACTCACATTTTCTATGTTTGGAGGCCTTTTTACTCTTCTTTGTGGTCACTGCAGTAATGTTTGCAGGTCATGGCAGGTTTGGCAAAGCCTGTGAGTCCTGAGGGTAATTCTGCACACTTCAGCACATATGTCAACGACCCCAGCATCACCGGCCTGCTGCTAAACCAGCTCTTCTGGAACCAGTCTCATTTCTGAATACAAGTCTCATTTCTGACCCCTGTGTTCCTGCCTTAGTGTTTCCAAATGGGTATTTTGGGAAGAATGGATGGCATGAACAGAATTACTGTAGGACATCTGCAGACACAGTCATCCTGACTGATGTGATGACACCTGATCTGCTTTAGAGTAATTGTTTATGATTGCTATGGAGATCAGAGTGCCTTGAGTTTATTTCTAAGCTTGGATCTTGCACAACATGTCCATTTTTTTGCTATATAAATTTAAAATTAAAATATTGGAATATATATCACTATTCCAAGTTACACTCTTAAGTCTCCCTTCAGGCACTTAAATAAATGGCCAGGTTTTTAAATAATTAAGTACTTGCAGCTGCCATCAAAGTCAATAGAAGGGTTGTAGCAAGGAACAGGCAGCAAATTCAAGACAGAAAATAGAAACACAATTTTAACCTGTATTGTATCAACCTGAGGCATGTGCAGAAAGAAGATATAGAAAATGTACCCTTTACATGGATTCTCCTAAATAAGGGGTTCACTGTTGATCTGTCCACTAGTTGGCAGGCATAGCAACGCAGTCAGCTATCCTGTGAGTGCATCCCTGGCTGCCCCCGAATCTCTGCTGAGGCGTCCTAGCAACTGTGTGCCAGCACTGCACTGTGCAAACGCATAAGCATTAGCAGGACCAATCAGACCTGTAGGGGAGTTTTCCAGTGGCTGGTGCATAAAGCATCTCACTGGGACAGAGTGAAACACCTGGTGAAACAGGGGTAGCAAGGTTAAGTGTATCTCCAGGACTGCATTAATCTTTTTTGTTTCTTAAAAAAACCCGACAGCTAGAAATCATAGTTCTGAATGTGTAGCTTGGGAGATTTTTCCCTTCCCTTCAAGATCCTGTCCCTGAGGATTATGCAACTGTATAAGTGCCTGCAGCAGATGCTTACAATACTCTCGCTCTTTGATGGATTACATGGGTCACTTCAAATTTAGGGACAATAGGACCTTACAGATCAGATTTACAGTATATTTAATATTCCTGCTTCAACAACAGCCAGTATAAAAGGTCAGCTAGGGTTGAACTCTCTGTTATGTAGTAGTGTACACTATTTTTTCCCCCCCTCAATACTAGGTTTCAGAAAAATGTCGTTATGTATCAGAAATTTTAGTTGGCTTACAAGAGGAGGTGAATTTTTACAGTTTTTCATTTTGCTCTCTGCCTTTGCATCCCACATATAACAACCCTGTAACACTTACTTTGGAGCAAACTTGTTGCTCATTCAGGAAACCAAGAAATGAGTCACTCAGCTCCCATTTCACATGAACATTTCACTCCATGTATACATGATTCCAAATTTCATTTTCTGCCTTCTGTGTATTATCTGATGTATTAACATGCTTTCCTAGGCTCCTTCCACTCTTTCACTTTTTTGTAGCTGCTGGAGAGACTTTTGTCGGAGTTTTTTTTTGTACTGAGGCAAAATCCTGTCAACAGAGTGCAAAAGCATGTTTAATGGCCTCTAGCTGGCTGCAGATGCCCACATTTCTGAATAGTACTCAACATCAGAAAACTGAACATAGTATTAATTAAAGCTTTCTTTTCAAATGATGCCAAAATAGAATATTTTCTAAAAAGACCTCACTTTTCCTCCAACATGAAGTAAGATGAAAGACATTTACTCTGTGATTTCATTTGCATTCTCTGAAGTGACTCTCTGAAATGTGCTTTGGCAATAAAGAAAGCACTTGTTGCTGAAAAGCAAAAACAAAGTATTACTTGTCAGTCTTTATACAGTGTATCTGCAAATGTGAGTCTTGCATGTGAAAAATTAGTGGTGGTGTAAAATCAGATGTGTAAGGCCACACACTTACTGGTTAGAAGATGCTAAAAGGAATTTCTTTTCCCAACCACATTAAATTTTTCACACCAGTTATCTATTTTAAGGTTATTCTACAATAATATGCTAAAAATTATATTTGGCATGTGAAACATGTATAGATGGTACTGAAGAGAGATAAAGCAACTGATTTTTTTTTTTTCAATTAAAAAACCCCCATGTTTTACAGTGTAGCAATAAGTTTTATGGTATTTCATTTTGTATCCTTGCATCCCTATAATGCTGCATAAATACCCTCTCTACATTTTTATTTCCTTTTATGTGTATAGATATATGTACTTCAACGAAAAAAGGAAAAGAGAATTTAAATAAAGCATAAATGATCAGTGAAATGTATAAGCGTTGTTTATTTTCAGAGCAAGCAAGTATATGCTCAGGGTTACATGAGTGGCATCCAAGCTGTGTGGAAGTTGTGCTTGTCCCAGTTCACCAAATTGGAAAACAAGCTGGTAATTGCCTTCCCTCACAACGTCCAGGCCACATACTGTGCTTTCATTTCCGCAAAGACAAAGCTGAAAGGACAGAAATGCAACAGATTGCCCAGAGAGTTTGTAGATTCTCCTTCACTGGACATATTCAAGAACTGTCTGGACACAATCCTGTGCCATGTGCTCTGGGATGACCCTGCCTGAGCAGGGAGGCTGGGTCAGATGAGCCACTGGGGTCCCTCCCAACCTGACCCATTCTGTGACTCTGTGATTTTGTGAACAGGAATTGTGATCTCAGCCTACACAGAGTTAGGATGTGACCGCACCATAAGTTTGGCCCCACCAGCTGGAGACACAACACCATATACATGCAGCACTTTGGGCTTCAGAAAGCATTCAGGGCAAGAAGAAACATCCTGCTGTGTTCCACTCGGAAAATCCCTTCTAACTCCCGTGCGGTTCAGGAAAAGGGTAAACAACTCTATGCAAAAACCCAGCAATGTGCTGGCAGTCTGGCAAAGCTTTCTCCAGCCTAAATCTCTATCTGCCTGCTCTTGCTTGCCTGCATGAGGAGAATATATAATGTGTCAGCAGGATCTGCATCTCCTCTTTTACTGTGTGCTGAGGAACATGTGGATACCTGGTATCCTCTGTCCTCATTAAGTTACTATGCATTAGCAGCATACTAGGGGGATACTTCCTGCCCAGCATTCTCTATGTCTTATTTTAAATTATTAAGTCCTGTTGTTCTTCCTCGAGGACTTTTATAATGTGGGCAAATACTTCTACTAAGTTTTAAAACCCCTTGAAAAACCAAGCTTTACTGTGAGAAGTCAAATTAATGACGCTTGATTTATGAAGACTTGTGCAACTGCATCTTCAGGGACCTAACAGACTCAAAGCTTTTTTCCACACTAGTATTATTCATAATAGGGCTCTCCTATTTCTACTATAGACTTTTTAATGTTTAAAAAGTTCATAACCATCCTCTGCCTTACTGGAAAAATGTTTCTACAGAGTCAATAGTGAAAGACTAGTGGTAGCCCAGAGAAGCTGTGAACTGAAGTATCAGTTCACAAAGACGTACTTTGCACTGGAAAAGTTCCTGAGCAAGCCTTGGTAGCCCATTTTGAGAAGGGCTTTGTCCAAGTGGTGTCCAAGGGTCATTTCCAACCTAAATTATTCCTTGCTTCTACAGAAGCAATGGAGTCTTGTTTATATGTCCCCATCTATTTTTGTGGCACTTCTCTACTGCACTTATATGCCACTGAATTGGGTCGAATTTGGCAAAGGGGTCTCAAGGGTTGCAAGAAGACAACATATGACCATGTAATTCTTATTGCCTTGCAAAGGTAGGCTGCACATGAAAAGAAAAGCAGTTTTTTCTGAAAAACGGGTTCAAAATTGGCTGAGGTACAAAATGTAACTTACATACATGGTTTTTAAAAATGTATTACTTAATGTTGGGCTTTGAATTGAATTCATTTTCTTTATAGATTTTAATTACTATATTAATGAATTTAGCATCTATATTAATATGTTAACCTATATTTAATCTTAGAGTGACAAAATATCAAATTCTCAGGCAAATTCTGGCCTCTGCAACACTGATGTACATTGCTGAATTAATATCAAACTAAACAAGAGTAGAATTTATCCCAGTGATTCAGAATAATAAAAAATTATATCTTAAGAAATAAAACTATATCTAGGCAGTTAAGATACTTGTGCCTAAGAAGAAAGAAAATAAAGCACAGCTTTTTTTTTCGTAGTCAAATAATTATTTGTGTTATTTTACAAAAACCACAACAGTATTTTGTTACTTCCTATTTTTTATCATTCTTCCATGAGATACAGGATATACAATATTAGAGAAGGCTCTGGGGCACACAAAGGCTAATTCATTTAAGGAACATCACTGATGTCATGACCCATAGGAGTGAAGGCTGAGGAAACTTGGGATATAAAATGTGTTAAGCCTGCATAGAACAAGAAAATTGCAGTAACATTTCAAGTGTCACTTGTTCATAAATTTAAAAACCCACAAAATTGCACAACAGTTTAGGTTTTCTAAATCAGTGAGATTTGTGATAATGCAGAAAGTGAGAACATGTATCTTTAATGTAACTTAGGAAATTAATTTAATTGTAAAACAATGATTCTTTTGGAAAAATCTCAATTCTTTCTACAATGGAAACAAACCAATCTCTGCTAGCATGGTGAATGCTGCATTGCTGTCATCAGGTGGATATCTGACATAGTATCCATGCTAAATAAAGCCAGAACCAGCCAAAAATCATATTTTGGGAAGCATTGCACCCTTTTCTTTACCATTTTCTCCGTTCTTGCAAAGGAAACACTAGAAATAAAGTGTTTCTGAATCAAGCCCTTAAGATCCCTTTCAATGTTATTCTAAAGATCCTAGATTTGTCAAGACTTGCTGAAATGTCTCTATCTCCAGAAGGACAAAGCGAAAGCAATTATTGTTTTATAACTTTACGCATAACTTAGAGAAAAGTGAAGATTTTTGAAAAAGTTTTCTTCAACTGGTGTAAATTGGTCTGCATCCCTTGATTTCTGAATTGATACCTGGTAAAAGTGCACATGGGTTTAGTGCTATCAAATAGTCCCACAGGAATCTGCAAAATGACTGTCTAATTTAGCACCACAGTACACTCTGAAGGTATCTTGTCTAAGCATCCAACATAGTATTATCATCCAGAGTGATAACAAATCTGTCTTCTGGGCCTGAAGCATGGTCCTAGCTTGCCTGTGCTTACTGCAGCTCCCTATGAATAGAAGTGGATTCACTTTCTTTACAGAAACACACCTTTCAGGAGAGCTGGTATGTTTGGTGCAGATGATTGCTCCACCTTGAGGTGTTAACAGCACCCAATAATATTCTTGTCTCCCTGGCAGCAATTGCAAGGCGGATGGTAAGAATTAAGTGAAACCATCATTTGGGGAGTTATGCACCTTTAATGTCACTTTTGCTTCTCTTGTGGCACGGAGTTTCTGCACTGATGGCCAGAATCCAAGTCCTTCTAGGACTTCTAGCATGTACAGAGTGCCCTGCAAACAGAAATACTTGTACAGTGTCTTCCAGTGTTGCTCAAGGTAACGAGACTACCATAAAAAGGAGACCAGTGATGCTCTATTTTTGCAGTGTTTCTATGCCTGTACTAGATGACAGCCCTCCCTGTATTTTGGCAGTCCATGTGATTTTCATGCTCAGATACCAGGCTTGTATACATAATATATAATTGTCTGTTTGCACTAAAACAAGCAATATTTGTCCGGCATTTATGGTGGTGGGTAGGTGTTGGGCTTTATGCCTGGCTCTGCTCTGTGTTTGGGAAAATCAAGTCACTGCTGTGCAGGAGGATGTATGTCTAAATATGAAAAATATGTTTAAATTTCTGGGGTGCCTTCTGATTACCAAAAACTATGGAGGAAGAACGGGAAAGAAATTATTCAGTCACAGTTGGCTAAGTTGGTTAGGGAAAATGGTAAATTTTTAAAAGAAGAGACTCATTGGCATGAGGCTGAAGGATATGCCCTTTAAATGGGATCCAAAATTCCTAGGAAACTTGCACCTTGGTCACTATGCAGCATATCTCTGTAGTGCCCTTCAGCTCCACTTGCAGCTTGTTAGAGGAACAGTGACCTTTGATAAATGAAATCCCAGACTGGATGTGTGAGAGGCAAGGGGATAGTGAACAAGCCTCATACCCAAAGCATAAATATTCTTTTTTTCTGAAGGCAAAATGGTAGTGTTGCATAGAAATTCCCTTGGATAATTGTAGCGGTTCCACCCATAAGGATGAGGAATTCAACTCTGTCTTCTGTCTCTAGCCAGGGAGGGAGTTTTGTAGCGCTGTGAAAATCCCTGTTGTTGTAGCTAAGCTGACTGCCTGCAGCTGCCTTGGGTGGTTAGCAAAAGAAAAAGTAGGTTAACTCTACTTTGTACTGTACAGTGTAGGCTACACTGAATCTTACCTTTTGTAAAGAATAAATAGTAAAATCCCCATTTCTTCTCAGCATGTTTAAAATCTATAGAAAAAAAATAGAAGTTCCTACTCTGGTGTTTGTATAATGCCTTGTTGGTGACTAAGGCACTCGATGATGACAAACAATCAAGGTAATTCTTCTTCCTTCTTTACTTAAGGAATCACTCATAGATATTCATAAAAATCTATGATGGGTAATAAAGGAAATATGTTGTCTTCCAGATTTATAGTAAATTCAGCAGCAAATAAACATGCTATTAGAAAACATGTAAACTGAAAAGGAAAATTCTTCTCCAGTTTTCTCCCTCCATACTTGAAAACCTTATCCTTGACCTCCTGCTCCACCCTGGATCAAACATACCCCAGAAAACAAACCTAAAAACAGTGTCACAGAACAAAATTACCCCAAGTATTAGTTAAAGAAATTGAAAATAGAAGTCCAAAGTAGGTCAGCTTTAACCAACTGACACAGCTTCTAAGGTCAGGAAAAGCTTCAGTCATAGTTTGTGTTCCTTTGCTAGGGAAATTATTACACAGTAATGTCTTGGGGCTGTGTGTTTGCTGGTGCTGCCAAGACAAGTAATTTCTGTGTGTGCTGTGAGGAGCATTCCTTCTCTATCATATGACTACGAGATGGACATAATGCTTCACTGTAACAGCACTGACTCACTCTGTGGTTTACGCCAACACTTAATGTCATTCATGCTTAATAAAACTGCAGGGTTCTGCTTTTCCACCCACTTTTTGTTATTTTTCTTGAAATCTACCACAGTACAAGAAAAGTTATAGCAGCTTGGCATAAAATGCTTATTTTATATTCTCCATTCAAATATATTTGACAGTATTCCTGAGAAAAAGTTCTCTGAACAGCCACGCACAGACAGCCAGCACACAGCTGAATGACTGCGACATTCTTTTCTGAGAAATAGGTATATCAGGTAATCTGATTGTCTGCTCTTCTTGTTTGATTTGCAAAGTTCAGTTGGAAATCACAAATTCATGCGAGCCCAAATCCCCCCTAAAACCCCTTCAGCTCAGATCAGCAAACTGACCCACTTGTGGTCTCCTCAGCTCAAACCCACCTTTATACCAGCTGCCATGCTCCCTTTGAATGACTGATGTGAAGAGAGTCTGTTAAATATTGCAGGTAAAAACCTTATTAAAAAAATATTAAATCAAACTTGTTTTCCTGCAATGCTGTAAGCCCAAACACAACAGCAGCAGTGTGGTAGCTAGTGAGAAATTCCATGCTGATGCACCCAGGTCCCCAGCTCCAAGATGTACTGGAGGGAGGCAAATGCCAGCTCTTAATGCCACCTCTTAATGCCACATTATGTCTTGCCCTACACTCATGTCCAGAAGGATTTAACTCCATTTGAGCAGTGAGCAGCTGTAATTCCAGCTCTCTCCCCTCTAAGTAGAAGCAATGAAGAAATTCAATGGGCCTGAGGATTGCATGGCTCACAGAACAGCAAGGATGGGTGGGCTGTGGTGGCTTTCTTCATGCTGTGCTGCCAGCACACCTGAACAGCCACAGGAAATCCAGTGGCGAAATCCTGAAAATTGTAATAGAGTGTGCAGTTTTCATGGACTGTGAGAGTATGACATCCAGTGAAATTAGAGGTGTTCTACCTTTGGTTTTTATTGTAGTAAAAGAGAGTAGAGTAAAAAAAAAAATTGTATTTTGCTCCTGTGCTCAGTTCCTGAAGTCTTATGCCCCAGCAGGGATATTGGAAATACACAAAATTTGGTGCACTTTGCTTTCTCCCAAATGGAACAAAATTATCATTCAGAAATATCTGTAGCAGTTCCAGGAATAAATTGTCTCTCTTATTGATTTAGCAATACCAAGGCAGTAGAAAATTCTCAGTTCTATATAGAGGGAATTGTCCTAGTTTTCATTGTAGAAACAGAACTGAAATAGCCAGTTCCAGTAAAATGTTATTTTATTAAAACCACTATAATTGCACTTTAACTGTTTGTGTGTTTTAGTTCTTCTCCTTTTTTCCAGCCTGAAAAAATGTCACATCATTCAGTAATATTGTTCTTCCAGTAAAGTTAGTAGACTGGCTTCTCCATGTAGTATCAGCTTGATTAACAGCTACCATACTCAAAGGCATGACCTCTTTGCTCAGGGAGCCTTTTAGGGAGAGTGTGGAGTGTGAATATAGATGTGATGAGTGAGTCACACATTTGTGCCTGTTTTTACCTTAATAATAGTATTTTTCCCTTTCTTTTCTTTTCTTTTTTTTTTTTCCTAGTAAGAAATAAATCTGAAAAACTCTAAAGAACTAAGGATTTTTCATTGCTGGCTTTTAAGATATACAAAGGATTCTGCCAGTATATGTGATCATTACAGAATATTCCCACAAGAAACAGGACTATGTTGCTTTAAAGCCTTCTGTATTTAATATATTTGTTTTGGGCTCTCTTGTGAAAACTGTCAGAAGAAAAAGAAGAGACAGCATGTGTGTAATATACAGTTTGATCATTCAAACATGGTGAAAAATGATATCTGTTCTCTGTAGATAGAAGCACATTTTCAGCTAAAACAAACCTGTCTTCTGCTTTTTGTTTGATGCAGAGAGGAGTGCTGTTCTGATTAGAATAAAGTACCTGAAATCAGGCAAGTTACTCTTCATGGCTCTGACAGGCACTTCTCTGCCTGAATAGGTCACTAAACCTTTATGTGCTCCAGTTTTATTATTTGTAAAACAATGCGTATTTATTTCAGAGGATATACTGAGACTAAATAAACTAGGATTTGAAAAAGCATATTTAGATCTCCAGTAAAAATACTGTAAATATGGGACACATTGTCTCTTTGGAAAAACAAGTTGAAAAGTAAAATGAAAGTAGGAAAAGTCTTTAAAGAGAGCTTTTAAATTTTTGTAAAATTTTTCTACTTATTCCTGGCTCATTTTTATCACTGAAGCCTGGCAATAAAAACCAAAGCTAGGTGTTGCAGTAAGAAGGAGAAACACATGCTGTTTCCTCCTCTCTAGCACCCTTACAGTATTTGGTGTTGCTGACAGGTACCTCAGGGTTTTGGAACAGAAATTATTCAGAACTCCAAATATTGCACCAGGGTCATACTGGGCACTTGCTGTTCAGCTGTTCCCATGCAAAAGGAGAACAATCTCTCTTCCCATCTCATTTGAAGAGCCACAGTCAGCAGCAAGATGTGCAGCCCAAGTCTGGTTTAGGTCCCATTATTGCTCCTGGCTAACAAGGACAGAGGGAAAGCAGAAAGAAGGCCAGAGCTGTTCCACAAGGACTTGGATGTCTTGGGCAGAGTGCTGTTGCCTCTCTGAGACACTAACTGTGTTGGAGAGATCTAAGGCCCAGGATTCCAACTCAGATGGCCTACAGTGCAGTTGTTCGGCTTTCCGTGACAAAATGGTGTCTGAGCTAAATCATTTAGTACTTTGCCGTAGGCCTCATGTCCTATTGCCATGAGTGTATTTAAAGGTTCCCCATCTCCTTTCCAGCTATCACATAAGGCAGCAGACAAACACATCTGTAGTATGTACACGTCCAGATTTATTTTCAGTTTCTCATGTCAAGGCTTTCCTTTTTGTTCAGAGTTCTTCAACTTGCATGGTGCTCCATGTGAGTCATCCATGTTGCAATCAGCTCATTACCCTCAGGGCCAAATAAGAGATGGTACCTGGCATATAGAAGGTATGTATAAAGAAGTCACCATACTGGAAAAAAACACTTGAAACCAAATGGTTGAATTATGTCCCTGTGGGCTGATGTTCTAGATATATTCGCAGAAGAGAAACAAATAAAACCTTTTCCTACCTCAGCCTTATTGAGACCTGACGCTGTTCGTCACACAGGCACACACACACACACACACACACGCACACACACACTTCGGTGAGGAGGCATGAACTGTTTTATTATGAAGTTCTGAGTCCATTTTATAGTATTTCTACAAAGGCCAGGGATTGGGGGAGAAGGCTGACACCTCTGCCCATCCCATTGGTCAAGACAACTGTCCATCAGCTGTCCATATCTCTAAGAACAGGAATATAAACTTTCCTTGAATTTATGAAAACATTGCCTCTGTTTACAACACCCATGCATGAGAAACTACCTAACTGTGAGAACTATGAAACAGAAGAGAAGGCTGAAAAATCAGGGTGACAGAGACCAGACTAGGATTACTCAGGTGCATACCTCTTTGTTCAAAAACATCACATCATTAAAATTCTACTAAATTCTTGAAGGCTAGTTTTTTGCTCATAGAAACAAGTATTCTTTACCCAGTATCTTCAGGTAGAAAAAAAACCACAAAACAAACATCACCACATGCAGTTTGATATTAGCTTTAGATATTGTAAGTTCTATTTAATATTAGGAGTCCATAAAAGTATTTTGAGGACAAGCTACATTATGGATGCTGACTGGCAATTTGAACAATCCATACTATGACTGGTGGGAAATTTCCAAGTGATCTAACTCAGCTTTTGTAACTATGGTTGACATCACCTATGGGACTGACTACTGGATGTACTCACCAAGAGGTGAAGCTCTCCTCACCTAGCCAGTAATGGCAACTGCTGCCTGAAGAGCCCCTTTTATTCTTTTGCTTTTATGTTAATCCTAGTTTATGCTCTTAGCTAGTCATCCTGACTGCTCAAAACATCAGGGTCTCACACAGATGACCTAGGAAAGAAAGAGGAAAAGAAATAGGCAGAACTGAAAGCCATGCAAAGCTCTCTCCTGGTCATGTCAGAACAACTCATGTTATCACAGATTTGTACAATCATAGAATCATCAAATCATAGAATGCCCTGGATTGGAAGGGACCTTAAAGATCATCTAGTTCCAACCCTCCTGCCATGGGCAGGAACACCTTCTACTAGACCAGATTCCTCAGGGTCTCATCCAACCTGGCCTTGAACACTTCCAGGGAACATCTACAACCTGTCTGGGCAACCTGTTGCTGTGTCTTACCACCCTCGGAGTAGAATTTCTCTCTAATATTTAGTCTAAATCTACTCTCTTTCAGTTTAATGTCATTACTCCTTGCCCTACCACTCCATGACCTTGTAAAAAAAACCTCAACCTTCTTGAAGGTGCTGTATGGTCTCTCCAGAGCCTTCACTTCTTCAGCTGAACAACTATAGCTCTCTCAGTCTGTCTTTGTAGGAAATGTGCTCCAGGCCTTTCGTTGTCTCCACGACCTCTTCTGGACTCACTAAAACAGGTAAGTGTGCTTAGTTTGGGGCCCCCAGAGCTGGATGCAGCATTCCAGGTGGGGTGTCACCAGAGCAGAGCAGAGCAGAGCAGAGCAGAGCAGAGCAGAGCAGAGGGGTAGAATCCCCTCCCTTGCCCTGCTGGCCACTCTGCTTTTGGTGCAGCTTGCAATAGGTTTGGCTTTCTGGGCTGTGAGTGCACATTGCCAGGTTGTGCTGAGCTTCTTATCAGACAACACTCCAAAGTCCTACTCCTCAGGGCTGCTTTCAACCCATTTTCCATTCTCTCTTTCCATTTTAGCATACATCTAGCTGATTCCCATTAGCCACTGTAGGATTACCGGAATATAAAGTTGCAGTATGAGCAACCAATAATTTGCAAATAATCCAAGCCACTTGGTGCTACTGAATATCTCTTACATATTTATATGCTAAAATGTCAGATATCATTACTTACATTCTTTAGTATGTCTGCATACCTAAAATTATATGTAGTGTTGTTCCACTGCAAAATGGGAAGGAGCAGTCCATAATTCCTTCTGGGATCCACTCATCAATTAATAGGTGATGGTAACATATGCTGCATAACAGAGGCCAGAGTACCTCATCCAGCAATTTACTCTTTCAGAGCTGGCATATGTTTTCAAGGAAGACCTAGCTCAGACTTTATCCCTCCCTATACAAGTGATTTTATCAATTAATTAACCTCAGCAGTCATAATTTGTGCTGTGCTTCTAGTGAGCATTTGTCTATGGTGTGTTCACATGCACCGGAACACATGCCTTTTGGTTTGCTGCTTACTTGGGCTTTTTTTCCTAAAAAAAAACTACCTTCAATCAAAAATCCTCTGCAGCACGGGAGCTCTTAAAATGCTTGCAATTCACCTCACATCCTTCTTAATGGCATTTGCAACAAAAGCATGAAGAATTGCAGTTTGCTTTTTCAGAGCAACCTAAGGGAAAGCGGACACAACTGAGGCATGCAGGGCTGCCCTTAGCTGGAGCAACAGGGATGTACTGCCAGAAAAACACTGTAGAGATGCCACACACCAAACTTCCAGGACTCCCTCTGGCCCATAAACATGAATTTTGCACCAAAACCAAAGATGAGTCTGAGGCATGCATATGTCTTATCCCAGTAAGGGTTTCATACCTTGTCAAGAGTTGTACCTGGGCCCAGAAACTTAGAAATATTCCAGCTGTTTAGGCATCCTCTTGGCTACTCAAACACATTTTTTTGGAGGAGAGATACTGCCCTACTTTGTGCTGGTTGGACTCAACTAGTGCTCAGGGCAGTACAAGCAGCCATACTACACCTTCTTCCAAAAGTTGTGCAGCAGGAGAGGGTTTTTTTTCACTTGGACCAAATATGAGCAAAAGCATGGAAACGGTACCTTTCATATATTCTTAATAGTGCTAAATACATTCTCACCTGCTATGTATGTGGGTCCATTTGTATGTAAATAGAATAGTTGTGATAGCATGGTACAACCCAAAGTTTAGTTGAGGGCAAGTCTATGAAAGAAATGCTGCTTTTTCCTCTGGGTAAGGCAGAGCCCTATAGTAGCCAAAAATTCCCAGAGATAAAGGATCTTATCTCATTTACCTAGAAACTACTGCATCTGTATTTTCAAAGCCCAGAACACAAAACACACTGTGTTTTGGGCAAATTTCATAGCTCAGATAACCTGTGTGTTCCCTACATTTTGTGCAGCTCAAATGTATTTTTCAAAGGAAAAATGCCAAATAAAAAATTTCCCTTTCTATGATTTTAGGTGATTTGTGTGGAATTTTTTCACCTAATTCCCCTCTTGGTAATTTTGACAATGGAAAAGTATATGCCTGTACTATTTACAGAAGTTTGGTCTGTGATGAGAGAACAAAAAGTGCAGTATAACTGGAGAGACATTGAGTCACACTATTTAATAGATCAAGTGTTCTGACAACAAAGTAGAGTTATCCATAGATCTTTTTTATTCACTGGAAGATAATATTTATGCATGAAAATCAGATAAACATATCAGAAAACTATTAGCTAAATCTTGCTAACACTTGTACCATTGCATTTTCATGGTTCAAAGACTTTGGTTGGGTTGTTTGTAAGTGTTTCTCCTCAATCTAAACTATATTAGTGACCTATCTTCAAATCAAGTGAAGCATTCCTCAGCTCACAAGACCTTTTCCTTCTTGATAAGAGAATTTAATAATGAAGAAAACTTATAATTTTCTGACATTTGGTTTGTTTAGCCTGGAAAGACCAATTAAAAAAAAAAAAAAAGAACTGTGGGAACTTAAGGATATTATACAAAAATAATTTAGTACTTCATTGCATGTTCAGAGTTGCATATGACCACTGATGAGTCATCCATGTTTTGGTATTGTGGTAAATTTGATTTAATCTTTCTAAAGCTATCCCTGATAAAAAGACATCTGCTTCTCTTCACTGCTCTGACATTTTGTCTTGAATATATCCATTCATGGTAGACATTTACAGTTTCATATTCCTGCAATAGACATTGGAAATTCAAAGGAATGCCCTTACTTCCCCAAAAAGCTGGATTTAGTGAAAACTATGTGATGGGTCAGAATTAGCCATTCACTTTTAGACCTTTGGTTTCAGTGTGCTGAATTTGAAGCAAAGACTGATCTTTCTTGACTCCTTTCTATTTATGGCTGTGTCAAAGCCAGAATTTTTTAAAGCCGTGTTGAAACAAAAGCTGAGGGCTTTGCATAAGCTTTGAACAAAGATGCACATGTAGAGGGGAAAACTGAGCCTAAGTATGGTGAAAGAACAACAACCATTAGAAAGGTGAACATCAAGGAAGGTATATTTTCCCTGATCAGAGAGATGACATCTCCTGAGAAAATATGTGTCTAGGAGATAAGAAGACTTAAGAATAAGACTTAGCTTAGCGTTAGCAGCAAAATAAGTTGGCAAAAAAAAAAATCATTGTAATTTACAGGAATCTACATTTACCCCAAATAATTAAAATGGCTTAGTTCAATCTTAAAAAAAAATTGACTGGGAGAATAAGCCTTGTAGAATAAGAAGATAACCATCATAGATAGCATTGCATGAAGCATTCAGGACATTGAGTTACTGGCCTTCTTACTGAATTAAGATAAAAAAAGGACTTTTCCTGTAATCCTGATTTTGTTATTATCTTACTCATAGAATAATTTGAAGAATAATTCAGTAACTTGAATGATGCAGTTTAGTATTCAAAGAACTTTTCTTTTGTTTAAAAGTTAATATGTGATAACTGATGGTTATCCACCTTACACCTTGCTGTACATGATAACGAGTAGTCACAAGTCCCTACCACTAATTTTTGGATGTCAAAATCATAGTATAGGAAATCACAACCAACAGTAAAAATTAGATTGCGCTGGGCTACCGTCAGTACAGTTCTGAATAGCAACCACATCTGTCACTGCTTTTTACTTTTATGACATCCAAATCGCCTCTTGAAACTCACTGAAAGGATGTTAAGAAAGGAAATTTAAATGAAAAAATCTCATCCTAACCAAAAATACTACTAAAACATTTTTCAGGCTCAGGGCTTAAATTGAGGGGGAGACTATTTCCTTTGCTTCAAAAGAAGGTAGCTAGCGTCTAATCTTGCTTTCACTGAAGTAACAGACTTCATCATACAAAACAGGGAGAGAGACATTCCCTTTGTTTAATAGCTGTGGTTTTAGTTCCTTATGCTTCTGTTTCCTTAGAGACTTACTTGCTTGTAGATAGGCATACATTTTCTGATAAACATATCTCCTTGTACTTCCTCTTTTTTCACAGGTTGAGGTTTAAAAAGTATTCATGCATTCATTCACCTTTTGTTTTCCTTCAAGTACTAATGAAAAAAGCAGGGCTGCTGCAATATCATATGCAGGATAAAAACAATAAAACCCTGACTTGGGATGTTCCTCACCAGTTACCTTGCCTAAATAAATTTATTGGCTATGATTGTAACAGATCAACACAATGATATCGGGTAATCAATTGTGTACACTTAACTGCTACCAAATATTGATGTTGTTGTAACAAGTATTGTAACACCATGCTCTTTTTCTTAATTTCTATATCTGTGGCAATTCTTATAGAACAAACATTGCCAAACAAACACGATGTCTCTAATGTTTTTAATGTGCTGTGGTAAGATAACTAGATTGATATCATTGGTCTGGTAGATCGTGTCAAGAACCTGCAAGATTTATCTTTCCAGCGTGTTCGTATAAACCTATTATTGGATCATCTCAAAGTCTTCAATGAATTTAACCTCGCAGAGCCTCCATGAAAGAGAAAACTCTTATAATTATCACTTTATGTATTTGGAAGTAAGCATCACAAGCAAGACCACAAGCAAGAAAAAGCATAAGACCAAGATTATTAAAGCTGCTAAAATGTACCTGCACTCAGGAGCACATAAATTAGGTTTAGATACTGAAGTCTCCTGCAAGTCACAGACCCCAATAACTACAGCATATTCAAAGCAGAGTGTGGGCCACCAGCAAACCTAAGAATGATTCATAGTCATCAAACTATCCATTTGGGAAATGCTGTTGATCTGATGAAGATGAATCTTGTTTCTTTTTACATTGTTGAAACTAGTTCTGTAATAATTGCCGAAGAGGGCCTACTCTACTGCCTGGCAGCTATGTTACTGCAGGATGGTGGGAATTGGCACCTGCTCAGAAGATGGAATTGTTCTGAAGGAGACCTTTTCTTTAAGTCTTTCTTTCATTTATAACCCTGAGAAGATCACATTGTGGAAGTTCGTTCTGATATCCTGTTCATTGAGTAGCAATCTCAGATTTAGGCAATTGTTTAAAAGGGTGCAGAATAGAGAAATAAATCAACATTGGTGTCAGTTTGTTTTATTTCAATAACGGTCACCATGGAAACAAAGTCACTGACCTATTTCTTTTCATACATACAAGTAAACACCAGGGTTTCCAATTTTCATATACATCATCTTTCACGCCAACAATTTACCCTATAGAATGCCCATAACGTACTATCTTATTGAAACTCACAGTTTTCCCCTTTCCCTAAGGGTTTTTTTTACTTTTTGACGATTTCCTTCACCAGGAAGGCAATGAAAACTTAGCATTGTCATGATAATGCAGACCTCCTCTAGTTTCACTGCACCTACGCTTGCACATAGGTGCAGTGACTGTAAACCACCAATCTAATAGCTGTATGATTAGATGTGCTTCAGCAGTCACGTCTGACTCATCAGATTAATTCAGATTACTTCATTCTGTATCTTCTGAAAATACTGGTCAGTGTTACTACACAGGAACATCTTTCTAATGACAGGCTAGCTGCCATTGTATGAGCATCTTCTGCTTCCAGTGGACAAGGCCTCTCCTCCTACCTCCCCATTATGGCACTCTTTAAACAAATTATTACCACTGACCTGGCTGGTGACATACTGTTCAGAACTCGTGGATTCATTCTTGGCTTGTTGTATTTGCATAATTCACATTAATTTATTTGCACTTAGATAAGCTGTAGGTGTCAAGAACCCACAGGTAACATTAACCAGCTGACACCCAAAGTGAGTGTGTACATGTAAGCACAACGTGTGCCTACTTGCGTAAGGAAGAAGATGATGGAGTTTGCAAGGAATACTGCAAAACCATCAGGTTGGAGTGCCACTTCTCCTTTAATTATCAAGCACACAATAACACCCTCTCCCTAAACTTCTTAAGCATTTACTACGTATGTTGTGTGCGTGCAATGTGCTGTGGCCTCAAGAATAATCACCCACATGTGTGGGAAGAGAGAGACAAATCATATGGAAATGCTGAAGAGTAAAACAATATGATATTTGCTACATTATGGCCTCTGAAACTATGCCCCGTGCTTGTCTCTTCTCAGTAACAGTTAAATAATCTAGCACATTAGCTGCACATTCTAGGCTAAATGCACTGCTAGAGTAACTCTAGAGATGTAATGAATATACTTTCTTCTCCTTAAAGCAATTTAAATCCATGTAACACCATTGAATTTGATGGCACTCCTCCAAGACTAAATAGATATAACTATGAACAGAATTATCTGACTGAACCAAGCTGTTCAGAAAGAAATCAAAGACATGCCAAAGAGACAGTGCCTTTCATTTTATATTTCTGTGACAAGCCTGACTGCTGTATCTTTCACAGGCATTTTAGGTTTAAGTTAAAGGCATAAGAAAATAGTTGTTTTAATTCCAGTTAATCTACATCACTGTTCATAGCAGTCAATATATGCATTTTACCTGACATGGGAATTGAGTGTTTTCTTGGTCACTTTATAGGGAGATCTGTTGGACTTTTTTTTTTTCTTTTTTTTTGGCTGCTATCATTTCTGCAATCTACTGGGCAAATGTGGTCACAATTTCCGAAGTCCCATTGCCCAAATTTACTTAAACTGCTTCATAAACAGAATTTAAACCCGCCTTAGCTAGTGCTAGTGACAGATGAAACTTTTCCTCTACCACACTTAAAGAACTTCTGTTCCAGCTGAGGGCACCGACCTTGCCAATAGATAAAACATGTTTTGTTTTAGCGCTCTGTATCTGTCTCAATGGCCTGCAATCTTTCAGACTTTCCTTCCCCCCTCCTTCTCTTGGGTCCTACCATTTCCCACTGATGAGCGGGACACAGAAGCTTCCTTACTGGGTAACGTTGGGCAAGTCCAAGCACTGGTGTCCACTGAAGGGTGATTTATGTAATGACATTGGATGGTTTTTGCAACAGCAGCCTGAGGAGCCTGAGGTCAGCAATCAACAGCCTGGGGAATTAAACAGGAAGGGGAAAAACAATAAGAAAAAAACCCCAACAGCAACTGCTTGAGTCTTAGTACACTCAGATGATTTTTGTTTTCTCAAACCAATGGAATATAAAGTCAGGGGACTTTCTCCTCATTTTCCTTTTAAATTAGGCAGCAGCTATGACCAGAGCTGCTATCACTATGATTTTACATTTCAAATTTAAAATATTTTTTAAGGTTATTTGATATTTTCATCTTTCAGTTGGTCAGGGATACAGCATGCTGTGGGGACATAAGGGATGATGAATTTTCAGTGCCAAGCAAAGCTTAGCTCCCATGTGTTGGCTGCCCAGAGTCCCTACATAGACTGAAAATCCATTGAGAATACAAAAAACAGTGCCCTTTTACTTCATACCATCAGTTCTTTATGATTTTAGAGGTTTTTTGTTTATTGTTTATTTTTTACTTTTTTACTTTAATAACAAAAATTAATTCATATTACATCAGGATTCCATCGCCCACTAATACTGCCAGATTAATGGAATCAGTGGTGATAGTTGCATAATAAGTTTTCCAAAGTAAAAGCACCCTAAAAAGTTCATTGTTTTCCAGGAGACTGCATGGGGAACCCGGAGTATTGTACAGTCTGCCTCAGAGCAGAGATGAAGTGGAATTTTAAACTGTAGGAGTTAGTAAGTTTCAGAAAGAGTTTTTATTTCATTGTCAGATGGAGTTTGCAAATGGATGTTAAACTAAATTAATACAGGATAAAATAGCCTTTCTTTAATCATTATACTAAATTTGATACAGTAACCACCCACACAAAAACAGAATCTTAAAGATTTAAAAATCCTAAATATAGGCATTGTTGAGGGAAGTAATTTCGGAGACAGTGAAAGAAAAGTCCAGGTTAGAGAGAGAGTATGCATAGCAATAATACCTCTTTAGAAATGCACTCTCCCTCTGGTTTTGGCAACACTCCAAAAGTCTACTTCTGAGACATCCCAAACAATGGATACCTTATAACGAGAACCTGTGGAACAGTGTCCTGCATCTTGCTGATGATTTATGAAAGAGTGCTTTGTCTCAGCTCTAACCATTCCAAGTATATAAAATCAATGGTCTCAAAAGACAAGCAAATGCTTACTGCACACAGCAAACATATTGCAGAAATCCACTTAGATGGTACCAACTTCCTACTAATTTTCTCTGCACTTTTCCTGAGGAAGCAGGTGCTCAGCTGGGTACTCCCTTGTATAAGCCCAGACCTTGGAAGCGTTGATTCCTACAGACAGATTCCTCATACCATACTTAAACTGCTTAAAAGGAAATGGTCAGATTTTCAAAACTGTGAGAAATGCACAGTTACCATAGGCATTGAGGAGATTTGCAGCTTCTAGGCAAGCCAGGTACCTCCTCTTTGGGCACCTAACCATGGCTTAGCTCTGGCTGCTCAAACTCAAAAATCTTGGTGTCAGTGTGGAGCTGAAGGATCTTATAGTTCTTGAAGGTTTTTGACTTGATTAGGGATTTTTATATTAAAATTATCAAGATGATGCATTCCATACAAAGACTTGTTACCCTCTTTCTCCCTAAAAGTTCAAGCCATGCTGTTGTGAGTACGCACGTGTGCCAAAGGGATTTTGCTGAGCCAAGGGTTAAGTGGCAGGAGTTTATGTTGGTGGTTCGGGGATGGCAGAGGGGCTTGAGTAGTTGCAACTTGACTACGAGGGACACAAATCACTGACAGATCACTGTCACTAAATGATTTAGTGATGTTCTGCCTCCTCTTCCCCGGGTGGAGACTCTCACAAATCCTGTTACACAAATATATTTCACTTATATGTTTGGAGATCTGGAATTCATTTTATTAATCAATCGGCTGGACACAATGAAAGAACATGGTCTAATAAAACTTGTGTGTAGGTGATCCACCCTAAGGAAAAGGCTGTTTCCTTCTAGCAAGGGCTCTCCAGCACCTTGAACCTCCTCATGCCTTCTCCCACCTTTACACTCACCCGCCATGCACAGGGGCCACAGCCCAAACAGTAGCCAGAATCACTTAGCAGATCTCAGGAAAGGGGAGATGAAAACAAACCATGAAGCAAAATTTCTATTAAACTGGGAATTTGGTGGTGAGGACTGGAGAATTCTGACTTGACTTCAGGGAGTTAAGAGATGTCCTTTGCTGAAGCTCAGCCACTAGGCAATGTGGATGCCTGACCTTGTCATCTCTTGTTCCTGAGTCATTGTTTACTAACTTTTTGATGCCATTCTATAAAGTTTCTGCTACTATGATATTTTTTGGGAAAAAAAAAAAAAAAGGCCAAATTTTAGTTCTTGTTCAAAGACCCTCAGGTCTGTGGAAGAAATGGAAAGTGATAAAAAATAGGATTATTAATTGATAAAAAAGTGATAAGATAATTAAATCTACTGCCTACCACATAAAAGCAAATTGCATGTGCATAGATTATGTCATTCCTAATTATTTAAAGTAGATATTGATCTACCTTTATGAAACAAAATATATTTTTATGATATTTTGCAGGTATATTTAATAGGCATAACCCAGAAAAACATATTATATATGAAACCATGCTTACACGTGTTATTTCAAGGACCTGGCAACATAATATAACTAACTTGTTTTAGAGACCAGTTCAAAGACAAAGGGTTCACTCAGCTATATGTTTATTAATTCAATATGCAAAAATACATTTATTTGCATCTGTGGATTTTATTCCCTGGTGCATCTCCTTGACAAGGGAAAGCTTAGTGATATGTCAGTAGCAAATAAAAAGCATAAGGGTGATGAGGAGATGAGTCTGTTGTTTGACACATGCAAGTTGCAGTTTATGACTTAAGAGAAACATATCTTCTCTTGTATGCTAGAGAATCGTATGGTGTTTTAAGAAGGAAATCTCTGGTTTTCTTCTGTCTCTTGCACATGTCCTCTAGGACAAGAAAGACACACCAGAGCAATGTCGTAGGCTGCATTTCAGACTCATACAGTTGACTTAAAACACTGCGTCACTGTGCTCCATCACTGTTTTGTAACTGATTAGTATCATGTATTGACGAATCTTATCTAGTCACACTACTTGGCATACATCCAAATCTTCCGGTACACAAAGTAAACAGTGAAATTTTCGATGTATTCTAGTTTTTCTGGTGTAAACTGTGGAAAGTTCAACAAATTTAGATGTGGAGGGTAGTCCTAGCTGCACAGATCTTATCTGGTGGTTTTATAATGCCCTCCGAGAAGAGGCAAATACAATTTACAGACGGTATCCATACAAGGGGCCTGCAGTTTCTACTGTTCCCAGGAGATGGCATACATCTTTTGGAAAAAAATGTCTGCTCACTTCCTAAAGGAGCAGTTAGGTGTAGGAGGAAATACTTCACTGCACCATTCAGTCCTGCGATTTCCACCACTTGAAAAATGAAAGTCAGTTGGCAAACCCTTTGGGATTTAGGAGAGATGGAATGGGGATTGCCATCCACAGAGAAGAGTTTATATGAATAGCTCAGCAGGAGGAGGGCAAAGAATCCCCACCCAGCAACTGCATTTTCTTTGTGGCATAATATATGTAAGACCATAATACAATGCCCTCCTACTTTCATCTTTCTATATTGCCACTCATCAGCATTACAAAGAATGTAGCTATTAAAAGAACTGCCTCTTGGCACCCAAAAACCAGAGCACTGTATTTTCTACAACAAAAAACTTGAGCCTCTATTATTTGTTTTGCTACATTTGCAGCAGTCTCCCCATTAAGCTTGCTTCTCACAGCTCCCTGATCTCATTCCCTGTTGGACCTAGATCAGACACACAAGAGGTCAGGCTGACTTTAAAACTTTCTCGCAGGCTGGCAAGCACAGAAGATTGTAACTGTAATAAGGATTAAAAAGTTCTCAGATGGGCCTACCAATGTGAAAAGTCCCTCCCTTCCCCAGCTTTGCCACCTTATGAAACCCTTGGGGTAAACATCAGAGCCAGATTTATCAAGAGAGCATTAATTAACCCCTAGTTTTTTGAGCCAGCCTTTGCAAGTGTTGTGGCCTGTCCTGAAGCTCCTACAAAAACATTCTCTGGTGCTTCAGAGAGATTTTTAAAAGTTCTGCAACTCCTGCTAATGGAAAAGAATTTCCACCAGTTTCTCCTGGCAATCCCAAATCTTGGAAGTGTGATCTGAGGCAGTGAAGAAGCCATCAGACATTGCTCCTTCTGTTGACACACCCATGTTGAGGTCTCCGTGGTAAATGGAAACCGGTACATTGTGATTTGTGACACACTGCCTACATGTTCAAATAAAACTAAAAATACCATTGCTGGAAGGGAAGTAACATGATCAGCATCAAGGGCTTCAAGAACCAATATCTAATCTATCAGGAGTCACCATCTGGCGACACCACAATGTCTCTGGAGCCTGAACCTAAATGCGGTAAGACTCCAACAGGTACCCGACCCGAGGCAGCAAGTCCCAAACCCAGAGTCTCCATGGCTGGGGCAGTGTACTGTTGGATCACCCATCCTGTAGCTGGGATAATGGCCCTTCCTGAGCGTTAGCATCTCCCACCAGGAGGGCACTCTGATAGTGGTTGGTGTGCTCAGGTGCCTGGCCACCAGTTGTCAGAGATAATGTTGCCCCTCAAAGGCACACTGGGAGATCTTAATTGACACCAGGCTCCTCTCAGCCTCCCCTTTTCCACTGTATTTGACACAACAGAGGTGGAGCCAGTTTCAGACTTTTGGGGGTCACGGCAGATTGGGATAAACCTATGCCAGCTGCACTAAAGTAAAAGTAAGTGAAACAGCTGGCAGCAGGTGAGTGGTGTATTTTTAAAGTTCCCGGGGGATATTTGAAATGCACTTATCTTGATGCTTCTGGATAGTTTTAAAAGAGCTCTCTGGATTTGCTGTAGTCAGCTGTTTGCTTATTCTAACAAATAAATATAAGAAACTGCTCTTCAAGAAATTAAAGGTTAAATTTGGATGCCTTCCACAGGAAATGGAAGTGTAAGGGTGAGTATGTGTTTTAAAATACGGATGTTACAATTTCCATTCGAGCTTGCAAAACAAACCCCAAACCCATACTATGTCACTTTAATGATTTATAAGCACGTCTTTAAAAAAATTACTTATTCAGTTTCTCATGAAGGTTCACACAAAAGGCTCAGCAGCCTGCTTGTTTCTCATGCTGCAGAGATTATTGCTTTTACTGATGTCCAGACTGTGGCTGCCCAGGAGCAGGTGTGTGAGTGAGGGGGAGGTGAGGAAGCTCAAAGCCTTCATCTGTTTGGGCAGGTATTCAACAGGCAGCAATCCCAATTTTGCCTCTTGCAGACAACATTTCAGAAAGAGCAGACAAGCCATACAAGTTGTGGTTTGTGTGGGGTAAATGCACTTCCCTCTGACACTGTTCACTTGGGCTGCTTTGGAGACAGTTGCTCTCCAAGCACTGGGTAGTGTTCAGCAAAGAAAATCAGGTGGCTCCTAGCACTTTCTGATTCTCCCCCTTTAGTCATAGGAAGAGAAATCCTGTATTTCTGTTAATCTGAAAGGGCTGCATATCTTTCAAGAGCATCTATATAGCCTGCTCCACTGCTGAGACCCTCTGGCACCTGGGGCTTGAGTTCAGAAGGGCTGGACACCCAGGACTATACCAGTGCTTCCAAGGTGCTTCAGAAAACCAAGAAAGTGCAGCTATAAAAATTTTGCTTGTGAGGACACGAGCATGCTCAAATACAGTCAAGCACATGCAAGAGTGGAAGTGAAAGAAAAAGTTAAACTGAGATCAAGGTCATGCAGACATGGAATTATTAAAGCAACGACTAATCATTTAAAATTTACTCTGAACCACTCAGAAATGGAACAAATCAAAGGAAAGTGTTTCTCAGTTTTGTTTGACTAATGCAAAATCTAAACCATACTTAATATATCACTGGGTTTCAAAAACTTATCTGGTGGCGTGATGTCTGTGAGCTTTAGTGCTCTTCAGAGCTGAAATATGCCAAGGGAGACCTTTAGCTGGTTATGATAAATGGCTTATCTCCACTAACTTCACTGAAGCTATGCTATATTGGTCTGATTTTTTAATATCTGACCTAACGAACTAAAAACCTTTGAGGACATGGGCACTAAAACCTGCTTCTAAATACAGATACTGCAACAGTTTTTCTAAGGACTAAGAAATATTGAAGGGTCAAAATACGAAGTTTGCAAAATGTTAGGAATATTTCCAAAGACAGAAAACATTTCCTGCCTCCTCCCTCGCTCCCCCAAACTGAAATTCTTCTCATTGAAATGCAGGTATATTTTTCATGACTTATCCAGATTCCTTTTCTCCAGGAAGAAGTTGCTCATCTTAGATGCTAAATGCTGGTCTTTCCCTTTAACATTCTGTGTGGAATCATGTTACAGAGAATGAGAAACTTCAAGCATCTTTGGAAAAGGCCTCAGCCCTCTTAGCATTGAAATTACAATGATTAACATCATTATTTCAATGATTGCCACTTTACCCAACTGACAGATCCCCTAAAGGTTTTCTTCCATCATATAACCACAGCTGAGCACCAAAAATGCTTTCCACTGTAGGAACCACTCTCTGAAGATCATTTTCATTTCTCCTTTTCATGTACAACTGTTTACTCCATTCTCAGAGTAATGTTTTTTAAAAAGTGTTGGTAAAAAGCAGAAATGAAAGCTGTTGACCAAAAAAAAAAAAAAAGCTATTTCAATTTGGTTAAAATTGAGACTTTTAAGAATAACTCTAGTTATGGAAAGCAGCAACTGACAGTCTCAGGGGCAGAAGAGTGAGGAAGAAGACACACTACACTTGTCACCAGGAGCATTACTGGCTTCTACTCAGAGGAAACATCTGCCAAAACTTGAGCAGATCAGGGTAGCGTTAGCTCGATATAAAACCAATTCTATTCATCAATTGTTAAGGACCAGGCAGGAAAAACTTACAATTTGATCTTGGAGTAGTTGCTGCACCATAAAACTTCCTTGAGAATTGTTTTGTATTTCTTTTGCAGTCTAAATGTTTTGATTACCAAGGCAGTGTTTTCCCAAGAGGCATATCTCAAAGAGATGTGGTGCCAGGACCAAGTGGGATGAGATTATAAAATATAAGAAGCTGGAACATGAGAAGTTTGAAACTCAGCTGTGAAAATGTTTATTGGATAAATGTTTACTCTGCTGCATGCTCATATTTATTTTTTCTTTCAAACCTCTGAGTTGCCCTACTGCTGCACTGAGACAATTAATTTTCTTTGGAAAACATGGCATGCTTAATTAAACAGGTGAGAGAAAGTAGTTTCTCAACTGTCTGGAGATTCAAAGATTCAATTGCAATTTACAAAGAATATATTACAGTTGTCAACATCATGTGAATCCTGGATTGTGTGAAAATGATAAACACATGAATGCTGTAGGAAATACTCCTTAGAAACCTGAAACCCTTTAGCAACTCATCAATGCCAGTCTTCTGTTGTTCCAGGTGATCACAGTGCACTGTGCTTTTCATGAACAGCTTGTGTTTCTTCTTATAAATACCTAAGGATTTTGCTCCTTTTTTCTTCCTATAGACTGGCTGCTCTGAAATCTCACTGTGCAGTTGGCTGGGGAATGAATAAAAGATCCCCTGTCTGTTTCTTTTTGTGACTAAGTTGTTTTTAACTTTTGTACCCTGTCTTTATGTCTGATTTTTATCTTTGTGATGTATTTACAAAGATTTATTTAGATTCTCTTCAGTCTTCACCTGCTAGCCAGAGCAGTGCAAACTTGGGGGGCATATCTTTGTATGGAGGTGTGCGTGCTGACTTTGCTCCTGTGAGCTATCCCTCCCTGGCCCACATGGCATGGCCAGTGCATCTTCTCTCTGGAACCCAGCCCAGCTCTGGTCTCACAATTCCTACCCACCAGCAGGCAGCATCAAGGTCTTGAAGATGGGCTGAAGAAGGAAGCTAAAAAGATTGGACTGGCTGAACATAGAGATTTGGCTGAAATTCAGGGGGAAAAAAAAAAAAGAGTTTATAACATTTGGAAGAAGGGGCAGGCAGGAGGGAGAAATTTAGGTAGGCCAAACTCAACGAGAACTTAATCTAGCTACTACTCTAAAAGACAAGGAACGTTTCCATAATTACATTATCAAGAAATGGAGGGCTAAGGAGAATCTCCATCTTTTATTGGATGCAGGGATAAACATAGTGACAAAGGATGAGGTAAAGGCTGATGAACTTAACGCCTTCTTTGTCTCAGTCTTCCACAGTAAGAATAGTTGTCATCAGAGTACCCAGCTTCCTGAGCTCTCTGGAAAACAGAGACGTGAAGGGGAATGAAGCCCCTACAATCCAAGGAGAAATAGTCAGTGATCTGATACACCACTGAGACACACACAACCCTATGGGGCTGGCTGAGATCCACCCAAGAGTACTGAAGGACTTGGCAGAAGTGCTCACTGAGACACTTTCTATCACTTACCAACACTCTGGGCTAACAGGGAGGGTCCCAGTTGACAAGGGTTAGCAAATGCAATGCCCACCTACAAGGGCTGAAAGGAGAATTTGGGGAACTACAGGCCTGTCAGCCTGACCTTGGTGCCAGGGAAGCTCATGCATCAGCTCATCTTAGGTGTCATCTTATGACATGTGCAGGACTACCAGAGGTTCAGGCCTAGCATGGCTTTATGAAAGGCAGGTCCTGCTTGACCAATCTGATTTCCCTCTATAACAAATTGACCCACTCAGTGAAGGAAGAAGAAACTGTGGGTGTTGTCTACTTGGACTTTAGTAAACCCTTTGATCTTCTTTCCCACAGCATTCTCCTGGAGAAACTGGCTGCTTTTGGCTTGGACAGGTGCACTCTTTTGTAGATAGAAAACTTTCTGGATGACTGGGCTGGAGAGTGGTGGTGAATAAAATTACATCCAACTGGCAATCAGCCAAAAGTGGTGTTCCCCTGGGTGCAGTATTGGGACCAGACCTGTTTAATCTCTATCAGTGATTTGGACAAGGGGTTTGAATGTATTCTCAGTAAGTTTACTTAGGACGCCAAGTTGGATGGAGTGCTGGAGTGCAGGAAGGCTCTGCAGAGGGATCTGGATCAATGGGGTTGAGGCCAACTGTGTGAGGTTCAGCAAGGCCAAGTGCTGGGTCCTGCCCTTGGGTCACAACAATCCCAGGCAGTGCTACAGGCTGGGGGCAGAGTGGCTGGAAAGCTGCTGGTGGAAAAGGACCTGGGGGTGCTGACTGACAGTGGCTGAACATGAGCCAGTGTGGGCCCAGGTGGCCAAGGAGGACAATGGTGACCTGGTCTATATCAGCAATAATGAGGCCAGCAAGACCAGAGAAGGGATCATCCCCCTGTACTTGGCACTGCTGAGGCTGAACCCCGTGTTCACTTTTGGGTTCCTCATGACAACAAAGACATTGAGGTGTTGGAGTGAGTCCAGAGAACGGCAACAGAGCTGGTGACGGGTCTGGAGAAAATGTCCTATGAGGAATGGCTGAGGGAGCTGGGGTTGCTTGATGTGGAGAAAAGCAGGCTCAAGGGAGACCTTATCCCTTCTTATATATACCTGAAAGGAAGTTGTGCCAAGGTCGGAGTCAGTCTCTCCTCCCAGGTAAAGAGCAATAGGATGAGAGAAAATGCTCTCAAGGTGCACAAGGGAAGGTATAGATTGGACAGTAGGAAAAATTTTTTCACTGAAAGGGTTGTCAAACATTGGCACAAGCTGCACAGGAATGAGTCTATTATTCTAAACCCAAGCCATCATAAAAATAGCTTGTAAAAATAGCACTTTGACAATGAACTTGAGCCTGTATTTTCTAGAATATAAATCTAGAAAATGGTACAGAAATTGCCTGATGGGGTCATATAAATGAGTTTAAGCTCTCTGAGGCAGACTGTTACTTCCTCTGTTTTTGCTTTAAATGTAGAATCATGTGGCCTTATTCAGTGGCCTTTTGGAGCTACTGTGATCTAAGAGTTAAGTATTAATAGCTTCAAACAGCAGGGAATTTTCAACTACATTGTACTATCTGTTGTACTAAGAAAGACCAGTGCAGTAAGCTTCATTTATGTCATGAGGGACTTTACGTGATTGAAAAGGCACTGATCTGTGTGGGGAATGAGATGAGAATACTCAGTGAACTTCCTCTGCTACACCATGTGGTAAGATATACTTCTCTTTACCTCTGATTAGTGACTCCAGACTTTCTTTCATCCTTTTTCACACAGAAAGATCAAACAACTATGTAAATTCATTACATTTGATTATTGTTTAATGCATGTTTTATTTAACTTTTAAGATGAATTATTGGTAAACAAGCACTACTGTTTGGCCAACTGTTATTTTTGTCTAGGGTTACTCAAGTCTCAGTTATTTGTGGAATGTTCCTATATTCCTTTGGGCAGTCAGTGCATGACTCAAAATTATCTAATATCTTTTTGGGAAAAAATATCTCAGATCACTTTTATGCATCTTTTACGTGGCTGTTAAATATTATAAGACATACATATTCACTTCAACACTACCACATCTGCAATTGTGGTTGAAAGTAAGAGATTCTCTCTATAGCAACTAGTGCATGTTCAGTTTTTTGTTTTAAAATACCAAGACCCAGATTTTGCTCTCAGATCCTCAGTAGTTTTGGGTTTTTTTCTGATTTTCTTTTTTCTTGAGAGTGAATAAAGTCCTGATGCTTTTCCACTACACGTGTCTCAATCTTATTTTGGCAGCGTTCTGAAACGAATGGTTTGCTGATTTTCTCTAAATCAAAAATGTATTAATGGATCTTCAGAAGAGGATGTGCTTTGAATGAATCTGGACAGAATTAGTGACGATGAAATGTTTACTGCAGTACATTCTTTCTGCAAAGGCTTTAGAACTAATTCCAAATGCATACATGACTGCAGACTTTTAATTGGATAATTCTTGCCTGTTGACTTTCTTCCAGCTTCACACTGTAAAGCAATGTGTGTCAAGATTTCAGAGTCACTTGCATATCTGTGTATCCCTATTTTTCATCTGTATGTGTAAACAATTATTTGCCCATGCAAAATGGGTCCTTAGACGGGCAAATACTTGATCTTCTCGCATAAATATTTTTTTGTAAGCAAATCTGTCCACAAGAATGACTATATAAAATACAGATATGTTTGAAATTAAATGAAATACAATTAAGTGCAGGTCTATTTACATGATTGACTACATACACAGAAAGAAGAGGACCTTTAACTCTGAGGCCGGGGACTTGTACCACTGTCTTTCTTTTTGTCTGTGAAACTACCTCACTAATGAAGTAGTTTTAGCAGAGAGCCCAGCAAATACACTGATAAAATGTCTATGCATATTTAACTTCAGTGAAGCTGAAGCAAGGTTAAGCACATCAGTCAGTGCTTTTCTGAATTGGACCAGCATTTAGATCCAGAGCTCCATGTGTTTCCATGCTTCCTGATTTCCTACACTTCAAGAGGACCAAATTTCAATGGAAGTAGTTTATAAAGGATGCAGCATTAGGTGTTGTCTGGGAGAGTTCCCTTTGTTGATATCTTTTATAGACAGATTCCTTATGTAATCAAAGTTGTTCTGAGTAAGGGCTGAGAAATTCAAACACATGCCATGCACTGTATCTAGCATTTCCATAGTTATTGAGGAAATGGTGATCCTATTGATCTGCACATTAGCTTGCTGTTCTCCAAAAATGAAGTCTGTGACATTTACTTCTCCAGAAAAATTTATTCATTGGCCTTTGCATGTTATTTGACAGCACAAATACTTATGTTTAATTTAACTGACTAGCCCATTAAGTGGGAATCACATTATTCACGAATAATCAATGTTCAGCTGGTGGTCCAGGGTCTGACGAACATTGCATTTGTCCTCATTTCAAACTGGGATAGATAGTTATTGCAGAGCAATATTGCAGACAATTAGTTATGGAACATTCCTTTGGTCAAAGCCTAGCCCTGAGCAGGGGGCTGAGAAACCATGTTTCCCTGGTATTAAAGTGTCAGAAGAGAACTTGCAGTCCTTGAAAAATAATCTTTCCCATAGGCTAGTAGTGCACAAGACAATTGTTCTCTTTTAGAAGTCTTTGGGAAATAGGGGAAGTGTGCAGTGTGAGGGAGGGAGAGTCCTTACATGTCCGTGACTGCTTCAGTTGGCTTTCAGGTATAGTATAGAAAGGTTAGGGCAAACCTCTCTTTTCCATTATCCACATGACGGTTTTCTTCCAAACTTTTGGTTTTGTGCCTGTGCTTCCCACCCCCCACTCTTCTTCATATTATCATTACAAGATGAATGTGGAAAATTCAAGATCTAGGCCCTGGGAGTTTGTTGGCTGTACTGGACCAGGCAGGGCTGAAGATATTTCACAAGGTTAGAACCAAGAACACCTGACTGGTCTTGTAATTTCTGATGGTGATTTTAATGGTGTTTAAAATTAAAAGTAAGTATCATGACACTATTCCTTCAGAAAAACACAGTACTTCTGGTTAGAAATATTGTGATTTTCCATTTACATGACAAGTTTGTACCTGTTTTTATACCAAGTTTTCTCCTTTGACCCACCCTCCATATTTTGGCTCATTCATGTGTGATTACCTCTAACTTAATACCAGATAGAATTATTTATTTGTACTTCAGATATGAGTTTCATCTCATTTATAAATATGTATAGTATGCTCAGCCTTTTGAAAGTGTAACTTTTTCTACAACTTTAATTAGATTTGGTTTATTTTGCAAATATTTTGTTACTGTTTTCTCTTAGTTCTGCCTTGACAAAACACCTGTGCATTTGGCCCACTTTTTAAGAAACGTTCAAATTTTCCTATGCTAAATGGTTTAATTCCCTGTAGGGTCCCAAAATACCACTTAGTGAAAACCATCCACAAAGACAAAGTCTGTTATTTAGCAGCAGTGTTTAAGATAGCAAAGATCAGCTTCCATGTGGACAGAGCCTTCGGATCAAACAGGAGGAATGGGCTAAGAGGTTGTATGACTGTGAACAGATGAAATCATGTGACGGGCTTTATTGCTGGTGAAATCTGTTTCCACTTGCTGCCACCCACTAATGTGACAATAGATTGCATCATGTGGTTGCAGCAACTGAGATGACTAGCAACCATTTTAAAAAGCTTTCCTTAAAGGGGAAAACACCCTAGCAAAGCAGCGGAACAGAGAGGCAGTGTTGTGAGCACATTTTAAATTTTAGATAAATGCAGTTATGTTTCCTGCAGTATATTAAATTTAACATAACCCAACTATTCAGTGAGGAGCTATGCATTAGCCAAAATTTGTTTATCGAGAGATTTTTCTTAGTGGACAAAAATAGCTAGGAGGTTTGTTAACAGTAATTTAGCTCATCCTAGAATTGCAATTACCATCTAAGTGCTGTATGGGAAACACACAACATTTTTCAAAGCAGAAAAATAAATAATAATGAACCCTTAGCTTAAAAATGCAATTCTCTCTGTGTTCTTTTCTTGTAAAGAAAAATCTACATTTCAAAGGAATATTTTCTTACATATGGAAATGCTTATTTTCTAGCTACTGAAGATCTGCCAGGAAATATTAGAGAATATCATGTTCAGAGTTTTAGAAGGCAAATTGCTTCTGCATACGCTGTATCTAGCAGACAGCTTTATGGTGCTCTTTACCTGTCTGTCATAACATCATCAGTTTTTCCAAAGTACCTGAAGCCTTTGAAAGTTAAGGAGTGTAGCAGTATGCCTTCACATGACACATGTATTTAGCAATGCTAATCTGATTAGCAAGTAAATACAAACTACAGTTGTACGTGCTTTAAACCCAATTATTAAATGTTCCTTGATGGAGGAAAAAAACAACTTTGAAAGTAAAAACTGGTTTTAGTGTAAGAAGATGAATTTTAAAGAGCACTAATCAAAGCACACCTATCATGGCTGTGCACCTTTAAAAATGAGTTTCAGATGGACTTTATTGTCTTAATTTATATCCTAGGAAAGCAAGGAGAGACACCTTAGCTGTGGAAGATTTGGCTTTTTAGATATAAACACTGACTTTAAAACATCTCAGCAGCGTTTTCAGATTGTCACACTGAACAGAAACATCCATGTTGTCAGCCAGATGGGAAATTTCATATGCGTTTCTTAAACCAGTTAATTTTCTTCTTCAGTGCAGAAAAGCCAAGAGCTAATGCTGAGGTCTGGGACATACTTTCAATTGCTTTTTGTGTCAAATTCCATACACCCAGAAAGCCTTAATCTTTTATTTCTTTGTTTGGTTTTATTTTAGAGAGAAACCAGTGCATTTCTGGCAGTTTATTCTCAATCTGCCTTAAACCCTTCTAGTATTCTGACAGAAAAAAATTTCTTTGAAACTGTCAGAATAATCTGAAAAACTGATTCAGAAATAAAAACGAAGTTCTCCTTCTCCTTAGATTCCGTATTTAGACAAAATTTAACTGCTTGAGTAAGAGCTGCAGAAATGCCCTGTGGTCCTTGAGGAAGTTTTCATCGTCACTGCATTTACCACTTACTTGGTGGACCCCTTGTTTTAACAAATCACACAAGAAAAATATTCTTGTACATCTCTCTGCTTGGTGTTTGGTTTCTTTCCTTACCAGCACATTTTTTTACTTGCTTTTATTTCACTCCATGTTAGACAGTCAAGATCAGTTTTATTTATTGGGTCAGCATAATGCAAATAAATCTCTGCTGCTGGTTACTGCTTAAAGCCTGCAAGAGAGCAAGCCCAGACCCTCTGCCCCTGCCTCTGCTAACCAGGGAGGGGCAGCCACCCTGGGGAGATCTCCTGAAGGCAGCCAGGGCCCAAGGCAGCTTTTCAGAGAAGGAGGAAAATTAATTCAAACCCAAAGCTTTTTGTGGAGATGGTTCTTGCAGGCAGGGGTGAGGAGTCAAGAGAAGCACCAAGTGAGATTTGAAAATGAAGCACGTTGAAGCTGTGTTCCTTGGGAGTGAAACCATTGTAATGCACTTGGTGTTCACACTTAAATTTTAAAAGCAGATTTTAGCAAAGTTCAGAACAACAAAATTTCCTGATACTTAATAATTGTGAAAGCACATTTCTGGAAAGCAACAATAGTGGAAGACCATCACTGATTCAGTAATTATGAAAAAACCTTAAAAACATCTACGTTTTATTTTTTAATCAATACAACCAAANTCCTGAGTGGATTTTGAGCAAATGAAATGCAATTGCAAGGGCAAAGAAAACAAGGGATTTCCTACTCCACATGAAATTGCTTGTGTTCACAAAGAGAACTTGTGGCCATCTTACAGAAATGTCACCACAGTAAATGCATTTAAGAAAAGATTGACAGCTTGGTGATACCTTTACCTGCAGTGCACCACATTGTGTGCTTCCACAATGCTACCAGTTTTGATGGTAATGATTAGTAGGCGTGTAATTCAAAGCAATACTAGCATTAACCTCGCTCAGCTTGGCATCCAGACAATGGAGGAAAATAAGGTGTAGGTTTCAGCCTGGTAAAAGACCCTTGGAAAACTAGAGAACAAACCGACATACTAACCTCCTTTTAATGAATATTGTGTTCAAATGACTGTTAAAGAAATAAAGGTTTTTCATATTGTATCATGAGATCGCTATGCACCACGTTAAACAGCACAGCTGATCAAGAGATGACTATGATTCGGTATTATTATGGGCGGGCTAACCTCAAAAGATGCAGCAGATCTTTCCAGTTCACAGAGGGATAAAATTACCTATATGCTTATGCAAACTCTATTTAAACCTCCTGCAAACCAACACAACTTCCACTCATGCTTATAAAGCTAGCCAAGTTTAGAAGGATCTTTAGGATCAGAACCCAAAGTTTGCCTCCACTCCTAAGCTGAAAATAATATAAACCCTATCCCAAGTAACTTAACAGGGATATAAGTGGTTTCAGGTTAAAAAAAAAGTAAGCATGAAAGAAAGGCAGTTATATCTTCAAATCGCCACAAAAATTCTTGGAGAGAAATTTTTGAGATTCTTTTGCAGTGTAAAAATGTATTGCCTTTATTCACCATCACTTGTTTTTCATGATGAACGCAGCAACGTGAACCTCATGCCTGTTTTTTTTCGCTAATTTTTTCATCCCTTACAGGCCTTTTCACTCAACAGTCCTGTGAGACTCAGCACTATTGCAACAGTAGTTCAAGGATGTGTCTGGAGCCTAAAAATGTTGGCTTGGATCTCTACTGGAATTTGCATATATCCTTGCTGATTGTGTCTCTTCTCCAAAGTTGATTTAGTTTTTAACTTTGTAGTTGGTTTGCATGGCTTTTGCCCTTTTGGGGTGCATATGATCCTTCTGACATGTCAGGTAGGATGTGCAGCCTTCCCCTCTCACTGTCTGCATGGAGCTCCCATGGGGACCTCTGGCAAGGACCTTCTTTGGCACCATGAGTAAACCTTGCCCTTCTCAAGAACTGCAGGGCCTTTGGGTCAGGTCCCACAAATCCTTTCATTCAGATTTCTATTTCAACCAGATCTGAAACCCTACATAGCACAAACTCTACCATTACTCAGGACAGGATTGGTGGAACCTTTTCGGTTTTGGAGATGGAGATGCAGGTCCCCTTGCTCATGTGGCACTGACAAAAAGAGAATGGTCCAGGCAGGAGCTGGCATTCAGCAGCTGCTCCAGGTATCCAGTGCCCAGCTGCATGGGGTTGAGGGGCCCTTCTGAGGTGCTGGGTGAGCACCTCACTCTTCTCTGGGTGAGAAGAGCCCCATGGAGTCTATGGTGCAAGTATAGGACCATCATTTAAGGGTGGGATTTTGAGCTGTGGAAAGCAGCATTCCCATGACTGGCTACTGGACCCAGCCCAGCTAACTTGTCTAAAAGCAGCCCAACAGGGCTCAGGTGCCAGGGCAGAGGCAGTGAGGTGAGGAAGGGTGGAAGGTTGCAACTCTTCTCAGTTGTCAATCTTTTTGGTCTGAGGGAAAAGTACAGAAGAAGTTGTTATCACTGAGATACACAAGACCTTTAAGACAGCTTTACTTCAGGGAACTGAAAGGACCAAAAGTCACTGACTGATTCAGTGAACTGTCCTGAGGTAAGACTTTAGGAGATACTTAGATTTTTTTTTTCTCTTTTTCAATTCACCTTTTGAGCAGCTAGACAGAAATGGCAATGATGAATCATTAGGGTATTTCTCTCATTAATCTGGGAAACTACATGATTTATTGAAAAGTCAAAAAAAGACATTTTATCTTTGTCAATGCATACAGATGTTTAGATGCTCTTGCAATGCTAACTGTTGCTCTTAAGGTCTTAGCCTCTGTACAAAAGACTCTCACTTCTGACTCATAAGGACCTGGACTGTAATGAAAATGATTCTCTGTGCCAATGAGAAGCAACAGAAGCAAGTGTGGTGGCCAGACAAAAAAGATCATGGAAATTACATTATTAGGTTAGATGTTAAGTGGGCTCTAAAGATTTAAGCTTATGACTGCTGATTGTTTTTTAACAACATGGTTATGAATGTTTATAAAGGACACAGATTTCAGTGGGTGGAAGAAGAAGGAGAACAGGAATATTAGGAAATATAAGCACAAAGGCACTTGCCCAAACTGCCCAAGTCCTGTGTGAATGGTGGCAGGGAGAACTGGACACCAGGAGATGCTTTCCTAATGTGTAGAATGTGACCAATAATAACTGTTAAGAACTGTTATTCATCTTACTTAGGAGCTGCATGTTCATAGAAGTGTTCTTTATTTTCTTCGTCTTGTCCATTTTATCTCTGACTTCTTATTTCTCAACTTTAAGGGGACAACCCCCACCTTATCTACATACCAAAGTGAAACTCCATTTTCCAACAAACCAATTTCTAAAAAATGGCAAAATTCTGACTGTTTTGATCTGCATCAGAGATCATTGCAATTACTCCTAGTACTCTTTATCATTCAATGGTGATGCACGAAAAGGACAGATTTACAGTTTATGCCGTCATTCTTAGCAGAAAGTATAAGATGCTGAAGCCTGGAAGATACTAGGAGGAAGAAACTGTCTACAAAGTATAATGACTGATGTACATCATCCTTTGCAAACTTTTATTCATAGTATTTTGAAGGAGTTTAACTTGCTTCTGAGAAGCTGGATGACATCTTAGTTCATTTACTGATGGTATACTTCGCTTTATTTCCATTTCTTTCCTTAAAATCTCATGAATTTCAAACCCTGATTACCACGCGGGCTTGAAAAACATCATCAAATACATTTGCAGTGGTAGTTCCTCTTCTTCCTTCCATGTTTGCTTTGACATTTTTCAGTGTATTTTTAAGGATCTAGATAGTGGTTTGTGTGTTTTTTTCATTTTACTGATTTGGGCAAGTACTCAAGTTCAAATTGCTGTGCGTGGATGATTCCTCTGAACTCACAAAGATGGAAACCACACTGGGGCTTTCAGAGCCAAACTGATTGTGACTATCCCAAACCTTCAAGCTGGCAAGTACAACCAGTGAAACGCTACAATTACACAAGAGTGTAATTGTAGTATTTTTGTTGAAAAACTGCTTGTAGAGGGGCAGGTGATGTCTGCACAGGAGTGTCGACACAAATGTGATAGCAGTGGCCTTGTATTGTTGGAAGAACCGGTCTAACCTGACTTATGGAAGTTCAGGATTTTATCTGGCATCAAAATTAAGTGCAGATGCATAAGTAGGATGACCTCCAAAATTTCGTAATATAAATAAAAAAATTAATTCTCAGTTTTGTGTCTGCAAGATAGTGTTTCTACAAAATAACCATGTTTACCTGTAATGAAGATTATTACAGGTAATACAATTATTACAGGTAATACACACATTGAAAGGTGTGATTTGTTCAGAGAGCACTGTAATGGGGCTGGATAAGTACCATCATAACCAGAGGCTTACTTTTAAAAACATTTTTTTTTTACTATGAAGTAATGGCTGCTCAGTTAACTGTTTCCGGCAGCTCCAAACAGCTGGCATTGCTTCAGTTATAGTGAGCAGGACTTTCTTTCTGTTATAAGGCAAAAGAGCTGTCTTATTTTTCTATAAAGAAAAAGAGGATGGGTAAGATATAATTATTATTATTTGTAAGATTGTGAGAAAGGGCAAGTGACCAACCTTGAGATGGTATAGACCTCTCACTCTTACCATTTATAAGGCTGCCTGCACAAAGCCTTGCTCATATCAGTGGGCTTGAAAAAGTAAAACCACTGTCTGGTTACATTTTGGGCTCTGTTGATTAAGAGAGCTGTAATGTACATTTGATTAAATGGTACATTACAGCCTCAAAGCTCAGGAAAACCACTAAGTCATCATCGTATCTGTCATTCCTGGGCTGCTTTGAACCCAAGCGTGCCCTGCTTACATGAATTAGAGTTGATAGAAAGGACTGACCCGATTTATGAGGGACATACAACCCACAATACAGAGAATACAGAATGCTGCAACCACTCCCTCCTCTGTCTCAACATGCCCATTTTCCTACTGATTCTGTGGGCTGTGGAAACAGAAGCTTCTGTACCAGCTGTAAAGCTGATTGAAAATGTGAACTTCTGTGAAAAAAGATGAACTATTTCTTGGTTTTTCCTCTAACCGGGAGAATCGTTCCAGCTAGGATCTTCCTCTATGGAGAACCGTACCCATTTCAGGCAGCACACAGAAACCTTGCCTGGTCATATTGTTTTGCCTAGGAAATGTCAGGCTTAACTATAAACAATGACAGTAGTATGCCATGATAGCTATTAACCTGCCAAAAGTAGAATTTCTTAATGTTAAATTAAAATTTAAAAAATAACCAGGAATCAAGATTCATTATGTTTGCTTGAACTTTCCTTAATGTTTCAACTCAGCAGTGAGTTCTTTCAGTGAATGACAAATTAATCACCATGTTACAAAAATAATACCATGAGAATCCCACAGCAAGCAGAAATCTTTCCTTGCAGAATATTTTTCCTCTGATGCACTGCAGCATTTTTTACTAACACATACCTGTTACACACCTGCAAAGTGTCTAACTCCTAAAGAAGGTTGTACCATTATTTACAAATTAAGTTTGTATTAATTGAAAGCAGTGCCTGACACTAGAAATTACTTAAGCCCTGACAATTTCTAAGAGGTTATCTCAACACCTATTTTTCTGTTACTAATGAAAAAGTCTTGTTGTTACCATAGAAACTGGCATATCTCTACCTACACTTCTCAAAGAAACACACCAATATACTAATGTTTTTGTGTGCGTGTGTCTGTGTGTGTGTGTGTCCCACCAAGTGCTTGAAGGTCATCCTGAATGCTGTTAGTAAGTGGGGAAAGAAATGAAGCAGCATTAAGTGACAGTTCATTGACATCAAGCCTGAAAATCCATCTCACTGGAAAAAGTGGTTCTGACAGAGGTCCCTGTCCTGCCAGCTACTTGGTGTTTCCCAAATCCCCCACACCCATAAGTTGCTTTGGGTTGGGATCAATTTATCCTTGCAATGAACATTTCAAAATACAGTAGTAAAGATGGGAAGTTTTGGGTTGTTGGGTTTTTTTTTTTATGTGGTGGTGTTTGTTTGTTGGTTTGTTTGTTTTTTACCAGAAATGCTCTTCTGAAAGAAATTTACATTTGCTATTAACAGGTCAGATCAATTATTCACATCAGTGTTTTTAATTTTATGCAAAAGCATTAGAGTAGTATTTTTTTCTTTATTTCCTTTTTGATACAGTTTTCACTTTTATTAAACAAATATTAATCCTTCACAACCACTCTGTGTTATGGAAGGAAATTATTTTAGCTGGGAAAAGTTAGACAGGTAAATCAAGTCCCTAATTTTTATTAATTCTATACTTCTGCTTGACACTTGGATACCATCTTGACAGAAGGGAGAATGTTCAGGCTGTTGCTATGTAGAGTGCAAAGGAAAACATTTACAGCAGAACCACCAAGTAAATAAATACAGTTACATCTTTAAATATATATTTGTTTCTTTTTTGTCTCTTATTTTTTAAAACACATATAGCCTCTATCTTTACTGGCTCTCCATGTGCTATTTGTATGATCCCCAGATTCTGTTCTATAAAGTGCTGGGTTGCTTATATCAATTTCAACATTTTTTGATGAGAGAAAAGTAAGGCATTTTTTATTTTGAGGACTTACTTTTTCATATATTGAGCTAATGAAGGACCATTACAGCTCGAGTTTGATAATAGTCTGGACTCAGTAAACTTTAAGGATTTTAACAAGCTCCAACTTCCAAGGGTAACTAAAAATTGCATTACAGCATAAAACCCTCTCAGCAACAAATCTTTCTGAGCATTACAAATGTATTTTTATTTATGAATGTACTTAAGTGTATGAAATTCATAAATTTCTCTTCCTCATTAGCTTACAGAGGGATTGCATGTTGTGGTTTGCTAAGAAATGCAATATTGGCCACATATAAACTAGGCTGACAGAGAAAGAAAAATCACTTGGAATAGTTTTTCAGTTGGAGTTTTGAGGAGACTGCTGGGATAGACATCTGAAAACAACCTTTTTCATCTGTACTAGCAATGAAAGAGGGAAAAATATTGTTCTCAAATGCTGCCTGCAGGACCTTGGTGTGTCTGTACATAAAGCCCTCAGGGATATGCAAGTAGTTAAATATAGAATTTTGTGACTACAAAAAAGCATTTATATGAAGTTACCAAGGAAATTCAGTTGAGTTCTGTAGCCCCAGAAGTCAATTGAATTTGAGTTTGCTATATTTTTTGTTTTTCTTGCAAAGTCTTGTACTTTTTGAGCATCATGAAAAGAAGAATGCAAAATGGGTGAGAATAAGGCTGCATGAGACTTACTAATCTCCAAGTGAGGGCTTTAAAAGACTTTTTTGCTAAGGTAGAATCTGTGAACAACCTGATATGCCAACAAAACTAACAAAAGGTCTTGGTCTTACTATGGTAAGTGTTGGAGCCCTTCACAGTGAGTACTTTCCTAGGATATTCCTGGGATTCACAGCTATGAATGAGTTCCAGCTAGGGATTGGAAAGGTTTCCATATTCTAAAGCTGAAAGAAATCTCAAATGCTGTCTCCTTTTTGTATTTAGAATGCAGCCTGCAGCCTGCAGCTACATGCTGCTGAATAAAGAGCAGTCAAAACTTAAAGTTCTCCAAGGTTTATGTACTTGAACTCCAGAAGGAGACCATGGCAGCCTTCAGTGTGCTAGAGGACTTAGGGAAAAGGAAACGGGGTTTTAGATCAGAAAGTTCTTGAACTCACAACACTCCCCATAAGGAATGTTCTGAACTATCAGGCTGTAGATAACAAATGAACTAGTTTCCATGCCACTATAATGCAAGGACTCTGATGTTTTTGGATTCCTTTTAGAATGACCAATCAAATAAAAGTACTATGAATCTATGTGTTTTGATGTTGATGAGTTTGTAGCATTTGCAGAAAGAAACATTAATTAGGTTTTTTTTCCCCTGAGTTCTCATGTGAGTATATATTTTACAATGGTGCAATTTGGCTGAAATTTTGGACTCAAAAACTTCCCTAAACTCAAAATTACATCCAGTGGAGACACTCAGGTTACACCTTATTTCATGCTTCAACCATGCAAAACCATTAAGTCTGCTATAGTGTTTCAGCACAAACCCATAAATCACCTTGAGAGGAGTTGAAAGGCCACAGAATTAGTGACCCTACCCTAAGTTTTGAATTCACAGCGAAATTGCAAACCAATTAGCTTTCATCTTAGACTTTTTGTGCAGGTCTCTAGACATGACCCACGTTCTTTTACTGTATGCCTTTTAAATATTGCAATATTTAAGAGAACAAGCTTTGAGTAAACAAATGCCACGAATAGAAAATAGGCATACACTGTCTGAAAAGGGTTGTTTGTGACCTGTCAGAAGGTGATTAACCTAAAATTAAATGAGTAATCCCAGACTTGTACTATAATTTGGGACACCTCAGTATGAGAAACAAGTGAATATTTTTTTAAAAAATTTGTATTTTCCATTTCATAGAGTGTCTTGAATGACTGCATACAGGAGAAATAGAAACACTCTGGAAACACCCCAGTCTGTTCCACCAGCAATGTCACAAGGCAGTCAGGTCAGAGAATAGCTCACTTGGATGTAGAAGAACTGACTTGTATTTTGAGCAGCTGAAGATCAATTTCAGTATGTTTGTCTCCGGGGATTGCATTTTTAGCATGTTAGAATACGTTACTCTGAGTGTACATGCAATTCAAATATGAGTCATGTTTGTTTCAATACATGTATGCCATCTTCATGTAATGTGAGCAGCAGCGAACAGGAAAAAAAATCCATTTTTGCATATGTATGTGTTTGAACATTGTTTAGACATCCTCAGAAATGGAGTAAAAAAGTCTCCAAAATATTCTGTTCTACCCCACAAGGAACAGATTAGAGTTGTTAACTGAATCTGTTCACAGTGAAAACACACACTGTGGATGCCCAGTTGTAAAGACAGAAAGCCTGATTCATTCCTGTTAAACAGAGCTGTGGAAGAAATCCATGTTGCTGTCCATGTGTGGATAACAACCATTCCCTTATCCTAGCCATCTTTTACTTTGACTGATGGAGATAATATATTTTAGGCATGTTGTAATGCCAGATTGTTGTGGCATAATCAAGTCCCTAAAATTATATGCAAATTTTTGAAGTTGAAGGCAGAAGACCCTGTTTTCACAAGGTTGAACCAGGTAGGGAAAGATTCTTCCAGTCTCACAGTATTTGCCTTAACTAGAAAAAAAATTACTGTTTGCTTAATTTTTTTGCATTTAACCAAAGGCAAATTGTTGTTAACAGATGCTGGTTGGCTGCAGGATGGCGGCTTGAGAGCGTGTTAGTAAATATTCTTGACACCAAACTTTTTTAACATAGGCAAGAGAAACCTTTAGTGCAGCCAAAATATCTGCAGAATTCACTCAACATGCTCAGATGTAAGTCATCTTCTGTCTCTCTACAAGCAAAGAAACCACATAGTAAAAAAAAATCTAAGCAAAAAAAACTTCAAAAAAATCCTTCACAGTGTGCATTTGACTAAATAATGTAGTTTTCTCTGTAAGGTTCAACAGTGGAAAACTTTCATGATCGATATGTATTTCATACATTTTGTTTAGTTGCATAAGATGAATCAAACATATCAGCAAATCCTGCTATAGGATAGTTAACAAAAATCTGTTATGATTTTCATGGAATATACCTCCCTTTTTTGTTGTACTGGTGTACTGTTGCACCAATTTCTTACCTCACAAGAGAAATTATTTGCCATCTGACACATAATAACAGTATCTGAAGCTCTACTAGCTCTACAGCTAGTATAAAACACTATGACTTGATTTTGGGCATGGGCTTTATCTTGGGAATAGTCCCACAGAAACAGGAAAACATGAGAAAAGATAGGCAAGACTGTAAAGTGCCAATGTGAATTGAATGAATTTTTGCAGACTTATGAGAAACTCTGGGTTTCATAGCTATTAACATAAACATTATCAACACTATGTCTATGTGTTCAAATCTACATTGAAAAGACCTTCTAGTAGCAGAATATTATATGTCTTCAATGTGTCCACAGATAGCTGGAGATTTAAAAAAATGCCACTTAACTCTCCTTGGGATTTGCATTCCTAAATTTTGGAATACAGACTGATTTTAGAGTACAGACTTGAAAATCATCATCATTTTTTTAATTGAAGAGAGAAATTAAAATTTCCAGCTTACCTCCTTGCTACTAAATGTGTGTCAGGAAAGGTGTCTGCAACCTTTTCCGTACTTAGTTGTGTAATCTAAAGTTTGCAATCAAGGGCTTAAAAAATTATCCATATTGCTAATGCTTTTAGGACATGAAAACAGTGTCTGTAGTATTGTACAGCAGGCTATCTGATCAGTGGAGTGTTGAAAATATGTGCATTACACTAAATTTCTCAGGAAGTCTATCCAAGGTAAAGGGAACAAATAACGCAGTGTGATGAGTCACTAACAAATGTTTTAGCAGAGGTGAAACTGCATTATGCCAGCATTTTGTTAGTAAGAGTGGTGCATCTTCATTTTGTGCTTATTCTGCAATGTTAGTGGAAAAATATTTCCACTACAGGGGCAGTGAGCATATGTAATGCAAACATTTTGACAGTGAATGTAAACAGCTTTCCTGCATTCTAAACCATTAAATCAAGGACACAAATTTCCATGGTTTTGCAGATTGCAATCTTCGCTGACTATAGAGAAGACGGTGTTGCATCTGTTTTGTGTTTATAATTGCATGCTATGTTGTGCTACGGTGGCTGAATTTTAATAAATGTGAGGGTTATTAATTGTTATGGATGTTGGGGTCTCACTTGTAACTATGGTGCAGAGATCCAATAATACATTACAGAAGAAATGTTTTAAAAGAAATAAACAGTGATTGGGATGACTCAAAAATTGCTCTTGCTTGCTCATCTGCTAGAAAAGTATGACAGCCTGCCTCCATTTGATTTCTGACTTCTTGCTTTCCAGTTTCAGTCGGTTGACTTAAACTCTGTATTTTTGGCTTGGTGCATGAACAGGAACCTCAGGGGAGTACTCTCCATCAGGCTGCTCTATCTAGATTTCTTTCACTATTTCTGTCATTGGAGAGCATGTAGTTTCTGTACAAAAATGCTTCCCCAGCTTTCTTCCCCATCTCTCCACCCTATCCCAAAATAGTTTTGCAGGGAAAATGAAAGTCTTCTTGAGCTGAAACAGAAAGCACGTGTCAGGATGGGCCCTGTATGCCAGGGAACAGTGCCCCAGGGAAAGTAGCCACAGACTTGTGGGTCAGCAGGATTTTTGTGGAGCAGGAAAAGGTAAAAAATTAGTTACCAACAACAGAGCAAATGATTTGTGAAAGAGGTAATTTGATTCTCTCGGCTTAAAGGAAAGTTTTCTTTTCTAATAAATTATTTCTCCCCTTGGTTAGTAAATCATTTCCCCTTCCTAATACACTTAATTTGCTATTCCCTTTAATTACTGCTTGTCCAGGTGGATCTTAAAGGCTCCAACTTAAAAGGAGTCTAACCTAACCCTGGCAAAAAGCCAATCCCTGCCACATCATTAACTGAAAGACAATCATACTCTGTCTTGCCTTAAAATAATACAGACAGGGTTCAAAATGCTGCAGCAAGTGTTTTTCTCAAGGCAATATCTTGCATTAATAGGAAAGACTATGGTGGGGGTTGTGTCAGGCCCATCAGACCCTTCTTGAATTAAATGACAGTATATTAATATCAGAGTTTGTGTCCCTTGGATAATGTAGTTTCACAGAGATGCAGGGGATGGTATTTCTTAGAGGAAAATTGCCTTTGCAGTGTCATTACCTGGCTTTAACACTAACTTGTTACAATATAGTATTGTAACTCACTTCCCATGGGAAGAAAAAAAATTGGGAACATAGTTTTTATGGAAAGAAAGAAAGGATTTTTTCCATCCTGAGCCTAAAAGTATTGAGCTATGATTATCTTAAAACCCTGCTTCTATCTCAGTATATGGCTAGCAAACTTGTACATTGGGGTTTATTTCTAAATCAGTTGTGCAGCTCTGTAGAACATTTACTGAATACTTCGAATCACAGCTGTCTTGTCCTGGTGTTTTAAAGTTATTTCCAGTAGTATATGATATGTTCCTTGGATCTTTGTATCTTGGGGGAAGGAAACGAGAGAGAATGGGTGAAGAGAAAAAGAACAACCAGAGAGAAGCAACTCTTACCTCTTTTTTTATGGTTTATAAACTGAGGCATCCCAAAATCCCAGGTTTCCTGATCCCTCTCTGCATGCTTCCCACAAAAAAAACAACCAGTTCTCTCTACTGTGAAATTCCTAATATGTATACAGCTTTTATAACATGTTCCTCCTCAAAGCATTTAATCTTCATGGGAAGACAGCCATTGAAATTCCCTTCTCTCCTGAAAATGTGTTTGGGAGCTCAAGTTTGAAAGAGCACAGCATGTTGATTCCCAGAGACACATCAATGGAGCAGCAGTGGAGCAATGGGAGCTCCCAGCCCAGGAGATTGTTTGGCACTCCAAGGCACAGACTGCAGAATGACTCTGCATTTTAAAAGACCAATTATCAACTGTCAGAAGAAGAATACGAAGGATAAGGCGTCTTTCAAGATGCAGTTGGAGTCATTCTGATTGTGCCTGTGCCTCGGGAGCCTGTGGCCCTAAAGAACTACTTTTCAGACAAAGAAAGCAGCTGGTCAGTGTTGTGGAACACCACTGATCCACCACTGAAGAAGGGAGAAGGGTCCCTTCTCCCTTCTGCTGGGGTCTTTGTGCTGTGCCAGCCTTGTGGTGGCAGAGGAAGAGTACTGCTGGGTGACATTGGTAAGGGCCAAATTCCTATTTATGCCTTATCAGATTAAGACCAGACTTATGAACTGCAAGTCTGTGCTCTATCTGCTGTTCTATGTCCAGGGAATCCTTAATTTTTTTGATTCTTACAGCACTGGAAGAATATTACTAATTACTTATAATGCAAAAGAATAGCTGTTTGAGTACATGCTTGAGTTAGAAAAAGAAATGCGTGAAATCTTCCTTTTTAAATGTTTTTTAGGATCCTCTACTGCCAGAGAAGGGAATCCAGGTGACCTCGTCCCTGATAAGTAACAGCTGTGTTAATTAACCAATACAACCTTGTCCCCAATGAGTCACGGCTATATCCAATAAGGATAAGTGTGTGTAATGGGTTAAAATTCAACAACCGGGCGGAAACCAAAAATATGTAGTGGTTATCACATTCGCCTAATTTTCATTTTAGTGGAATAGGATTAAAAGAAAAGCAAAACAGGTTCAATTCAAAAATAGAAACAGATTTATTAACATACACTAAAGGTAAACAAACAAAAATCAACTACGAAACCCTCTCAAAAACAACCCCCCCCCCAGCAACAATCCACTT
>WBMY01006829.1:82700-131586 GCA_013397315.1 Donacobius atricapilla
GCTCCCTCAGGGCCGGCCTCGGCACGGCCACCCTGGCCCAGCCCGACTCCCGGGGCCAGCCGGGCCCTGGGCCCGGGGCCCTCCCGGCCCGGCCGCGATGTTACCTCATGGCTGGGTCCGTGGAAAGAGGGCGGGTCTCCCAAGATTCCTGTTTTTAAGCGGTGTCCCAGGGGGTGTACACTTTTAACCTGATTGGCCAGCTTAGCTGTTAGTTCCAAAACGGATCAACAATTGGTTTTTCCTACCATTTATGCTAAACCAATACAGTGTGGCAAAAGGGGAGTGGGTTAGCTGATGAAGGTGGTGTCATGGAGGACCATGAATGTGAGGATAATGAAGAAGAAGGATGTTGGGGGGAGAGACTTAGTGCTGTGAGGTTGGTCAGGGCCTACAGTTAGAACCTGTTGTTGGAACCTGCAGTCATAGTCTAGGTAGGTAGAAGCCTGCACTTGGAGTCTGTAAACCAATACCTGCAGTCATAGTTAAGCAGGAAATAACCAGCAGATAGAGGCTGTAGGGGAAACCTACAGCAGGAGCTCGCTGCAGCCAGTCAGTTAATGGTTGGAGTCAGCATGGCTGAGCTGCAAAAAGGAATGAACCAGGGCCCTTTTCATGCTGTGATAAACAAGAAGTCTGTGTCTTGGCTCATTTTTATCCTCTAACAAGAGGGCTGCTGCAACACTCCTCTTGCATTTAGGTACACAGTTTTAGAAGACTAGCATTTTGGTCAATTGCTATAGTAAGGATATAATTTTTGTCTGCCTGTCCTTACGAATTCAGACTTTTTTAAATAGCCAGCTAACCAGCCTCATGTAGAAGTTTCTTTACTTACAAGATTTACTGATATTAAGCTTGCCTTCTACCCTTATTTTTTTTCAACCTTCAAATCCTTCATGTGAATGAGATTTGAATTTGACTTAATGAAAAATTTGTCTCCTGTGTTAACCAACATTGTCTTAGAAGTTAATAAGAAGTGCAATTATGCAAAGTTTTCATGAGAAGGGAAGTGAAAATCAATTCCTAAGCATGGCAAGGTTCAGTGGCAGGAGCACCACTACTACTAGTATATATATATATGTGTACACCTGTCACTCTATGCACTCAATGGGCTAAGCTGAGATAAGACTCTGTCCAGATGGCTTTTGTGTTCCAGCTATTCACAATTGCAGAAGTTGCTTTTGAAGAACAACTGCAGCCAGTGTGAGCTGCATGTATTGATGACCAGCTTGGTGTCACATCACACCCAGAGTACAGCACAGACCACTGAATTATAGAGTGGTCTGGGTTAGAAGGGGACCTTGAAGATCATCTTCTTCCAACACTCACAGAATTATGGAATTTGAGCAAAACACTGTATTTCTGCAATTGCATTTCCGGGAAACAGGAGGGAAGACAAAAAGATAACAGTGAATAATTCATCCTTCTTTAAATAAAAACATCCTCTGTGGGTTACTTATATAGGATTTAGCTGGGCTCATTGGTGTATGGTTGGCTCAACGCATGCTTTTGCCTGTCACTGTTCACTGACTCCTAAATGAAATACATCTCCTCACGTGGACAGTGTCCACTGATCAGGGAGTCATTATAAGGTGCCATAAATGTGGCAGAATGCTATCTGTGAAATTAAATCTTTCATTTTCATGTGGGAAGTTGGGTTGTACTATAATGGGATTGTTCCACTTGTGGGTCTTGAGGCAGGAATATGCCCAGTCCAGCAACACACTATGACCTCTTAAAACATCACTGTACTGTTCTCAATGCATCCACCCTTTCTTCAGATTTGCCATTAATGCCACAAACTTCTCCTGTCAGGGCCCTTCCAGCATCTGCTAATTGTAGCACCACTGTTTCACTTGCCTCTGCAGGAAATGTTGCACCATTGTTCATAAGACCGCAGGACAAAAGGAGAAACAGAAAGCGATTACACGGGTCAGGGCTGTGTGTGGACTGTTTGCCTTCTTCACTGCCCCCTCATCAGCTGATTGTGCTTGTATCTGGCAGGGTTGATGGAGCAGGACAGCCAGCACCTGGTGTTTCAGGCATGGCTATCTCGGAAGCAGAAAGCCTGACAACCCCAGTGGGTTCCTTTTATTTTCCTGGAAAATTATCCGGAGGCCTTCAAACACTCTGGATGAGGCCTACAAGACCAGTGTGTCTCACAGCCGACAGGTGGGAGGAAGAGTCTTTCTTGTCTTCATTGATTTGTGAGCACGTGGCAGAGGTGCACTGAAGTCAGAGCTTAGAGGATGAGGCCATGCCCTCAGGGCACTTAATCGGGATCCCTCAGTCAGGTTGAGGAGGTCAGCATCATATGACACAATATTAAATCTTGAGCAAGCCCAGCTGTCTTTGTTCTCTTCTTCATTTGGTCTGAGAAAAGGGATCAGGACCCCACAGGCTCTTAGTGCTCCCAAAACCATCTGGAAGCCCCCAGAATCTTACTGGGCTCTGTGTCCTGGTCCATCCTGCTGATCTGAAACTAAATACCAGGTGGGGACCACATCTCATGCACCTCAACAAAAAGTTTAAAAAAAGCCCTGTTATCATCACCCAAAGCAGAGTAAGAGCTTTACACTTGAAGCAACTCCCCAGAGGCCATCAAAGAAATCCTTGCTGCTCTTTCTCCCGCCTCTCTCACCTATTGGGGGCCTTGAAGTGGGTGGTGGGAAGACGTGAGTCACTCCCAGCAAGCCAGTGGCTGGGTTTTAAGGGAGGGTGGCTGGGGTGGGAGCCTCCTGAGGGACCCCTTGTAGCCCCCCGGGTGCCTGTCTGCTCACCCCTGTCCTCAGGGAAACAAAAAACCCATGGTGGGACAACCTGGGTAAAATAACTCAGACAAGCTGACCACCAAAATCGTTTTGCTTAATCCAAAGCACAGCTGGGCACTGCCTTGCTTGCAGGGGTGCTGCCACAGCTGCCATTCTAAGGCAAACCCCCCCATCTTTCACCGTTTCTGAGCTCTGCCAAAACATAGCCTTCCGCTGCTAGTTCTGTGCTTGTTCCGTACCTTTAAAATACATGTGCACAAGTAAGAGGGAAAAAGTAAAAATATAAGCCAGCCTCAGACTTTCCTGCTCTTAGGCTCTTTAGGGTTTTCAAAGTTCACAGTTTCCTTGAGGGGAAAAATAGTTAATGTGTCAAAAAATGCCAGGCCTCCTGGCTTGGAGCAGGACTTACCGAATTCTCTTGCTAGCTGTGTCAGGGTTTGTCTGCCAATTAAACCTCTCCTAATGAGAAATAAACCATTTGTTAACGAGTAAACATCTGTTTAGAATACGGTGTCCTCCTTTCTCCTAAAAAGCAGCATCACAGGAACAGCTATTTTTAATGCTGATGGTTTTTAGCTGCAATAAAAAGTCCTCCTTTTTGCAGTATTTAAAAAGAACTGATGTTTGCATAACAAATTAAAGAAACTCAGACTGGGAATGCACACATCTGCAGGATGTCCTCGAGGCACTAACCTTACCCAAGAACACAAAGTCCTTGTTATGATATGCAAACTAATGAATCAGCTGAAGGAAGCATTTATATTTTGACAGTGTTTTAGCTTTCTCTGCCTCAAATTAACTGTGACTATGGCTGTGACTTTGTAAGATTCTGTGAACTTTCCAGCTAAAATTAGTCTTTGTACTTCTAGTAGTTATCACAGAGGAAATAATTTGCTGGAAAAGTAATAATTGATCTGAAGCTACCCCTTGCCCATTTTGATATTTGGCAAAAACACGCTGCAGATCATAACTGTGTTTTTGTACTTTTGCCTGGGATATGCTAAACTTGTGGTGGTCTCAGCTTGTTTAAACATAAAATTAAACTATGATCAAGTAGCAGCACTGACTGTGGATAGGTACTCACACTATGTGGATTTTTGTATATTATTCCATGAACAGTAGAGCTACCTGAAATGTTCCATGTGCTGTGGCTTATTACCTTTTATTACAATGATCCCGTGTTGGTTGATATTGTTCTGTCAGACTGAATTTTTAAGAGCCCCGAAAGTCATTTTATTGGCATTTTGGCTAACATTTATTAATGTCTGTATAAGGCACTTTGTGCAGTGTTTCCTTACCCACTAGAGCATCATTAATTTTCCAAACATCAAAATCCTTCTTTCTTCTGCCTGGATCTCTGCTCCAGAATTAGTTTGAAAAACACTTAATTGGTAAGAAATAGCTCTTCTGGTTTGTTGGGGTTTTGGTTTGCTTTGCTTTTTTGTTTTTACAGTACTTGGGCTTTGACACTGATTTGCCAAACTCAGACCTTTGCTCCTGATCAGGTTGGAGGAAAAGGGTATTATGGGGCCTTCTTCGGCTTGTATCACACGGGAGTTCAGATTTGAGCTTGTGCTGCAGTTGTCCTGGCTGTCTCCAACACGCAGAAATATTTGAGTTGTAGTACGCTTTGTGAAAACATGTCTGCATCACACTCCCAGGTGTAATTTTATTCCAGCTGCCTGAGACAGAAGTTCTTTGCTGTACAGCCTGTTTTGGTATCTCTACTCTCTGGCACAGTGACCCGAGAGCCAAAAGCTGTGCTGCAGTGCTGCAGCCCTGTGGAGTCAGAGAGGGCTTGTTTGTATTGCAGCACTAACACAGCGGGCTGGTACCCCCTCTGTGGGAAGAGGAACATGCCCTGGGCCATTTATGTGTGCAATGCTCATGCAAAACTCTCATTTAGCCATGCTGGAGATATTATTTAAAAGAACAATCTGTATTCTTATTCAAAGTACACAAACACTGCTGACAAGGTCAGTGTCTAGAAGGATTAGCTGGCATGTAAAGGCCAGTCATGTAAATAAAGCTCCTCAGTATTCGCATTAACTTGCTTTGTAGTACATAGATTTATTTAGTACCTTTCTTCATCTCTTTATTTTCAAGTAAACCTTTTTATTTGCTTATGCTGTCTCTCACATCTTATCTTTCTTTCCCCTTCTCTTTCCTTCTGTAGTGTACTGGCAGGTGATATTTCTAAGTGACATTTCTTCCACCTTGTTTACATGTGTTTCTCTTACTCATTGCTTGAGCATATGGTAAAAAAAAGAAGGTGGCCCTTTTCAAGTTTGCATATCCAATAACCGAGGTGTGGTACATTTGCAAAAGGCTGCTGTGAGATTAGATGATGAGCACCTTTACACACCCACGTGCACACACAAGGTTCTGCCTCTGAGAAGGTACCTTACCTATAAAATTAATTGTTTCTTAAAAAACCATGGGATTATTGCTGAGGATTCCAATGTTTCAGAACAGGACATGACTATAGTATGAAGCTACTTGCTGGTCATTTCTCTGCTTAAATAATTCAGGTTGTAAGCCCACAGCTCCAATCACTGCAGCAGAATCAAACACTTAAAAAATAAAAACAAATAATAAATAAAAGTCACTTCTCATCCATGATAAAATTCTTTTTTCTCTGTTTTCTAATGTAAGTTTTCTAAACTTGAAGACTTTAGAAACACGACACCCAGACAGCTCTGGTTGTTCCAGAAACAGAGATAAGAGCCCTCATATATTTTTTCTCCGTACACTTTACGCCACTTTTATACCTTTGAAAGTCTTTGTTGTTGTAAGTGCCAACACCATCTTCACTCATCCATTTTTCACTTTGTCTGAGTTTGCTCTGCACTTAGGAGCCTGTTCATCTGCTGCTGCTGGGACACATCCCCATTCCCAGATCTCCCATGCCATTGCTACAGACACTGCTCTTGCTCCCTAGGGCTGGGCCCAGCCCCGGCTCTGATCCGCTCCTCCAGTACTATACTAAGCACTGTTGCTTTGTTCTGTACAGTGACAGTCTTTGCAAGCCTGAAGTGTCTTTCCTCCCTACTTGGTTGTTTCTGCTTTTCCCTCATTTGTTCCCGGGTTGCAGCCACAACATGCTGGGTTTGTGACACAGAAAAAGTTCCAGCCTCAGAGAGCCTACCATATCACATTATTCCTATTCCAATTGTTATTTTATCACACCAGATAATTTTTGTGTTCACCTCCTTCTTTCCAACCTGTGTTTCACTACATAACCCACCTTGTGGCTTCTGTGGCTGTATTCGGAAGAGGATATATCCAAAATAAATCAAATAGCCATCAGATCCATAAAACATATATAATAAAAGACTGTATAAAATTTCCATTGTTTCCCATCCTATTTTTTTATGCTGCCTACAGCCAGTATTTGCAGTTTAGTTGCCTTACACTGGTTCTTGAAATGTGTATTTAAGCATCTAAATAAGAAGCATACCAAAAACAAAGTTCAATGTCTACAGTTTTGTGGATATCAAACCTTGGTAGCACCCTTTTTTTTTTTTTTTTTTTTAACAAGATTTTGGTGCCAGACTAGGCATTTCCAGCTCCATCTGTCCAAATCCATGAATCAATAGAATACAGAGATTGGCTTAAGAATTTTGAGATTAAAACCAAGCTGAACAAGACCTAGTTCTGTTTTTCATAATATATTATGTTTGCTGATGCTGCACTCTTTAAAGTTCCATTTTCAAGATTTTTCTCTTCACAACCAGGATGGATAGCAAATGCCTTTACTGCCAAATGAGAAATTCACAGTGCCATGTGAATTCAAGAACTGTGGTTTTATTATTTTATCGTGCTTGTTTGTAATACTTAAAGCTCCTCCCAGAGTTGGTAACAAAGGATTTAACTTTGAAAATTTTAGCATCTGCATCTGATTACATCTTTTGTAGGACTTCTTGTGGGCCTGAACTTTGAAATAGCTCCATATTACTTAGAACTCTGAATCTGCTGAAAAAAGGCTCTAGATCTAATCCTACTTACACAATGGAGGTCCAGTGTTTCACAAAAGCAGTGTCACAGAAATATGAGCTTTGAGGAGACATTCTTAGCCCATAAATTAGGTTCTTGGCTATAAGGTTTCTTCTTTAGCTTACTAGGTGAGAGTTATTTGGTGTCACTTTCATTAGTGCAGAATTTAGATCTATTCTGTTTCCTGGTGGGATTATAATTTTTTGCTTTATTCTCTGGTATGTGTGACCCTCTGTATATGTGGTACACAGCTGCAGCTGTTAAATTTGTGCAAATCAACATGGACTAAAAGTTTGTCTTCCTCAGCACTTGAGACACTTCCGTGTGTAGTGTCATCTTCAGAGAAAGAAATTGCTGAAATTCTAAGATGCTTTACATTTATTTTGCTTTAAGACATTACCTCAGTCCTTGTCATGTAAATTTAGATGCTCTCTGAATAGTAGAAGTAGTTTAGATGCTTGTATTTCAGAAAGGATGTTCCCTTTAAAGATAAAACCCAAAGCAATCTCTTTAGGAAATCTCAGGGTTCTGCTTCCTTCCCCTTCAGCTATTCTAGCTCCCTACCTCATATCTCCCCCTTCTGCCACTGCTCCCAGGAATATATTGCAAAGGTTGCAAAATGCAGGAAATCAACCTGTACCATTAAAATCAATATGAATTGTCATCAATTACTTTTATGAAGGCTTATGTTTCACTAGTAATGCTGGCTTAGCCACTCCCGTTTCCCCTTCCCTATCATTTGCTGAATCTTAGAGGAAAAATACCCAGTGGAAGTAGGTAAAAACTGTATAATTATTTATATTTTACTTGCTATCATTTACTTGTATTTCATTCACCCATTTTTCTTTATTTTATTTTGTTTATTTATACCTATAATGTATAATTTCTTTATTTAGACATTTGAAACCTGAATGAGCTGATTGATCTCTGTGACCGCACAGCCTGGCTGAAAGAGCAGCAGAGACAGTAATTAAAACCTTGAAGGAAGGCCTCTTTAGTAGTGCTGCTGGAAGAGTAACGATGCAGTTGTGACTGCAGTGTGTGGTTCCATGGTTTACATTTTATTTTACTGGGAAGGAGACTAAAGATGTTGCCAGTCCCAGTTTTCCCATAAGCTCCTGCTCTTGAATTGCTGTTTATCTCTTTCTGATATGTGCCAATAAAACTGTGAGACTGTGCTATAAAATGGTCAAGGAAATGAGAGAATATGAGGGGTTTAGAGGCTAATTTTTAACGATGAGTTTACAGTGCAGCCTCCCAGACAGTTGTATCAGCACAATTCAGGGTGACAGTGAACGGTGATGTGGGGAGATGCACGAGTGTACAGATGATCTTGGAAGGAAGTTTACAGCCAAAGAAAATGTACCCAGACCCACATCCTGAATTTGAACCAGCCATCATGTACCTTTAATGCATGAAATTCACTGGTATTAAAAAGCATCTATTTCGGTAAAGCAGTTAATTAAATTAGTCCTATTTAACTGGTTATGTAAAATAGCTAACCCATCATTTAAACTTCTGGTTGCACATTGAAGGCACTCCTTTGTAGGAGACACATAAAATACATTTCAGTGGCACCACTCAGTATTGCTAAGTTTTCACAAGTGACATGGAATTTGAGATGCAGAATTCCCATTTATTTTCAGTGGAATGTAGACCCCCAAGTCATGTAGGCTCTTTTGAAAATCTTTATCCTTTATTATTTTTTGGGAAAGTTAAAAAGCCCACATGCCACCAGTAGTTGTTTAAAGAGAATGCTTACTGTGTTGGGTGCTTAGTCATAAGGATTTAGCATTAGAAGCCTTCCTGTGTCTGTGTGTGTGTGTGTGGCTTTACCACACATAAATTATCCAGCTTTCCTTTTTCCTCCTACGTGCAGAAAAACATACGGATATTCAAAAGACGAGCAAATCATCCGAAACACAAGCCCATGCCTTTTATTCCCACTTAAGATTTAGTCTGGAAGACAGGTTCAGAAGCAGCCCCAGTAAAAGAACTGCTTTATGCAAAGCAAAAGAAAAGTACAGTTAAAAACTACTGAGTTGTAAAAGCAGCAGAGCTACAACTCTTTAACATTCAAGCAACTATCTCTAGAAGGGAGGCAGATTATGCAGTATCATATTGCAAAAAGGCTGTTCGACCCTGTTGCACTTACTCAGAGCTACATATTTACTTTTGTCACTGTATAGCAGCGATTGCATTAGATCCTTCCTGCCAGGACACTGGGAGAAACAGAAGGTTAAGTGTAAACGGGGGAGGGGAAAAGAAGGAGGAGAAGCAGCAGGAAAAAGTCTAAAAAGGGAGAAAAGAGCAGCTGAAGGGAAAAGAAAAAAGTTCCTCATCAAGGCAGGAAAAGATCCTAAAGAAACAGAAACAGATCAAGCACTGCACATATGGGATTACTAATGCAATTGTATTTCATCCCTGATATGACTGAAACCAAGATTGTTTGGTCATGAGAAAATAGATCCATTTTATTATGCGTACATAAAAGTGGGAGGCACAGAGTCTGGCACCAGCATAGCCTAAAGGAATTTCCATGATTTGTGCCATGAATGCTGAATGGGAGACTTGTAAAAAGCACCTTTCTCTTGAGGATAGCTTCTTGGAATTTGTAAATATTGCCAAAAAAACAAGAGACCAACCCTGAAGTAAAATAGTACAAAGTGATGAAAATACCAAGGGCCTTTTCACCAGATATAAAAACCTGCAAGCAAACACATTTTATTGAAGGGAACTCAAGCAATCAAGAGGTCACTTGGACTTATGGGTTTGGGGTTGGGGTCTCAAGTTGGTGAGCAGTTGAAATGGCAGAAGATAATGAGGTCTGGTTTCATAAGTCAGGGTTTCCAGAAATCAAGCTTTCATGGGTGGGGGCTGTTAGGGGAACAGATCTGACAGAAAGGCATCTGAACTGGGTTCCTTAAAATCACTGCCACTTTCACCAAGGCAGGTCACGGCATCTTTCTAGTAATTTCAGCATACATCAGACCAGGCACTGTCATCAGGTTTGACAACCAGATCTCTTGTGTTTCACTTATTTGATGGAGGACCCACCACCCTAATATTGCCTGGCCATCACTCTCCTCTTGCAGTGCTTTTGCAGTGCTTTTACAGTTCTGTGCCTCAGCTTCTCTTGGTGTTCTAGTCAAAGGGTCAGCCTGATCAGTGGGAGAGGTGGTTGCCTTGCAGCCAGCATGGTCTGATGTGTGGCAGGGCTCCAGCCAAAGGCACCTGGCCCTGTTTCCATGCTCCTGTGAGGCTCAGCTGCTGTTGAGCACTCAGCCATAGTCCAGGACACAGCCCTGCAGGGCAGGAGCGCACACCTCCTCACACAGTCCCATGGGCCAGCCTTCTTGCCTCTCCTATTGTGTGAGCTCATGCCAGAGGTCCAGACAATGTAAAAACTATTTTCTTTTTGCTGCAGAAAGAGCTAGAAGGAATATTCAAGTCATTAACAGAATGTCTTGGCTTGAGTAGAAGTGGCATTTTTCTTAAAAATGTGTTAGCTAACTCATTTTAACTACTATATTATATATTCTGGTGCAGGCTCAGCAAGTAATGTCTTAATATGTCTCATGAAGTGTACATGAGTCCTAGAAGTGAGCCAACTACACCATATTAAAGTACAATTTATCCTGTTGATAACAGGAATCTACAACCTGTTGGCTAACACACCTGAGAAAAGAGAAAGAAAACAAAACTCGTTTTATTCCCATCCACCAGCAGCTCTAGCACTGAAGTAGGTTTGTGGGTCTCAAGATGGTCTCAACATGGGAAACAGTGACAGGCAGCCAAATGGGTACATTAAGTTACAACTGTCTCTAAAAATATTGCTTTATAACAGCACAGAAGCCTTTTGAGTCTGGCTCTTCCAAATTAGCTGTATGAAAGGATTGAGAATCTCTGCTGGACGTTGATGGGACACGCTTTAAATAAAAACCTAGGCTCTTGCTAGACTTTGATGGGAAGCATGAGTCCATAATAATCCAGAGTGCTGAACTGATGGGAAGGAAAGAGACAGAGTGGTACCTCTTTGGCAGTGAAAATAGAGATAACTCCATTGAACCCAGCCAAATTTAGTCCAGAGCAATGAAGAATAGCATCTTGGAGCTGTAGTGCTATAATCAGTTGGATAACCAGATCTTCCACCATCTCTGGAAGATAAATATTAACTGGAGAAAGAAACTCAGAGAAGCATTAAGGTTGAAAAAGGCCTCTAAGACCATTGAGTCCAACCATTAACCCAGCACTTCTGAGTTCACCACTAAACCATGTACATAAGTGCCCTTCCTGCACATCTTTTAAATACCTTCATGGATGGTAACACAACCTCTTGACTGAGCAGCCTGTTCCAAAGCCTGACCACTCTTTTAATGAAAAAAATATTTCCTAATATCAAATCTAAACCTCCCCTGGTGCAACTTGAGGCCATTTTCTCTTGTCCCATCTCTTGTTACTTGGCAGAAGAACACAACTCCCACTTGGCTACAGCCTCCTTTCATGTACTTTTAGGGAACAATGGGATCTCCCCTACGCCTTCTTTTCTTCAGGATAAAGAGCCCCAGATCCACCATCTGCTCCTCCTAAGACTTGTGCTCCGGGCCTTGACCAGCTTCATTGCCCTTCTCTGGACACACTCCAGGGGCCAAAACTGAACAGTGGATTCAAGGGGCAGCCCCACCAGTGCTGAGTACAGAGATACTCTCCCAACTCTCCCTAACTCTGCTATGCTCTCATTTGCTGCAGGGATAGCACTCTTGTTGAACGCTGCAGAGCTGTGGGTATCTCTATCAGAAGTGCTGTAATCCCTGGGAAGATAGGCTTACTGCTTCCAGTCCTCTGAACTTGTGTTCTTCCACATCAAACTACTCTTTTCCATCACACTGGGACAGCACCCATGATTGACCAGTGTAAGTCTTCTCCATATATTTATATACCACATGAAGAATGCATCTTAGGTAACTAAAGGATCTTACAGCATTACCTAGGCTTAGCATAGAAAAAGATCACAATAAACAATGGTAGGAAAGAGGAAGAATGAAGGGAATAATGAAAAACCGTGATGAATATTCTATACACATCAATCTTTACTTCCTTTTATTATAAGTGCTTTATTTAAACAATAGTCAAGTACCAAAAATTTGAAAGTTTATGAATATTAAGTTTGCCTATAGAGTATCAGCAGACTAAGGAAATGTCCTAAGGCTGGATATGCAAAGCAAGATCAGTGTGCTCACTAAGAAAGCCTACCTAGTTTCTGGCTTGCAATTGTCAATTGTAAAAAGTCACCTCACCTGCCCCTCCTAAGCAGCAAGCAAGCAGGGTTTAAATTCTTTGGCCATATTCCTCTTTGTTCCACACATCAGGTGCTTATTTTTAAGTGGGTGAAACCCTACCCCATGCACCATGTTTGTATTGGCATGAAATGACAGTAAAAAATCGTGAGTTCCAGTAAGCAGCTGCCTTAATGCAGCTTAATGAAAGAAAATCCCAGCTTCCTTCTTTATGTTCATGTCTACGGCTAAAGCACAGTAAGTGGATGGAGAACCTCAGGCACAAGCAGGTGAGAGAAGAGGAATAGGTAGTGTTGCTGACAGGAGATGCCAAATGGGATACCAAGGAGAAAAGATGGTCACAGCACTATCCAAATATATGCCTGAGAGCAGGCACAAAGTGAAAGGTCATCAAAAAATCACTCTAGGAGGGAACTATTGGAAATTACTTATAAGGTATAGATGAAAACTCTGTATGGCTGTTCCCAGATCCAGATCCTTTGACCAGACTAACAAAAAGTGGCCCTTTATGAATGGTGTTTTCAAGACCTTACAATAATCCCAGCTTCGCCAATGGGGGAGGGTGTGCAGGTCCTTCACTATTGCTTCCTCCTCCTCTGTCCCTGATTGATCTGAATTAACATGCTCTGAAGTGCACACCAAGCTGGAAAGCTCATGTAGTATTACACCCTCACATTTTTCCGGGAATTTGCCTGAAGTGGGAAACTGTTGAGAAACTACTGCAGCCGCAACAAAGCAGAGAACAGCAGAGGGATGGCTGGCAGAGAGGGAAGTGGCAAGCATGCTCTCCCTGACAATCAGGGGACTTCCCTGCAGCACAGCCCTAGAAAGTGACAGGTACTCTGTCCTTGGCTGGATTTGCATCTGCTTTTCCATTTGACTCAAGTATTGGAAAGCACAAATTATTTTCATTTCGTTTTTATCTTCACTCTGTATTTAGGATTGAAACCTAATTTTCCCAGGCCATGGTATCTTTGCTTTGTATTTGCCACAAGGGCAGCAGTTTGACCCTGATGAGTGATGTGGGATTTATGAAATAGTTGGCCCATACGTAGAGTTAGACTTCCTGTCCAGTCATCCCTGGAAGGTGCTCTTGGCTCATTCCGTTGCCCATACATGATTCAGTTTCACCTGCATAGTCAATAACTGTACCCATGGATCTTCCCGTCCAAAAGGATAAAATTAGGTTTATGAATTTACCATTTCCATTGTGGCTTGGTTAATTCAGAGTTCCATCAACTCTCCCTGATCCCCCCTACATGCTGGAAGGCAGGAGTCCTGAGGACGATTTATCCTGCAGAAATAAAAACATGGGTTACTGTTACCCATGTACTGATGATTGTACACAATATTGTCACAGCAGAAATTTCCTGGGTTGCCATGTAATAGCATCACTCCAGCAGTCAGCAATGTTCACTTTGACCAGCTGCAACTTCCCTGGGCCCCTCATACATTCACCTCCTCATCAGCCCTCCTGCTACAAGGTCCTGACCTCAGTTATGCCAAAGGGAACTGAAAGAAGTGCCAGGGTTGGGCTGATGTCTGATGTGGTGCATGTGGTGCATGTGGTGCATGCCCAGGAAGCACCACAAGCAAGAACAGCTCCATGCCTGAGCTGGTTCTGGGAGAAGGGAAAGGCTTGGGGTTGCTGTGGTGGATGGTACTCTAGCCACAGGCAAAAACACTGACTCTGTACAGACTCTGTCAGCCTCGTCTCCTTCCCCATTGATGGTTGCTGCATACAGTAGGTCCTTCCAGGGGTAGGCAGATACCTGTGGATTGGCTCAGTTTTATTTGCTTTATCTAATTACCCCCAGCAGCTCATTCAATACAGGGAAAAAAAGTAGTCTTATACTAATGCAGTAATTTCTGGGGCGCATAAATTGTCTTGCTTAGCCAGGATTTAATGAAATTCTGAAATTATTCCCTTTGTATAATTATTTTTTAGAAGTAACCCTTATTGTATTGTGTTAGCAAAGCTAGGGCTGTTTGACAATATTTAATAAAGATATTAAAAGAAAGGAAAAAATATCTTTGTTCTTTTCAAAAATATTTTCAGATAATGTGACCAGACTGAATGTGTGGGAGGTGCCACCTGGCAATCTATGAAAGAAGGAAGTCATACTTGGTCGTCCTCCATTACACAAACTTTTGCCAAGGTATACAGTTCTAAGTGTTTTGTAAAACATTGTTTTGTCAGCTTGCTTTGGTAAGCAAAATCTCTCAGTTGATTTAGCATCTGGTACAGTAAAAAAGTCTAATCCAATAGCATGTCAGGTAATGCTGACTTTAGTATCTAGTGTTCCTGTCTAATACTGCAGAGAAGATACATCCTTAAAATCAGCGTCTGTCACAAGATAATTTGTTCTCATGGCATCTCTGTTATTATGGGCCAATATCACATGAAAGTGGCCGAGATAATTACTAATAGTCACAAACTTACCTGTAACCAAGGTACCCTTAATGCAGCTGAGAGGGACTTGAATTAGAGATAGCTTAAGCCACCTTCTCTTTTCCTTTGCATTCTTAGAGTGCTCAGGGACTTTTTTCATCCCTGCATAACTTAAAGCCTTCTCTTCCTTTGGATCAAGAGGAAAGAGGAAATGGCTTGAAATTCTTCAAGCCCAAAATATCTTCTGTCCTCTGATTGAACAGCCTTAAGGCACCTTAGAATCCACTATGCCACACGACAACACCTACAGAGGGAAACCTGGGCAACGTGTTTCACCGCACTGTCTCATCAGAGACACACTAGGAGAAACACAGTTATGTGGAAGTGTTTATAAATATCTCATGGTTATTGTAAACAGTCATCAGCACGCACCAGCTTGGCCTGAGTCAATCAAAATGCCCAAAAATCCCATCCATGCCTAAGGAGGACCTATCCACTGACCTCATCCCTGGAGGGTGGATGGGAGGTGACTTTTCCGCAGATGGTGAAGTGCAGCCCATGGCTGATGCCCTCATTCCTAGGACAGGGAGCAAAGAGGAAGACCTGTGTGACCAGAACAGAAGTCCCAGCTGCCCATTTCTCTCTGAGAGCCTGAGGATGGGTCTGAGTTGAAAGTGTGAATGCAGTAATATATATGGTTCACAAAAGCCCTCCTGCCACTATCTCGTTCAGCCTTATCCTCAGAATGTGGAAAATACATAGCTTAGGACTAAAGGCGGGTACTAAGAGGCAGGATCCTCTTTGGTGCCACTGAACATGAGTCCTCAGAATGAGACTCCAGATCTGCCTAGGAGATAACAAGGGAATCAGCTGAAGTTCATGAAGGGTTCAGACTGAATCATGCCTTTATGACCTGGGGCCACCATCTCATCATCATCAATCTTTCATCCATAGTTCTGAACCAACTGGATGCATATAGGCAGAATGTTGCCAACATGTGAAAAATATCTTCAGATAAACTTGGTTTTGGAGGCATTGGGCCCTAGCAGAAGAGTCCAAATCATTAACTTTGTCAGAGTCTGTACCAGGGCTTCCAGGTCTCCCAAAGCTCTGTGCTGGTGGAGCGCTCCTGCAGTTCTGCAGCTCCCTTCCATTCAGGAGCTGCTGTTGCTGTCATACTGACTCTGGAAACGCAGCACCTCAGAAGAATTACAGACAATAAGAAAGTTTATCATCACATTTGCATACAAGTATAAATGTTTAGCTATAAAGCTGCATTGGTGGTGATGGGTCTGGAGCACAACTGTTATGAGGAGGGGCTGAGGGACAAAAGGAGGCTCGGGGAAGACTTTATTGCTCTCTACAGCTGCCTGAAAGGAGGAAATGGCCTCAAATTGCACCAGGGGAGGTTTAGATTGGATATGAGGAAAAACTTCTTCAGTGAAAGGGTTGTCACTGGAACAGGCTGCCCAGGAAAGTGGTGGATCCACCATCCCTGGAGGTGTTTAAAAGATGTGTAGATGTAGCACTTGGGGACATGGTTTAGTGGTGGACTTGGCAGTGCTGGGTTAATGGTTGCACTTGATTATCTTAGAGGTCTTTTCCAACCTAAATAATTCTGTAATTTGAGCAGAAACAATCAGGCATAACAAAAGCTCTTTTTTAACTTTTTTTTTTTTTTTTTAATTCAGAAATCTTGTCTGAAAGATTAGTGGTTAGATCAGCAATTAGCACAGTTAACAGAAGTAAGTGGGAGTGATTCTTCTAACATAATGCACATGTATTCGAGTTTTCTAGATGCCTCTTTTGCGAGTGGCATTGTCTGTTTCTTGCAATATCCTCCCTTAAACAGAAAACATCATCCTCCAGGCTGCATTTACAAAGATGCGTGGCTTGGATGTATCTCGTAATTCGAAAATGACATAATTACTTTGCTTCTAGCAAAGTCTATGGACAAAGCAACCCAAAGTCTCGTACTTTCAGGAGTAAAAATAGGTTTACATTATTTCTATTGTCCTTGGTTTGACAAAATGCCATATGCCTCCAGTCTCTGTGAAGCTTGTTAGAATAAGGATAAAAACTGAACCCAGAACACAGCTGACTAAGCCAGTCTAACTAGAAAGTTTCCTTTTCAATAAATCCATTGAGATGTTTTCTTTTTTTTTTAATTCACCAGTATAGTCATAATCATTAGAAGCGATAAACCAAGTTGAATAATTTTAACAAGAATGTTAAAAATCCTGCATAACTTTGTATTTTTATCTTTTGTTCTATTTTCCAGATACATGAGGAAGGTGCCAAGTAAAATCCTAGCCTTGAGTTGATTGCAAAGTTGACCAACAATTTAGCCTGAGGTTGTAATACTAGTTTATAACCTGCTTGATCCAATTCATCCCCCTTTACTGTTAAAGACAAATGATGGCCTACTGGCCAAGGCAGAGAATGAGAGCATCTAGATTCAGTTCACTGCTTTGCCATGGTCCAGAGCATGCCACATGGTCAAAAAGCCTTTGAGGGATTTCACTCCTCTTTTGCAGCTCCTAACCTCCATTCATTTCCAAAACACAGGTCAGATATCTCAGAGGATTTAAATCTTGAGATTTTAGCAGCAGTTCACCCCCTTTGAGAGGAAGGATTGTAACTCCTCCCTCTCTCACAATAAGGAATTCATAAATCTGTGGAACATTAGTAGATTGAAGTGATGGGCTCAGAGTGATCAGTCTTCAGGCACAAAATTAGGCAGAAGCTGCTACAAGTAAATAAGGTTGTTTCTCTGTACAAAAAGCTGTGGAAACAGCTGGAATCTCAAAAATCTGTTTTCCACAGATGTAGAAATAATCCATAGAAGCATTAGAGTAGTGAATATTGCTTTGGTGTCAACGTAAAAAAAATCCCTCCTCTGAAACATCTTAAAGGTCCTTTCCAACCAAAGTGATTCTATGAATTTGGCTTTTCCATGTGGCTGTCCTAGAGGTAACTACATTTCAGTAATTCCAAGTGGGCAGCACGGGATGAGCCCTCTGAGCCTGACAGCCAACAATTACACAAACACACAGCAACAAAGCACACAGGGTAGATGTCTTCTGTTTAAATCTGCAGATAATTGCCTCATCCACTTATCTGGAGTCTACCAGCTGTAAGTATTTTGCATTCCTTGGGGTAAAAGGTAGAGCCAGAATCCCAGCCTTAGCCCAGCTCTTGCGGATAGTGCTCTCAGAATAGCACTGTGCAGCCCCCACCACATTGCTGCTGCCAACCAGCATCAGACATCACATAGAGTTCATTAGTCAGTTTAAAGACAAGTCTTCTAACCTGAAGTGTGGTTAAAAAAAAACCTGTTCCCCAGTGTTCTTGGCTTCAGATGGAGATGCTTTAGGACTAAAGTATGCTCCAGTAGTAAAGGGAGGCCATTTTCAAAAGAGCATTACAGAATACAGCAGGAATGATCTGCATGTATATATGTATATATATATTTGCTTTTTAGTGATGTATGCCTTTAAAATGGACAGGGACAGGACTCCCTCCATTAAGAATGTATTGCAATTACTATTTATACTTTTAGCGATAATGGAAAGTAAAATCATAATACTGTGCTTTTTGATATCATATAAACCAGGAAAAGAAATAATAATTCTCATAAATTCTCTAATAAAAACTTTAATAATAAAAAATCTATCAAAATTCTCATCATAATAATACTTCCAGATAACTAATTGCATATTGCTGTCTTCTAAATGCTCTTCCATCTGTATACACATATTTGATCTCACAGTAAAATATAATAATCACATGTTTTTTCTGTGCTTCTCCAATACAGAAAATAGTCCTGAGTCCTGTGGGTTGCATTTTGAATACCTATTCCAGTATCTATTTCTAAAAGAAAATTCATACTTCCTTTGTTAGCACATTGCACAAGTCAGATATCAAGACTAGAATTATTCTCTGCCAATAAATTTTCACTTTATAAAACTGATGAAGATGCAGAAGGGAAATAAATAGGACAATAACTGCATGATATAATTTAGTGTAAACAGTAAAATGAGCTTCTTACTTGCAGCTTCCCATGAGACATGAGTATAGACAGGGAACTTCCTCTTGTTTCTAAAGTAGAAAATGAAAACGGAGGGATGGAGTTGCACCAGTTACTAATCTGCAGAGCAGCCATTAAGATAAAAACAGATGGAGACCGGGCTCAGAGGATTGGTAACAGGATATGGTACCTTTTCCTTCTAAGTTACTGACTTTAATCAAATTCAGGTTGTTAGCTACTGAAAATTGTGGTATTACCATTCAACTTATGTTCAGTGGTCTTTATCAAAAGGGCTGTTTGTTGCAGTCCAGTTTCTTGTAGTTCCAGGACGAGTTGAAGTGGCACCCCAAGGTTATTCAAGCAGAGACACTGAGCTTTGGGTACAGAGAATAAAATTCCCACCCAAAGTAGATCTTAATTTCCCAGCAAGATGAGGAGATGGAGTAGAGCTGCCACCACACTGCTGACTTTGCTACACTCTTTTCTGGCCAGACAGAAAAGACAGGAGTTGTTTGCAGCTACAGACTTTCAGTATCTTTTACTGACATGTCTTCTAATGTAGCTTTATCTGATGAAGATGCATAATTTATTCCCTTCCTAATGTGAGAACTGCTTCCTGGGCACTGCGATGTCCCTTCCCTACCCTTTCCTCTATTTTCTTCCCAGTCTTTTACTTTTTCTAAATATTGTTCTGGTCTCTTGACACAGTGTTTATTTAAAGCAATCAGTAGAGAGTATGAATTAACATCTTTGCTTCTGCCATTAAAATTATCTAGGTCTAATGCATGGTTCTTTTTCTTTGTTTCACTTCATCCTGCCATCTTTTTCCCTATTGAGTTTAATGCTTTTAGGTTTCATCAGGAAGGCTGTGGGCAGAGGTGGTGGTTCAGAGGGTGCTCTGGTGCCTGCACACCAGCTGGGAACAGGCCCTCATTGGGACAGGCAAGCACTCTACCAAGCCCCACTGGGGGCCAGTCTGTGCCTTGGGGACATTGCTTTCTAAATTGGCAAGCCTAAAACATGCAGAGAAATACTTCCATCTGCAGAAAAAACACCACAGGAATGAAGAGCTCAATCTGATCATTGCAGTAGTTTATTTTAAGTAATAGTGGCCTTGTATCTGTTAAAATTCCTTATGTGATTCTTCTTCCAACACATTTTGAGGTGTCTTTTTTTTTTTTTTTNCCTCACACCAGGCTGGGGTCTCAAGCCTGGTTAGTGGCAAGCTCCCCAATCTCACCTCAAAGCCCAGCATGCTGAGTAAGGCAAAGAAGGTGCTCAGAATACCTGAGAAATAAATCGCAATTGTCATCCAGTTCAACAAAGATGATTTTTCATTTCCTAAGTGACTCAGTCTTTTGAAGAGATACATCATAAAAGGAGAGCAAAGGTAAAACTTTTCAGTCTCTTCTTAGTGATGAATCTATACCTGCCAAGATGCAGACTAACTGGAAAAGCAGCAAAAACTAGATTACCCCCACCTCCTTTTCATTTTTCAAATAAGTTTAAATTTTACAATTGAAGAAAAAATAGTTTAATGCCCCATTGTCTCTCCTTCCCATCTCTCACTCCTCCTATCCAATGTTTTTAAACATACTATGAAGTTAATCCAAGAATTCAGTAGTGATTTAAATTCTTATAATAGCCACTAATAATTACCATTCTGCTACTATTCAGGAATTTCATCTATTTATCTCAATGACAAAATAGGCAGAAACACATAAAGTAAACAGTGAATCAAGTCTGATTAGAGAAGCAGGCATTGAGTTTCATTTCCCAAGGACATTACATTTGTAAAATTAGTATCTGAGAAAGATTTGAAACGTCTTCAAACTGGGAAACTAATAAGAGGGGTTTTTTTTCATATTTTTTGTAGAGTTAATACTTCTGGAAATGAATTATTCAACGTTTCTTTAATGCTTGAAAAGATAAAGAATATCCTTTTAGCTTTGCAGATATAGGACAGCAGAATATCTACTCCTATGGAAATAAAAAATGTACCTACTTTCTTGCTGTCTCCACAATCTGTGTGACACCTGCATATCAGATAAAAATTCTTTCAGATATGCTTTTTGATAGGCAAAGATTGCTAATTGTCTTTGTAAGAGATATTGTATCATTATGCAGGATATAATAGAAAATACAAGACCTTCTACAGCATTTTAAAACTAACTGGGAAATGTCATAATGAACTTAAATACAACTTTACAAAAGATTATGTTTTTTCCAGACATCAGTTAAAACACTAGGGAAAGGGTTTCATTTTTCATTGCTTCCTTTAGCTTTTTTAGAGTAATTTTCCGCAGAAGATTTGTTTTCTGTGGGTTAAATTTTTAAAATTTTTCTTGTGTTTTAATATTGATACTAAAGTTAGGCTAAAAATAGTTGATTAGTTTCTAATTATCATTGTTTCAAACAGTATGATGGTACAGATTTAGTACTCATATCCCCTGGATTAAATATATAAGCCTTGGATCTCAAGGAATGAGTATAGCTGGTAACAGGGAATCAAGAAGGCAATATACTGTAAAGGATAATGCAAGTAACAGAAAAAGAACTGCATAATGACTGTGGTTTTACGTAGCAAACGTGTGCAAACAGTTGCTGTTGGCTTTTACTTTGAATACCTGTTGTGAGTGTGTTGGAAACTCTGGATGTTTCTCCAAAAATCAAAGCAAAACAAGGTTTATATTTAGTGAAGTTGGATTATAGTCTCAGTTTTGCTCTGAGAAGCAAATTATCACACATTTCGCATTATGTCAGTGTAAATATGTATTGGCTTAGATGAATATGAGGGAACCTTTTTATGTATCTAGTCTGAATTTCCAATTTATGATGAAGAAACAAACCAAGGTACCCTGAAGCTTCAGGACATCTCTGACCAAGGGATCTACTTACTATTGACTCTGAATATGCCCTAATAATATATCCAAGTTATAAACCATGCAGTACATGTGCAGCAGACATAGAGATAGAGATAAATGCAACGCTTGCATCTTCTTAGAGGCATGGACCTTACTTGGATGTATATTAGGCTTTTCAGATGAAAGTCACTGCAGACATAAGGAGCAAAAGTCATTGAATGGAAGACAAGGCACACGAGCCTGGGGTGCTCCCAGCTCTGCCTCTGATTTGCCTTCTGTTCCAAATTAGTAGCTTTTCATCCTCAGAAAATTTTCTTAACTATTTAATGAGCATGTCTGATATTTGGCTACATATTAGAGGTGCCTAAAGGTCATGGTACAGAAGTACTAAATTTTATTGGTGCCAAGTCTTTTTTGCCAGGTCTTCTCTTGAACACTTAGGAGTGTTCAATGAACTCCTGGTATAACAGGGCTAGTGAGCAAGGCAGGAATAGGACACCTGGAATATTAAATAGATAAGATGAATTAATGGGAAATTTAGACTAAAACTGAGCTAAAGAAGGAAAACCATAAAAGGAACGACAAGACATGAGAAAAAAGGGGTCAGTAGAGATGGGAACAGGAAATAAAAACCACACCTCACATCCTGCAAAATGTCATCCTTTCAGGATGGCGTTATCCATACACTATTATGAGGGATTCACTGTTGGAAATAAGGTACATCCTTGTGGTAGGCTCTGCCCAAAGAAAACCACAAGTGCCTCATCATCTTGCTGATGATTTACCATTACCTTCAGCAGGACAGATGCAGGTGAGACACTTCAGGTCAGACACTGATGGTGCTGAAATCTCACTTTCAACAACAAGGGGAAAACAATATGAAAAAATTCACACTGGGATGGCCCATTTCTGTGGATCACTAAAGGTTTGAATTGTGACTTTTTAAAAAATGGAACAACAAATTTGGGTTTCATGGTACATTTTTGTATAGTTTTTAACTTGTATACTGGTTCACGTTAATTAGGTGCAGATCCTTGCCTACAGGATAATTTCCTTGCAGGTAAAATCAACAATAATTGATGAGAATATAAAATAAAAAATTTCATCTATTGACCCCATAATTTTCTCCAGAATGAAACAATAATATTATGCTTTGCTACAGCCTAAATCAAACAATTTTTCCTATTCTACGAAATTATATGGTTTATAGAGCTATCATCAAGATGGAGAAGTATATGTAAACTGGCTATCAGGCACGGAATAAACCATATTTTGTCTTCCAGTAAACACTTTAGCCTCAAACCATCCGATTATCACCAACAGGGAAAAATGTGAAGTTCTTGACAAGTTAGTAAAAGCATCTGGCAAAGGATGGAGATTTTTAATTTTTAAAGACCAACTATCATTCTTACTAAAAATATCTCGAAACAATCAGGTGATCTTCAACACTCCAGATGGGTTAAAATTTTCCACAGAAAGCTTTTACCAGTCTGCAGTAATCTGTCATGACTCTGCTCAATATGAATAGTGTGGATGAAAAATGTGTGGTTTATTGGTTCACATACAAAATGTGTAAATAAGGAAGCAGAGAAGAATGTGTGGGCATGTGTTTTTATCAAACTTTCCTTGCTCATACACAAAGATTGTGGTCTTGAATATGGCATGCAGCCCTCGTGAGTGAAATGTCTAGGGTTCATTTCCTAGGAACTCAACTACTTACTCATTTCCTACCTTTGCCTATGTAGGGTCCAGAGCTGCCTCTTTATCCATTTGAGGACCACAGTAAGAGGAAATTAATATTTGGTATTTCCAGTAATCTCAGATGAGGAAGAATGTCATTACTCCTAAGTCTTTATTGTACACAAGTCAGGATCTGCTTTCATATAAATAACAGTGGCTAAACCAAGGTCTCAGTCATTTTTTTGTCTCTAAGTCTCCCTTTTCTTTTGATAGGAATATCATAGAATATCTCCAGCTGGAAAGGATCCTGATCCTTCTATCCTGAATTTAAAAACATATGTCCATACACCTAAGAAACACTTTTTATTCAATCCTATCCATCTAGTCACAGTTCATTTCCGTTGTCTCAGGTAATCTTGAAGACAATGCTTGTCTCTGCATTAATTTAATTGACAAATCATTAGAGTGACATATGTTAATTTAAAAGTAAGGAATATGAACTAGGTGTATTTTTAACTTAGCTTACACATCTAGAATGTGCCACACTAAGAAAGGCTTTTTTAGATCTCAGAGAGAATTTTTAAACCTCAGATGCCAAAACCTGTATTTTGGCCCTGAAAGAAAAAGCTTCTGTTTCTTTAACTCAAGACAGTGAGGTCGATGTAGGCTAATTCTATTTGGATGTCCAAAAGCTGGGGAGGGGAGCATTCAGCTGTGTTAGCAAGGCCTGTAAGACAATTGAAGGAGCACTGTGGTGTCTCTTACAGCTTTGGGGAAAAGCTGGTACATCACACCCTGCAGCAGCCCATGGCACCAAGTAGATGCTGGAGGGCTGTGTCAGCAGCAGAGGCTGAGCTTTCGTGTGTTGAGGATGAGGATAATGAGCCTCGTGCAAAAGCAGATTTTTGCTGGGTAAAAGGGATAATTTCTGCCATAATGAGAGCACACCTTCATCAAGGGAGTTTCTAAAGCCTTGATCGCAAGCTAACAAATCCTGGTGTCTTTCCCTTGTGAAACAGGTTCTTAGAAGGGAGAATTCACTTTATCTGCCTAAATACTTCACTCAACATCATGTGTTCTTAGGGATGATTGTTCCCTGCCCACTCCTTGCTTGTCTCTTACTCTGCACACTGGATTTAAGGGCAGGGTGCTTATACCTCTTAGGAAAGTAGGAGTTGAATGCTGAGACACCTGCCAGAGCCTATCCTTCTGTCTCCTGACTCACACAGGCACTCAGTGAGCCCTTCCCTGCCACACATGGTGCAATGCCAGGGAAGGCAGGTGGAATATTTTGAGTGACCTTTACCCATGGAATTCTCTTCACTGAAAAGCATCGCACTTCACATCATTTTAGCACTGGGCAGGCTTTTGCTCCAGCTTTTGAATGTCTCATCTCCTCTTAATGATAAAGGACTAGTGCAGTAATCAAAGCAAGGTGAAGGAAAAGCGTTAAGAGAGAGGCATCATTAAGGCTTACTAGGATTTGAGATTTAAACTCTCTTTTTAGTTTAAAAAACCCAAGTCAAAGAGTGTGACAGAGAGTGAAAACAGGCTTGTACCTAAAGCTGCTTGAAGGATGTACTAGAAAAACAGCCCCAAAAAAGTCTTCTATTTCCTAGTTCTGCCTTTCTAAGTGACCTTCACTAAGACCTGTTTGCAATCCCCAGGTCAAATCCCTGGCACTGACAGATAGATTTTCATGGTGTACATCATGATGGACACCAGAAAAGGAGGTGGAGAGAGACAGGAAAAATCTATGGCCACTGCCTGTCACTGCAGAAGAAATCTCCATATAAATTATTGCTATAACCTTGAGAAAGTTTTGCATTTGTTGTCCCAAAAGGTCAGGTATTCTGTTAAATAAATAGGAATTATGTACACGTATTTTTTAATATCCTAAGAATTTAGTACATATGTTGCAATGACATGAAAGTGGGAATATTGTCGATTTTTTTCATGCTAGAGTTCCACCTGCACACAGAACAATAGCAAGTCCATATCCTCTAACATCTGCTCAGGACAGGGTGATGATGTCATGAATCATAATGGGTACTCAGTCCCTGTCTGCTAACTCACACTGAAATCCACTTCATCCACCATTTGAAGAGGTGTCTACATAATGGATTGTGTAATTTCTGCAATTTCTTGGGTTTGTGGGAGCTAGTAAGCCTTTGGAAATCACCTTTGTTACACAATATACCAATCATAGGAAAGTCTAAAAATGAACACTTTATGATCTGGACTGCATTAATATTAAATACTTACATATTGTTTAATGAATAGAGATATTTTAATAACATTTTTCTTACCAAAGAATGTAAATAGATGTAGCTTCATTTACACTTTCCTGGGAATTTTTAGGGAAATTATTGAGTGTGAGAGACTTCAATTTTGTATTTCTTACATAAAAAACCCCAACACAACAAAAAACAAGCTGCATGAGGTCAGTGAGGATTCTTCCTGTTGCTCCATCCATTCTCTTCACTGTCAGTGATATAACAGAAGGAGTTTGTAGGAATATGCTTTGTAAGTGGGACTTTTTTCTAATAGTTAAGGTCATGGAACAAGTTGAAAAGCATGAAATTCTGCTGCATAAATTATCATTAACAATGTGGTTTATTTTTCTTTGGCAGTTGAAATTTTAATGTAATGTTCTGCTGAAATTCTGAGATTCAGTCAAGTTTTAACAAGCTACTGCTAGGAGATTGCATTATTTTTTATGCATTTGTTATTAAAATTCTTGATAAATGTTGCAAAGATTCTACCTGTGTTCTGTTTTTCATTCTCTAGCTGATATTAAATACTTGCCACCAGAGCTGCATTTTTGATGGTGATTTGTCACATGGTATCATTTCTGCTTCTAGAGTGAATGAATGCAGCCTTCATCAGGATCCTTGTCTGAAGCCGCACAAGAAATACATTTCAAAATGGAAGTCATCAGTATGTATGTGCATAAATTTTTCCATAAAGATATACTAGTACTATTTTCTTGCATGAATGTTTATGACAAGAGGATGCCACAGCTTTCAGCATGGGTGAAATGGATACATATTTTAATACTGAGCAGAATTTAATAGAAAAAGTTTCTGTTGTTCACCCAACTGTGTTTTGGTTTAGTCAGCATTTGTGCAGACAAAGCTACTCAGGGGCCTTAGAAAAGCCCACAGACAAGGTTCCTGTGACTCCAGTGGCCTTTGGCCCAGCCACCCAGGCTGGGAAGATGAGAATTCTGTGCGCTCTGGGATGCTCTCCTCAGAGTGTATGAAGGTACAGTTTTAGATCTGAAGGGGAAAAACTGAATTTTTCTAACTTTTCCGTGGAACACTTTCTAACATCTTAAGTTAACAGGTTCCCAACTTGCTTCCAGTCCTGGTTTATAGTTGTCTTTTAGGGGTTAAAGAAACTGCAGTGCATTTCTTGCATGCAGTGCTGCTTTCTTTACAACATTACGAAGTCAGCATGGTGGCATTGGTCAGCCTCCAGGTGTGCCAACAGCTGCTGTAATGGGAGATGCTTGCACATCAGTGGCTTTGTGCACCCATTTGCCCCAAATGAGTGCAGAAAGGTGGATCAGTGATTCTGTGAACATGGGACTGACCCACCCTCTCTGCTGGTTCCTCTGAGCTTTACACCTCTTCGAGCTTTTCTGGTGATTCTGTGTAGTCAGTCTTAGGCGCACACAGAAAAGAACACACACAGAATCACAAGGCTGGAAGAGACCTTCAAGATCATTGAGTCCAACCCATGCCCTAACACCTCAACTTAACCATGGCACTGAGTGCCATATCCAATCTGTTTTTAAACACATCCAGGGATGGTGACTCCACCACCTCCCCGGGCAGACAATTTCAGTACTTTACAACTCCCTGAAAGGTGGCTGTAGTCACGTGGGGGTTGGTCTCTTTCTCCAGGCAGCAAATGACAGAACAAGAGGACACAGTCTTAAGCTGTGCCAAGGGAAATATAGGCTGGATATTAGGAAAAAGTTTTTCAATGAAAGAGTGATAGAGAGTGATAAGGTTGCCTCTGAGTCTCCTTTTCTCCAGGCTAAACGTCCCCAGCTCCCTCAGCCATTCCTCACAGGGCTTGTGTTCCAAGCCCCTCACCAGCCTCCTTTTCTCCTCTGGACACATTCACACATCTCAACGTCCTTCCTAAACTGAGGGGCCCAGAGCTGGACACAGCACTCAAGGTACTGAGCTCAAACCTCAGCAGGGTCTTGCAGGTGTGGATGAAGGTGTTTGGTGTTGAAACTTGTAGAAAGAGACTACCATGAAAAGAAATTTGCCCAGTGGTTCTTCCCATATCACATAAATGGCCATGCAAACCTTAACCATCCTGAGAGCCCAGGGAATGTGACTGGTGTTTTCTGCGACCCCAGTCACTCTTTCACACTATAATTTCCATGAAGAATCAGCTTTTACCAAGATGGCTGTTCCCTGGATGGACTCCTGGGAGTGCAGAACACAGTCACAGAAGTAGTGCCTGTGAGTCATTTCTCCTGCCTGTCATTCCAGGTGGACCCAGGGGATTTCTGTGTTATCCTGGGAGGGTGGGTGGCTGGCCAGGGGAGCCTGACTGAGAAAGGAGGGTGGAAAAGCTTGCAGCGTCCTTCCACATGAGGATCTGCTGCTAGTATCTGACCCATTCCTGTAAATTGTCTTATTATGCGAAAACAATTAATGCTTCACTTATAGATTTTGTATATGTGGCAGGCAGAAAAAGAAAACCTGTGTGTCAGGTTTGAGTTTGATGTGAGGGAGGAATGGGATCTGAAAGCTGTAGATGCTGCTTTAAAGCTTTTCTCCAGTACTGATGCTAATGAATGATGTAAGCCATTCCTTCGGACTGATGATTAATCCTAATGAATATGTTGCATACGTACGTTTCACGGCTGTCATTAAGCTTCCATTTTAACTGCTCTTCCCCTTTACCCACTCCCACCCATGCCTGCAATCTGCAAACTCTTATTCCCTGTAGATATTTTGATAGAGAAACAGACAGGTAACGATCCCGATGTCAGACTGTAAGCCATGCAACTGTCAGTTCATATTGTGTCTGACAGCCATTGACAGCTTGCTTCTTCAATTTTACTAAGATTAATATTCTTCACATGTTTTATTTATATTTACTGATCTTGCTGCAGCAAATTTTTAAAGAGACGTTTTCATGTTAAAACCCCCTGTTAAAAATTAAATCTGCATTTTCTTCAAAATTTGACTTCAAATTTCATAATACTGCTTGTGGTATTTTTGCATATTGCTAATGGCATGTTCTCATGTACAATGTTCTATCCATACAGTGGTCAATAAGGCTTATTCCTATAAATCCCCAGGATCATCATCTGGGAAACTTCTCATCCCTGGAAGCACATCCACACATGGTTAACTTGACACAAGGCAGTAGTTTCACAGAAGACAACTGCTCAGATGCATAAAATTATTCACATGTGCAAGCATTTGAAAGATCCAATTTCTGTAAGAGTACCATTGTCACCAGAGTAATGCTTTTGAGCTTCAAAGTATTCACACCAGCAAATGCCTGCAAGATTAGACTTTGGGCTCTGTGGTGAAACTCTTGTAACTGTTCTGTCCATTTGAGGCAGCTCATCATCTCTCTAGAGGCTTGAATTGAAATAGAAATACATTGGGATGCTGAAATTGTAAACACAATGGGGGAAATGACACTTAAGCCAAAAGAATTTTAAACAAGACAGAAATATTTGGAAATCTGGAAAAAAACTTTCTAATTTTATGAACTTTTTAATATTAATAGCTATAGGGTATTTAGGTAATTTATATGAAAATAATGCTTGAAAAATGTAAAATTTATATCTGTGTTACACACTTTACACTGTGTAAATACAAAGACAAAAACTTGATTTCTATGGTATGTCTGCTTTAAAAGGCATTAGTCAAATCTGCTACTCCTTACTCAAAGATTTTGATCATGTGTCCTATCTGAATGCAGGCTGACTTATTTGACCCAGTTTAAGGAAATTCAGATCCCCATCTTCACACATTTATTATTTGGGAAATTTCAACTTCAGGACTCCTTTTAACCTCTCTGATCTTTCAAATTGCATGTCTCTTAGCTTCATAAATTAGCCAATTCTGACCTCATCTAGCCATGAGATTACAGTGATGGTTTATCTCTTTTTTCCCTACCCTTCTCTCCAAATCTGTATCATCATGTTTTTCCTATTGCCATGGCAATACAGCTAAGTGTACAGAAAAATGCAACAAGCCAACTGCATGTAAAAAAGTTTGCACAAAGGCAGAATTGCTAACTAAACAAGGGGCATTGCTGATACATGGCTCCTGCAGGATATTAGTGGTGGGGGAGAATCCCTTTCTATCACATCTCATTACCAAGCAAAGTGAAAACACAAATGGGGAGACAAGACATATGAGGATTTCCAGAACAGTCACAGGAAGGGATATCAGCATCAAGTAGGACCAGGAACATGGAAGTATGATGTTTCCTTCAGATCATGTGGACCTCCAGCAGCCTCCAAGGAAAATATGGAGGATTTAATGCTTCTTCACTGAAAATATGCCTGCCCTGGACCTCGGAGAGGGGCCGAATTGTTAACTTAGAAACAGTGGCACAAGCAATCAAGGGCAAAGAGAAATCAATGAATCCGTGAAAAGCCCCTCCATTTTGTCTAGTAATTCTCTCCATATGCTTACTTGTGAAATTAATAATAATTTGTCCTTCAGTGACAAATCAAGACCACTTTTTAGCCCAAATAATTGTAATAAAGTAGTTAAAACAGAGAGATGGCTTTGATTTTTCCTAATTAAGAAGAAAAATTAGATGAACAAGCTGTAGTTTCTTACTTTTTTTGATTGCATTTCATTTACATTTTGTTAATAATTATTTTTTACGGAGAAGAGGTTTGTCTTATTTTCAGCAAAAGGAATGCTGATTGTTCTCCTAGGGATATTATAAGAATGTCAAGGAAAGCCATAAATATTTTATAAAGACTGATAATAGAGTTTTCTGTGCTAAGGAAAAGTCAATGATTTTTGAAAAGGGATACATAATGATTTTCTGACTAACTGCAAAAATGAGATGGCAGTAATTTTAGTATTAGCTAATAAATATTGACATTTGTATTTCAATGAGTGTAATCAGGCTTTGGTTGGATATGGAAAGTCATGATTTTTTCATCATTATTATTATAAAAGCTTGACTATTTCCACCAAAGATATTAAACAATCTTTGCAAGAAGCCTCAGTAACTTCTCAGAATAAATCCAGTAAGACTATGCAAGAAATAAGATGTGCTCTCTGCACCATATTGAGAGCTCATCTATTTTATTCTCTCACTTAAAAACAACATTGTGCAACAGGCATCCTCACACAAAAGCAGTCTGCATGCAAAATTATCTGGTTAAAATGACAGCTTTGGGCATAGAGGTAACCTGATGCCCTCAGCATACTTTACCTTATTTTATCTCATAGCCATTCAAATTTACCAGTTAGGGGAAAAAAAAAAAAGAGATCTAGAAAACACCCAGAGGTCACTTAGAGTCTGAAATGTCAGCTGCTATTCATGGTGATAGCCTACTATTGCAGAGACAGTCAAAAATGTCATTATTCTGTGATGACTTCTCAGATTTACAAAAGCTATCAGTCCCAAAGTTACCACCCTTCCACCAAAGCCAAAATCCCAAACTGTTTCAGAACTGCTACATTACTGGTGAAGGATCCCCCTGGGATACCTGGTATTTGATGAATTAAAAATGACATCATTCTTGTTGGCTTTAGGGCTGATAATTGCTGTCTGCTGAGAACACACAGCAGTGAATGGTGGCAGAGGGGAGTGAGCTGAAACCCAGTGCTTTGGTTCATTAGCAGACATGTCTGAAACAAACTGGCCAGATTTTAAAATTGATTTGTTTTTACAATGCTGACAATTTTCAACAGAAGATTCTGGAGCAGTGATACTGTTTCCTCACGAAACAGCCCCAGTTTCCACACAGTGTATTTTTCAGGGCAGCACATCTCTCTCCTTGGTAGCCCACTCTTCAGAAGTCTCTCCTGTGGTAGCATGGGTACCCAGTGAGCTGGAGTGGGAAGAGAACTGGCTGAAAAATAGCCTGTTTCAGATAATCTTTAGCTGGATTAATTTCTTAATTGAGGTGAAATTTTTAAAAATAAACCACAGAAGTGGGAAAAGTGAGGCTGACTAGTACAAGAAATGCTGCTCACTGATCGGGAGTCACGACCCCCGTCTCTGTGAGTGCCACTGCGCCATCCTCACCTTGGACTTGGTGACATATTTCCAGACCTTGCCCTTTTGCTGGCCCTGGTGCTCCCCTGACCTCCCTGTGACTCAATTTAAAGTCTGAAATCAACTGAAAAGTAACACAGGGAAAAAANGTTTAAATTGGCTCAATAAGGGGTCAGATAAGCAGCAGTGCTACTGCACGTCTGTGCATCAGCAACATGTGGCACAGTCCAGGGAAAAGGGAGGACCCTCACTAGCTTGACCAATTTAAACTGTCTTGAAACAGCTTCCTGGATATCTTGCCAGGGGCTGTGTAATAGAAAGAGGAGGATTTCTGCATTGCAATGTTTAGTCCTGGCTAATTTTAAAATATAATGTAAAAAGGCTTCCTTCCTTTAAAAGCATGGGACTCATGACCCTTTCTTTTTTAAATACACATGCACACACAGATACACAGAATATAAATTAATCTGGAAAATGTGTTGATTTATAAGAGGAGGGAACAGAGGGAAGAGGAAATCTAAACAACCTCATTTAGTCTTGGCAATACCAAGAATGCCAAGACTAGTTTTCCCCTGCTTGTGGATGAGTAGGTTGGAAGCTTTTGAGGGAAGGACTGGGATTGTATTATGAGCTTTTACACAGTTTAGATGAATTGAGGGTGATACTGGAATTTTAAGGAAAGTTTTTTCCTCCTATATGATTTTTGCACGCTTTTAACAGCTGTTGCAAGCAAGAAAAAACCCCATGTTTTTCCCAGTACATCTTTTGATGCTACCAGATGAACTGAGTTTCTCTGGCATTATTACTTTTTAAGAAAATTCAGAAAAACAGGCAGTTAAATTTAAACCAGATATAACTCTGCTGATTCAAAATTAAATTGAAATAAAGGTCAGATTTGGCCAAACCTTTTAATTGCTCATGATCCCATTATTTTCTGCCCCCCTTTCCTTCCCCCTTAACTGGTTGTCCCATTGTTTCACTAGGGAAGTTAGATTTACTGGCTGGCAAATACGAGGATTGCTCTTTTGCCCCTTTGCCCCATTCCTTGATTTAAAAAACAACTAGAGAGGGGATGGGTGTAGGGAGAAGCCTCTGAGGGGATGGTTTGTTTGTTTGTTGGTTTGTTTGTTTTTTCCCAGCATCCCTGTAGGTTGCTAGTGTTATACTGTGAGTTTTTAAGAAAAAAATGGGAATGCAAGCAAATCGATTCCCTTCAGCTCCACTTTCCTGGGACAATGTAAACAACCAATTGCCCTGTGAACGCTCCCATCTGATTTTATTAGATTTGTTTTCCCCTGTTTTTCCCAGTTTATCATCATTTTTATACATATTTGTCCTCCCATTATATTTTTGCTGTCAGCTAGAGCAACAAACAGGCTTCTACTAGCCTGGTAGCCCCATGCAGGGGAGTGGGAGTGGGCAGCACCCAGCACGCCATGTCCCTTCCTGCGTTACCGAGTTCCCTGTGGCACAGCGGGATTCGCTCCCTAAAGAGATCAAATTCCCACTGGGTCCTCCTCCCCCTTCAGACTTTTGCTTTGGTTTTTGACTGTGAGCAGAGACTGTGGGGGTCAGCACGTCCTGTAAGCCCCCTGTCCAGCAGAACCCACCTTAGGGGCTGCTGCCATCCCCAGGAGGTCCCGCTGACACACAGGGGAGTTTATGGTTGGTTTCGGTTGTGGCAAATTTTTCCACCAACAGATTTCCCACCTCAGAGGTCCCCTTTGGGGGTTTGTATCATCATGAGATAGGACTGTCTTGGATTGAATCTGACCCCCTGTTTATATTCAAACAGCAGTAAAGCTGCAGACAAACATAAATAACACACGCTTGCACCTCCTCTGCTGTGTTGTGATTCCAGAAATGCTGAAACTGGTGTCTGAGCACTTCGAACCCTGCTTTTAGAGAATTTGAAATGCATCCATTAAATAGCAGCTTTTGCTGAACCTGTCAAGAAGGGTTTCTGCCCCAAATGGAAACTGTCCAAAAAATTATGCATGGCCATTTTAAAGTTATGCAAGGTTAGAAAATACAAACAAAACAAGCCAAAACAAAAGAGGGGCAATTGAATGGCTGCAGGACAAAACTGTGAGCTAGGAGAGTCCATTCCCTTCAGTTATGCCCACTTAGCCATATGAAATCAGGGCAGAGGTGAGTTGCACGAGGATGAGGTGGAGGTCATCCCCTTAACCACAGAAATTTGGATTTCAGTTTTCTAAGTGTTGTGAATCCTGACATCAGTTTAGGCTAATAGCTGGGGTTAAATTAAAATGCTTCATTGAACTAGGTAGGCGTGTGAAATGGTTCTTTTTTTATCTGCTGCTCTGGGGAAAAACAGGAGGACAAGCTGGGATTCAGGGCTCATATTACGCCATGCTGCTGCCTGTGCTAGCAGACAGGTGTCCCAATATCAAGGGCCCATCCCTTTTGTTCCCTAAATATGAACCACAACAACTGTGTTGAGAACATAGAGAAATATTTAGTGTCCTCTGATCAATAGGTGGGTTTTTTTGAGTTTCATGCATTGAAGAATTCTGAGGGTGTCTGGGAGACAGTCGTGATTCCTAGCTTTGCTGGATCTGTTTTCTGGGATACTTCAAATGAATAAATCTTCAGAGCCATCAGCTGCTCCCCATGCCTTGGAGCCCTCTTTTCCCCACTGTCCCCCAAACTGGCCCTCTGACATACATTGCAGCTCCTGGTTTTTAGTGGTTTTCCCCTTCATTAGCTGAATTCTAAGCTTGTTTAATCTCTGCTCACTGGATTAGTAAAAATTTTTTTGTGTTCTCGTGAGCGGCACTTTTTCTGATCTCTAATCTAAGTGCCCAACGAGTAAGTAAAAAAAGAAATATTAAGGTTTCCTGGCTATGACTGTGAAATCAAATCAACCATGAGTGACAAATCGATTTTATTGGTGAAATTTGTTGAATACAATGACTAATTTTTAGTTTCTTTTTTTTTTAATTTAAGTTCATTCATTTAAGAATTCTGAAAGGGTTTTGCAGAAGGTAAAAAAACCTCTCCCATCTCTCCGTATAAAAATGTGTTTCCAGAGAAAATTCTCTCAAAATACAGAAAACAGCCATAAAATTTAGAACCTGTGGGTTTAACTTCGACAAGGCATGACAACCATTTCACAAGCTTGAAGGCGTTTTAGAACCATTGTAAACCAAACACACTAAGATATTGAAAATTAAGGCTCCAAGCCCATGTACAAACTGCCTTCCTGTGTACCAATTGCAGCTCACACAATACCTTATGTTGGTAAAACATTGCTCCCTTTCTGTCCAGGGAAGACTGGAACACATAGCTGCAGCAGGCATGAAAAATCTGGACTTTGGCTGTAGCCTCTTACAGAGAGGAGGTTCCTGGTTAGGAATTAGAATACTCTGGTTTGTCCTGGAGTAATTTGATGAACAACTTTTCAGGAAGGCTTCCAGCAGCCTCCTCTTCCCTGTCCCCTGCCATTACTTCATCTTGGCCTTGGCCGTCACTGATTTGTCCTAACAGTGAAATGGGTGAGAGAGCTGAATCCCTGGGAAAATAATAATTTATTCTTGTATTTTCTATTTGTTTGTCTATTTTACCTTTCCTGGGTGTTTTTTGTTTCCAGGGAATCTGGTCCACCATCCATCCTCCTACACAAATAGGAAAATAGTGCAGGGTGGACACGGGAGACAGAAGTTGTTGGTGAGGGTCAGAAATTGTGTAAGGTAGCTAAAGCATCCTCCGGCTCATTGAGGGCTAGGTAAACACCTTTAACCCATCTGGTGACCACAGCCTGCTATGGTTATTAGATCTATATATATATCTGAATGTCTGCAACCACTTATTTTCTGCTGAATTGTCCCTAACTTACACCAAAGCAATGTGAATGCAGCCTGTCTGCAGAACACTGCTGCCTGACTGCTGCTTTGACTTGCTTTGCACAGCTGTGAATGTAAGGTAGAAGGCAGCAAACAATTACAAGCAGAGTAGCTAAGGATGTCATAAACAATGTCTGTGAGGTTAATTTAAATTTAGCTTATGTTTCTCAAGAGTCATTCATGATAGATTATTTTGCATTCTTAGAAACGGGGGTGAGGGTGCAGGGGGAGAGTATCCATGTAAATTGACACTGTTATCAAAACAACAAAAGAAATCCCTGGAGGCCATTTAGATGCTGTTGAGACCAGATTTCCAAAATAACCTTAATGGTATTCTTCCCTGGTAGTGTATAAAAGCATGTATGCAAAGGTAACAGCAATAATAATAGTAGACACAAAAGTTGCATGCAAGCGATGTGCTGCGCATCCTTCTTGCTCTTCTCCCTCTTCCTTTGCTTCTCGAGGTATGTGTGCTGCTCTGATGTGACTCCTTTCAAAGGAATAATTGCAGACAACAGACTTCACTCTGCTTTATTGGCAGCTTAAGGCATTCAAGCACTACAAGGATTAAGTCTTATATCTTGAGGGACACCTTTCTGTTCCATGTGCTTGGGAAAGCTAGTGGTTATCAGAGGTGTATGGGCATGTGTGTGACTGCCTTAAATATGAAAGATTTTTTGGAATGACTCAGTGTTTATCTTTTCACCTTTGGACTAACACTTAGGTTGCCCTGAAAACCTTTTTCCCCCAGATACTCTCAGGCGCAAGGTTCTTTAGGCGTCACCTTAACCCAACATCTCTTCCCCGTGCTCTGCTCCTTGGACACAGTGCTGCCTACCACTGCAGAACATAATGGACACATGCTTCTTATTCTTATTATGTTTAAAATGCATTTTCCAATTACACGAGTATATAAAATTTTCTAAACAAATAGTCTAATTTTGTATGGATAGGCAGCTTTTTAATAGGATGCCCCCAATTGACAATTACTGTACAATTCCTAAGGCAAAGAATCATAAACATGTCATTAATCTCCTAATGAAAACATCTGATCTCCTCCATGCTTCACTGTAGAAATCCCTGTCTTTTTTCTTTTTTACTTTTTACTAAGTGCAGGTAGCTGATTGTTTTGGACTAATGGAAACAATTAAATCAAAGTCCATGGGACTTTCTACAGCTGTACTTAATAGAGAAAGGCAGAGTCCTTCCTGCTGGTTAAATTGGTTGCTGCAGTGCGCAGCTATTTTTATTTTTGTGTGAAAGTGAGGTTTTGAAACCTTAAAAATAAATTATGGACTTGGCAGAAGAAAAATACTTGATTATAAATCAGCACAAATGCAGTGCCCTGTATTTACTTCGTCGTGTGTATCTAAATTTCTATTTTGATTCAGGGACCTACCCTGATAGATTAATCTATGTTTAGTGAGAGAAGAAATTCATGCTACCTGTTTCAACAGTGAATTTGCATTAAATAGGATGGGTAAGAGGAAAGCTGAATACCCCATTTGCACATTAAAAGCTGATCATTAATCCTATATTTTAACTCTACAACTGTCAGGAGCTATTATTTCCCAAAGAGCCTGACAGTTCAAGGGATAAACTGGAGTGGGTCCCATTATAAAGGTCTATGAATAGATGTCAGAATAGTTTGCGCATCAAACCCCAAAGGCTATTAGATGTGATACTTTAAGAATCAATTTGTAGCTAAATTAAAATGAAGGGATGTGAATCCTCAGACAGATTTTAATAAAGCAGAACATTTAACATAGAGAGAAGCATTTTAAATAAAAATTAGACAGATGTAAAGATTTTTAAAAATATGTATTATTAAGCATAAAATAACCCCCAACATTGATTTTCAGCCTTGTGCTTGAAAAACTGCCGCAGCAACGAGATCAAATAAGGAGAGGTGCTGAAATGCTGCTTTCAAAATTGTGTTTTCAAGTGACTCTAGTGTAGATCAATAAGAGAGCTGATAGCTTACGAGCTTCTGATACAAGTCAACAAATGCAAGGCAAGAAAAGCGGACCAAAGAGCTGTCTTCATACAAAAAATTAGTTTCCAACAGGACATCCTGCTGAGTTTTATCTGAGTTCATTAGGCTTGAAGACTGAGAACTGCTAATTCCACATGAAAAGTTCCAGACATTTGCAAAACCAAATCAAACGTGATGCTGTATTTAAGCTTGTTAAGAAGTTGAAGTTAACATTAAAACCTGCTTAAATAGGCTCTCAGGAAATAATGCTGCACAAGCTCTACCATACTCACCCTTTCATAAAACCGTAAGAAATCATGTAAGCTCTGTACAGTTCATGTGAAGCTTTTAAGCACCACACTCTACTGGCCCTCCAAAAAACAAATGTTGGGAGAAGAACACGATCCCACAGTATGTTACTTTGGTTTTCTCCCAAGCGGTCTCAAATGAAGTCAGTGAATCAGGCCCAATGCATACAATTACAAGGGCAGGAGTACAGAAAGACTGACAGCCTCACTGTACTGGGAACAACTTTGTTCTCATTTATTTCTACAATTTCTTGCTCTTAGGTACTTTATATCCTGAAGTCCTTGAGACAGGATGTGCCTTAAAAATTATACATCTTCCCCTATGCTCTGAAAGTTAATTGTTGTTTGTTATTCAAAGTAGGCTACTGAAATTAGATCTCATAAAAATGGAATGGTTCATTTCCATAGCTGAAAATGAAGCACCTTGCATACTGAAGCTGGAAGAGGTGAAGACAAAGAGAAGTTTATTGTAGACAGTTCCCCCTGGTTGTTCTGTTAAAAGCCTGCTGAGACATGAGTGGAAACTCCAGAAAGCCCCTTACTCTGAACTTCACTGATATCACACATTTTAATATCCCAGGGAGGATAGCTGAAAGCTCTATGCTGTGGGCTGTCCATAAGGTCTAGTAAATTAGTGTCTCCGGTAACTTCAAATAAGTTATTCCTGCCTTTTTTAATACTGTTAAATGCAATTAACTATTAACGCTTTGTCCACCATTATTTTATTATTTTGAACTGGAGGCAAGCTACTTATAGACATGTGGATGTGTGAATGTATAAATTAAAGGAACTAGCTCTTTACTGTGTTCTTAAATCATGCAGACAAACTTACGTAGAAAGTTCCAATACTGATGATCCCAATACTCAGTCTATTCACTTGGCCTCTTACATGTGTGCTTTATGGTATCATCTTTAATTGCACAGCACATAATAAATTCATTCAAATGCTTCTCTCAAAAGAAAATAATTAAATTTTTTGTAAGCTTTTCTGAGGTGACCAGTTCCTCAGTATTTGAATGCTTCATGAACATAAATTAATTTATCTCCCTCTTGGCAGTTGCTGTTGGAACTCATCCCAACTGCTTTGAGTTCGTAGCACAGTGAAATTTTGGCTTTGCCCATGTAATCTACCCTAGAATAATATATTCGAGCATGGAATAGTGGGACGCTGTAGTCTATAACTGAGGACGTGCCATATGTGGTTTAGTCGGTGCTACCAGCTGTGAGAAACCTGAGCATCCTCAGTTACAGCAGAATCTTAGAATTTAGCAACTCCAGTTGAAGAGGTACTGATGGAGCATGTGCAAACTGTGATTTTTCACAGACTTATAACACAGCCAAATGTGTAACGAGAATAGCAAAAGGCAAACCCTAGCATAGGGAGACTTCAGATTTTTCAGACTCTGGCTTCAAATTGTGAAGGTGCTAGAACAATTCCCAGAGAAAATCCAGACTGTTTATTGATAAGCAAAACAACCTGCTTTCTGTTTCAGAAACAGCTAAACAGTTTTGGCTGAAATTGTCATTTGCATTTGGGTCTAAATTAGATGCTGCACAAAATGACAGCAGAAATGGCTAAACTGATAAAATGTAGCTGTCTGTGAAGACAGGCTTATAAAGGTAGAGCGTGAGGCAATTTTTCCTTTGCACAGTGCACCTACACAGACGTGTAATAACCTCATTACACATAATGCCGTGTGTTTGATATGATGTGTGTGTGTGTGTATTAGCATGTGGTTGGAAATGTGCTTGTGCAAATATACACAGGGAGATCAAATGTTTTGTCATGTTCAAGATTAGCACCTATAGATAGCCACTGTGTGTAATTCGGGATCAGTTATGCAAGCACACAAGCCTTCTGCTCGTGAGCTACTCAGCAACAACGCTACCTCTGACTGCAGTCAGAACAGGACAGTCAGGATCATAATCTTATTAAAGGAGAATAGATGCAGAAATCATGTCCTACTTTTGTTAAATGCAGCACTGGTAGGTTACATGGCTTGCACACGGTTTGAAATGCTCATTGTGTTCTGGCTTGCAAAAATTACTTGATTTCTTTGTGAAATTCTAAATTTTACCATTAACAGAATTTTCTCCCTTAGGCCCATAAATCCAGATATATATTAAAAAAGAAGGCTTGTATTTATAATCTGTCAGTAGTTCTTGTTGTCTTTTATTGCAGAGAGCCAAGTGTAATCACCACAAGAGGAAACAATCCAGTTCAGCAGCAGCCTCGGCATGAAAGCTGACTGCCAGGTGCATGAAGTGTAAGGATATCTGTGCTGGCTACGTATGCACCAAGGGTTTGATTTGCATTAAAACAGTGCTGAATTGGAGGGAAAAGAATGGAAGAGAGGACAGGCAGGCATCTACCCCACCACCATCTCTTTGCCTGCTGAAAAGGTTTGGGTTTCATGGCAGAAACACAAATACAGAGTGAAGATAAATAATTAAAGCCTGGCATAATGGGTCAAAGTAATTTCTTGTAACTGGGAGAGTATTTTGTGTGTGTATGTGTGCAAAAGTTGAAGCTCATTTTGAAAAATTTAAATGTGTTAAAGCATTCTAGCATTTCTTCCAGTGTTGGCAGAACTTGTATTACCTTGGGAAAAAAAAAATTGCCCAACACCACTGAGCACATGGGCTTATCTGCAACCTAATACTGTTATTGTAAGGGTTTGTACAGCTCACTTCCTGCCTTTAGGCTTACACACCAGGATATTTAAATTACAAAGACAATGAAGAAATGAAGCAAAATGCTCTTGATATTAAAAATTTTCTAGTTGTTCTAATTCCCCATGAAGTGAGTTGCAGAATTAATCAGTAAACACCAGGTCATTCCTGGAAATAAATTACAGGCAAACTAAAGGCAGCAAGGCAGGTTCAGGGTTTATCAGCCGTCCCACTATGCTGTGAAAAGCGCGGAACTTAGGAGTATAATGGCAGCTACTACTCTTTACTGCTGTTAACTGCCTGTCACTGCTTCCATTGTTAACTTGGTCTTCAGGGTTTAATATCTCACCTGTATCAAATTGTACCAGGTCAAAACTTGGCTCACAAGTGTGTCTGGATGGTGCTCTTTAAAAAAACCAAAAAGATTAAGTTTTATCAACCAGAGCTGGGATGAGTACTATTTTTTTAAATTATATTTTTATTGATTTTTTTCCCTATTCACTTCCAAAATCTGAGCACAAACAAACATTTAACTTTTCACTGAAAAATCCTTTAAATATCATTCAATTGGTACATTGAATCTTTTTGTTAATATTCAGTTTGTGTTGACAGAGATATTTTTATCTTAGAGGTCTTTGTCTGAGTGGGCTCTTCCTTCTTACACTTTCCTCATCTACCATCTTGGAGCACTGCAAGACAACTTGCATGAGTGTGCAGACCTTGGTTTTTTTTCCTCTGGTGTTCATTTGGGACAGAGTCTCTATTCGATTCAAAGTATATTTATTCTCTTTTAGTTGGGTAACTGACTCTGGTTATGCAGTCAACTCAAAGAAGGTGCAAAACTGCTTTTGGCAGAAATTGCTGAATGGATATAACCCTTGCTATGTGATGTACAAATGCCAAAACACAATTCCAAGGTACCAAGCATGACTTGTGCCATGGTTTGCTCTGCCAGGGTCAGCAAAGGTCTCAGGGTATTTCATTACAGCAGGAGTGGGCGCAGCTCTCTGAAAGTACTGGCACATTTTTCAGCTACAAGAAAATGAGTCTCAGAGAGAAGAAAAACTGGCTTATGCAATGAGTGGAGGGTCCTCCCCAAACCCAGTATATACGGCTGCAATGGGGATCAGAGCCAGCACAGTGCTTTGGGAGCAGGGCAGAGATGTGGTATTCCTGCATCCCCTGCTGCGGCAGCTTCAGTGATACCCAGGGAGAGGGGACCACGGCACACATCACCCTGCTGACAGGGAGGGGCAGATGCAGCCACAGGCCGCCGGTAGTTGCCTGGGATTGAGATCAGCCACATCAGCTCTGCTCAGTGGTGAAGTCCTTCCCCTCTCCTCACTTACCTGTGCTGCATGGGGTGAAGAAGAGCCCTACAAACCCTTGGTAAGGACTCATGAGCAGTATGAGTGAAATTCAACTTGGATTAATAGCTGGAGTTCTAAACCCCTTTTGCATTTGTGATGAAAAAAAGGCATTAGTACATGGATGAATGTAACTTATTCATGGGTTTATGAGCCCTAAGGTCAGGGAGTGAAGGACTCTGCAATAGCTTTGGTAGTTGCATTCCTCCTTTCATATCTCTGATTAAGTCTAAGTGTAAAACTCATGGAATTTCCCATTAACTGTACATCTGAGGAAGCTGCTGAATGCACTTATGCAAGTCCAGATAAGAAATTTAAGTTATACAAACTAGTCTTTTTTTTGATAAAGCAGAAGAAGGACAGAAGGATTGTATGTGTGCTAAATAAATGACATTAGATGAAGTAATGCCTTTTTTGGATATTTTCCACTTTGCATTTGGAAGTCAAGAGCATCTGGAAAACCTTTTTTTTTTTTTTTTTTGAAATATGGTGGGAAATGATTAAATAAGAATGTTCCTGTCAGTCTCTTGCATGCAAATCTTGCAGGGTCTGGAAATTACCAGTGAACTTTGGAGGGAATTTTAGCCTTAATATGGACTAAACACATTTGGTAGTCAAGGAGAAAACACTTGGCTACCAACCAAGCAAATACTTCCTTTTAAAAATGTTCTAGTGCGCAAGTGAAAAATGAGGTCATTCATGCAAATATCCAATTCACCAGCACTTTTTTAATAAGCAGATTATGGATACTACATCTGTGCTACAGCAGGATGGTATGAACTTAGTAGAAAACTCTTGAACATAAACTTAATGTACTTATATATTCCTTGCAGAAGCACTTGTGAATGAAATCAGGAGTGTGCAGAGTTAGTGGTAATGCTCTGCCAAGTAGCATTCTCCAAAAAAAGCAAAGGTGGGAACATGGGAGGCTCCAGGAGCAGATGTAGAGCCAAAGTGGGTAGCCAAAGAGTGGGTAGCCAAAACTACCAGCTTTGTCCCAGGTCCCAGAGCAGAGCTCCTGGCTGTGACCTCAACAGCCACCCCTCTTCAGTTCCTGCAGCTTAGGGCAGGGGCTCAGGCTCAGCTGTTCACACCAGCTTCCAGTTGCTGGCCTCTCACAGACTTGGAACTGGAACCACCACAACATTCAATGGGGTTTCAAGGCAGGAGAGCACTTCCAGAAGGCTCCTGGCCTCTCTTCACAGCCTATTGACCCCTTCTTCCCACTCATGGCGCCTCTCCTGTGGACTACAGATGTAGATGCTTGTGTTGTGTCTGTTCTACCTACTGGAGCCTTCACGGAGTTAAGCACCAAATGGTGAACCCAACTCTCTTCAATTCTGTAACAGAAGTAAACAAACAAACCAATACACGCTTTAGCCTTAGTGACTGACACCAAATGGAGTTGATCGCGCACACTCACATGCATCCTTCTTCTCTGGAGAGACAAAACATTGGCTTGGACAATACTAACAGAATCATTCTGTGAGCCTTTTTGGCAGCGTTGTTACCACAGTTATTTTGCAATCTATTATTTTTATTACCCTAGCTTCCATCAAAATAAATAGGATCCTGGACTCCTTAGATGATAGAGAGATTTGGCATGAAATGTTCTTATGTCTTAGGGAAAAATATGTGGAATTATACACTACAACATACTTCACAGCAATAAAAGTATGACTAGTGGTATATCTTGCATTGCAAGAACATTGTCATACTAGTGATGTAAAATGCAGATCTATTGCATTTGACTTTATAAAGCATAACCCTTTTATTATATAAAGCCCCTAGGAGCAAACAGGATGTTTGCACCATTGATATTAATGGGATCCTTTGCAATAAAAACAGTTCTTGGGAATCTTTTGAACAGCAGAAGGAATCTAAGAGTTGCTAGCGTATGTGATAACTGCTTTATTGAGTGAGTACATCTCTGCTTTTGTCAAAGAAGCAAATGAAAATGTAGATAGAGGGAAAAAAAAAAAAACAGATAAGGTATTGCTCCACAAGAACATTCAAAACAAAGAAGCATCTTCCAAATAGCCTGTTCTCTTCAGGAAGCTAGATAAGTGTTTTAGGATAAAAGTGCTGCTTACTCCTGAATGAGGCACCCACATAGGGAGCTGCTTTAGTTTGGTTATTCTGCAAACAATTCCAATAGCAAAAGCTCTGCCAGCCGGCTTCCTTGGAGAGGAGGGGGGAGGAGGTCTTCACTACATTAGGAGCCTTTTGTTGGTCTGATATGGCTATATTCCCCATCACACTGGTGTTCAGCAGGGTTTCTGGGATAAAATAGAAATCCAAATAGAAATCCAAATACCCCTTTCTGTCTACTTGAAAGTTTGTTCTGATTTGAACACAATTTGTGTACTTACCAGACAATTGAATAGTGTAGTTTAACACTCAGCCTTTTCTGCACTCGTTTTACAACACAGAGGGGGGAAAGCAAAGGGGATTATACTGTAGGAAACAGAGAGGCAAAAGTGCATTGCATATGACTAAAATATCTTCAAATCCTGGCCACAGAAGTTTCTCAAAACCATCTCTAAGTAAGGTCTTTGTTGACATGAGTGCCTTGCTTGTTACTGAATGCTCCCGATTTATTAGCTTTGGAGTTTAACAGGAAAAAAGGCAAATGCCTCACAAATTCTGTAGTGGATGAACTCCCCTAACTCACTTCTGTCTTTCAAACCCTATGAAAGCAACAAATGAGAAGCTGCCTGCAGCTTGTTGTTGTAAGTCAGGATAATTTTATGCTGATAATTTTATACTAATGATCCTGAGTGTTCGTTTCAGCCTCTTTCTCTCACTAGAACAAATTAATTTGGTTGATTTGTGGATCCAAATGTGATAAAAGGAATCATGAATTTGTGTGATTTATGGGGAAATTAGAAAAGTAGCCAATTTGGCACAAAATTATGCAGGGAAGAAAAATGTTCTATTATCAATGAAAAAAATTGTGGGAAGTTTATGGAAGAGTTCCTGTTCTCAAAATAATTTTCCCAAAAATTCTGCATATTTATTATGACTTACACTGTCGCAAACTACTGCGGCTTCAGATGTAATCATTGTACTTTTACTCATTTTTAGTTTAATCCAGTTCAGGAATACAGGCTGGCACACATAGGTTCAGGAGTAGCAGACACACAGCAACATCTTAGCTACTTACTCCAATCTAGTATTTCCTGATTTTACTTTAGGATGTGGGCAGTAGTATGCTAAAACTAGGCTAATGACACACCTTTCTGATTTGAATGAGATCCAGAAGGTAGAAAAAAGGTTTAGGAGCTTCTGAATGCCAAGTTTTTGTCTGGCTCACTGAAAGGTTAGAAGGCTCTGGCAAACTTTTACTCCAGCCTGTGAATGGATCTGTGTGGATGGACCTCGGTGTAAGTTGCAGCATCTCTGAAGTGAGGTAGTAAACTCTGGGATTTAGACTCTAAAGCACCTCTACTTCTCATCTGCAAATTCCTGTGTGCTTTCAGCCAAGTAAATATCTGATGCTGGTTAACTTTCACTGTTTCTTCTGCTGCTTGTCATTGCAGATCCACATCCGAGTGCTTATGGCATATTATGTTACAGCCAACCAACTAACTTCCTCTCAAACATGTTACTTCTACTCTGTTGCTTGTGATATTGAAGGCTATTTTGACCTTTGCAGGTCTCTAATTACTGAAGCCTTAAAATAGTACACATCAGGTAAAATATTCTTTTTTTGAAGTTCCTTTTTCCTCGCATGCCTGAGCTGAAAGACCATATAAACTAAGATTATTCAACCACTGTAGACCACTGCACAGAATGTCAAGGGAAATTTTGTTAGTGAGAACAAGAGACTGTTTTGTTCCACTTTTACTTTTGAGGTATTTTCTACTCAGCAGAAGATAGTACAACGATGTATTTGCCATGCCGTTCCATAAATCATTTAAATTCTTCTCCTTGCTAAACTCCAGAAATGAACATTTGCGAAGCTGATTTCTTTTTTTCTGTAGTCCTTAATTTAAAGTTTGTGTAACACCCCCAGATAACATATTGTTTAGAGCTGGCAGCCAATTCCCCCGGTTTTACCAAGCAGCGCATTCGCTGTAACATTACCGGTCATTTTTAGCTATTGTACGTCTTTGTCTGGTCCAGTTAGAAAAGCGCACAAGCACTCCAGTACTATCAGTTATGCTTGGAGGAACATAAGAAGGGCGAGGGGGAGGGGAGAGGAGAGGAGGCGACACAAACTCAGAAATATCCCGTTTTTCTGCTTTGGGAGAGCACAGCCCACTGACAGCCAGGTCCAGACTGCCAGAAAATCAGTGTACTGCAGTATTACTATCGGTAGACAGAATGGAAAATCCTTAGCCGCAGAAATATGCCCTCCCAATGATCTCTGTCTCAAAGGAAAAAAAAAAATCTTAAAAGTTGCATCCTTATTGAATTTGTCTTCCTTGAAATTAATTTTACTTTGTGGCCTACTGCTTTTTTATTTCTGAACCTATTATGGGCCACATCTGTGGAAGTCTGATCAACTATTCTGAAACCAGCTGCTGCTGAGATTCTTTCAGTTAAGCTGAAATTAAGAACAGGTTTGTGGGCTCCCTACCTGCTGTGCAGCTGTGATGTAGTTTATAAAATTACATATGAGTGAGAAAATCTGACTGCCAGGGCTGGAAAAGTTGGTACATTTAGCATGAACCTAAAATAGCTGTGTACGCTGAAGCTGTACTTATTTGCAATATTAACTTTTTCTGCTCTTTTCTTCAGTGTCACTGTAAAAGCAATATTGGATAATCCAGTTTAAAAAAATGTGGGTTTCAGTGGATCAAAGCACAAAAAATCAAAATCAGGCTATATCCTAGCAACTGTGTTGGTGGTAGGGGCAAATATGAAAGATGTTAGAGTTAAAAACGTTGATTCTTCAAGAAAGGTCTCCAGATTATTTTTGCCATAAGGAAAAGCTCATAACATGCCATAAATGAGATGATGGAAACAAATACCAGTCATCTTTTATCACTGATGCAATTACGTTGATAGCAAGGGGACAACTTGTATGAGTAGCAAGTAAAGAGGTTATGACCACATCCTGACACCTGATACAATTTGTCAACATATATGACCAAGTTGCTTATTGCTGTACACATTAATAGACATGTCAGATCATGAAATATGTGGACCTCTCCAAATGGAAAAATATTTTCAGATCCGTTTGCTAGATTTATGCCTGACTAAACAGGGTGCAAGAGCCTGACCTCAATCCTTGCAGACCTGGAGTATGCTGGTGTGCAAAACTTTGATGGGTGGGGGTGTGTTTTTATAGTACAAACTCTGGAATCAGGCTGACACTGCCCAGCTACTGAGGCATGATTAGAGAGGAGAGAAAGATTGTTGTGGTGCCCATCAGAAGTCAATGTATTTAATCCAAGTGTGTAAGCTTGTTATTAATTGAAGCCGTCTTGTTTCGGGGTGAAATTTGTGCCGCCCACAGAAACTCTGGAAGCACACCAGTGTTAGAATGGCCCATTTTAACTGGAGTCAGAAATGTGAGTTCCTTTTTTAAAGCATTACTGGGAATGCTTCTGTGTGGTGATCTGCAGGCATAGATGGATATTAGACCTGCCTGTGACTTCCAGTTGGTCACTTCTGCACATGTTTTTTGTATCTCCAGGTGCACCAAGAAAAAGTCTGGTTTAGAATGTAAAGAGTTAAAGATTATTTGTCATCAGTTTGTGTGCTCTTTTTTTCTGACTAAAGCCCAGTTTGAGAGCAAAATCTCTGTCTTAGATTCAAATAGAATTTCAGACAGATTTGTAATAACTGAAAATATTAATTGGCACAAAACCTGAGGAACTCTGAGCAAGCTCACAGAAAAAGAGACTGACTCCTCTAGATTACATTTCACAGACTGTATTTGTGTATGTGACATGTACACACACACACACACATATGCACGCACATATATATGAAATGTAATCCAGACTTGGCTTGTTTGCCTGTCTTGACGTATTTATCTATGCTTTCAGCCTTGCTTTTACAGAGGTGGCCTTTTTCCTCACTACTCTACCAAAGTGTTTCTCAGGAACCTTTTCTTATCTAAACTTCCACCAATCACTCCTAAGGCTAAGTTATGCAGACAAGTCATCGCACAGAATTTCATCAAACTGCCATTTTCCCTAACTTGAGAAAGCCTGGTCCCAAATGCTGAACAAATAATTTATTAGACCATAGCAAAAGTAAATAAATGCTTTCTTGCTCCAAGTATTTCATTAGCCAGAATTATTATACAAGCACATCTATAAATAGTAAAACATGTATTGAGCCATTAATATCGCTGACATTCTCATACAAAATACTGTAATTTTAAGAATTTGAAACTGGAGGACATCTGGAAGATTTCTGGCAAAGATAAAATGAGTAAACTGTCTGCAAACAAATTAGTCATCCATGGAAATGGTACATTACTAACGAACTGAAAATTAAGAACATCATCTCTACCTGAAATTTCTCATGTCATCGATGATATTATGGAAATATATCCCACATATCTTTTGAATCCATAAATTCTTACGCTGTTTCAGGTTTGCTTTTAAAACCCAGAAGTGCTGGGCTCAGCAGAAGAAATGTGAGAAAATCTCCTATTTAAAATTACATGGACAGAGGAACTCTGCTGGTGACTTTCCGTGAAATTAATATACCGCTTGATTGTTTTTAAGGTCTCTGCATCTTCTGAATCTTTAATTGCCTTTCCATTAAAGTGGAATACCCCTCGCGTACCAAGCTCGAGATGGTTTCTCCAGTCCTTTCATGCCTGTAGCCTCCCATTTTCTTACAGGAACCAGGAGTATAGGACTGGGCCCTATGGCAGCAAATACGGAAAATATCAAGTATTTTAAGCACTACTCTGTCAAGTAATAGAGCAAGCCCTGTGTTGTGTATTCTCATGTTTTACTGTCTAAGGAAAAGAATCTGTACAGACTCTGAGAGAAAAGGAGTAGGTCATAAAAATCACATTTTTAGGTAGAGGAGTTGAGAAGTCTCATGCACCTTTCACTGCTCTGGCTTGTCAATTTTCGCCATATGGAAATTGTTAGCTTAATACTGTAGTTCTAAATACTGCCCAGGAATGCTGATTTATAATGGATTTCTTACTCTTTGTGTAAAGAAATGCTAAAGTACTATATAAACTATGATTAGAGAATCTACACGCTTGTGTTATAGGCGTGTCCCTGGGGTGGATTCTTCAGGCTCAGAGAGGTGACGTCTGCTCTGGTCCACTCACAGGTAAATCTGGCATCAGTAAACTCATAATTTTCACAAAATGCTACACTTCTGGAGTAACTGGGAGCTCAATTTGGCCTGCAATTGAAAAAGTGTGCAGGAAAGATGCTGATGCATAAGGGACAAAATCCAGACATTCCAGATGTGTTATTTACTGCTGAGCGACTTAAAG
>WBMY01006829.1:134335-167216 GCA_013397315.1 Donacobius atricapilla
GGTGTACATTTTCTGAAAAGGCGACTGGTGTAACCTGTGGAATTTGAAATGCAAATAAAAGCCTGTGGGAGTTGAGGCAGAACAAATCAGCATTTATAAAGTGAAAAAGATTTAATGTCTTTGAAACCACTGCGAGATTTTTTTTTTTTAATAAGAACTGAATCGTGACGTCAAGTCGTTTGGGCAAGATTTTTTAATTTTTTTTTAAATGTCTGAAACGCGGGTATGCGAAGTGCTTACAGGAAAAACAGATTACAAGATTAACATCTGTTAACATGATCGTTTATCTCCAGCCAAAAATAGGTCAGTCCTTTCTTAAGGAAACACGATTGCTGGGCGCATGATTAAATAATGAAATTAGGCTGATGAGTGCATAAATTAGGCGCTGTGTCGACGTGCGTTAGGATCCGACCTGTGACAAAAATATGTAATTCTTGGTGCGCCGGAGAGCGGTGCGGGGTCAAAGTCCCATTTTGGGGAGAGGCGCAACTCTCTCGCCGCCTCCCCCTCCTCCTCCTCTTCTTCCTCCTCCCCTCGCTCCCCATCGCCGGGCGCTCCCCGCGGGCACCCAAGGTCTCCCCGGCCGAGCAGCCGAACTCTCCCGGCGAGCGGAGAAGTTTCCTCTGCGGGGAGGCACTCGGGGGGTGCCGCGCTGCGGGGGGTTGGGGAACGGGGCCGGGCGGACGCCGAGCCGAGCCGAGCCCCCGCCCGCCGGCGGCCCCGCCTCGCCGGAGCGGCCNCAGAAAAAATCTAAAATCCAAAAATCATAATTTTAAACAAAAGCTGAATGGCATACCATGGGTTGATTTTGATTTGGGAGGGGGAGTCTTTTTCAGCATCTGTCAGATTTCCCTTGTGCCCCCATCCACAGGCATGGTGTGTGGGTGGGATGATAGCTGAGTTTTATTATTTGAGATGTGCTGTGTGTCCTGATTTTTGACCATTGCTTTCCAGAGGTGTTTAAATCCCTGTGTGTCCTGGACAGCAGGAGGATGCTGCCCCTGTGGCAGGGCAGTGATCTTCAGGACATGTGGATGGGGTTGGGGGGAGCGTGTATGTGTACATGCTGGGGAGCTGGGTGCTGCATGCAGGACAGGTGCATGCAGGGCTGGCAGGGGTGTTGTGACAGGTGCATGGGAGGGTGCGTGCACAAATGCAGGGCAGGGATGGGATACGTTGCACTGCTGCATGGGAACCAGATGCGTGTTGCCTGTATGTCCTGCTGGGTACCTGTGTGCACGGCCGGATGAAGCTCACATGGCTCTGCGGCGTGGGGGAATGCTTCATGGCAGCAGGTGCATGTGTGTGCTCATGCCCTTGTGCCTATGGCTGTGTCCCATGGGCAGGTGTGGGTTGTAGTGCATGTTGGGCTTCTCTGGTAGGCCCCCGGGTGCTTGCCCCCAGGCTGGATGCTGCCAGTAGGTGGAAAATAACTGCGCTGTAAGAGATGTTGGCTGTTCTGTGGGGGAGCAGTGCCAGGGAGGGTTGTTGGTGATGAGAGCAAAAGTTTCATCTCGGCGGGGAGTATGTTGGTAGTTTTGCCCCAGTAGTTTTTTGTCCGTGGCAGCTGGCCGGGATGAGTTGTCTGTCGGTGAATGTTGTTGCTTTGTTCCGCCTGCTCACCTGCTACTCTGTGGACCCCAACTTTGTCCCACCAGGGTGGTCACAGTAGCTTTTGGAGCTTTCCCCCTGTTGAAACTGGAAGCTGAAGTTGCATAGGGGCACCTGTGGTGTAATTAGTACCAAGGTGCAGAGATATTCCAGGAGACATCTTCAGTTGCACAAGGGTAGCTGCCATAGCCATCTTGAGTGAGCTCTGTATAATAAAGTCATTTGCGTGGGGCTCAGTGTTATTGGCACGAGCGCACCTTTACTAGCTCCTGGTGTAAAGTGGCTTTTAGCTATCTCCAGAAGTTCTTGCCTGGGGTTTGTTTTCAAGCCTTTAGTTCCTGTGAAACTGAGTGGCGTTGAAGTGACACCTAGTTAGTGATAAGTACTACAGAGTCTGTGTGAACAATAGGGCATTTTAGCCCTCCCTCTAAACAGTTAGATTAATTTGACAAGATAATGCTTACAGAAAGGAGAGGAAAAAAAGCATCAGTGAGAATAACATTGTCCTAAGGAATGATCTAAAACATGTTTAAAGAGAGGACTGGTCTTGGTTAGCACGACACCTATCTAAGCTTAGCACAACCTTCTAAACTTCTGTACCAGACAAACTGGTATTAGTTCCTCCATGAATGCCAACGACTATTTCTCTGCACCATAGGAAAGAGTTTACATCGCTAGGGTGAAATCTACCTACTGTTACTAGCAAGTGACCTCAGTAACTCTGTCTGCCTAGAATGGAGCAACATTTTGTAGATTGAAGTTTTCGTGTGTCAATGACTAATGTATATACTTTAAAAATTAGGTTCATAGTATGATTCTAAAATTGGTCATAGTACCATGCTGTCACCAAGATTTAATAATAGCGGTTATCAGTACAGAAGCATTCATTGAAGGGAGTTGATAACGATCGTGCCATTGTTCTGACTCTCTCCCTGTTGAATTGATAGCAAAGGAGGATGTTTATGTCTTAACATCTTACAGATCACCTTCAGAAGCTGAGCTATTGGCTTCAGTTGACTGAAACATGCATAACCTTTCAAATGCACCCTGCTGTGGGGTGCATACTAGAGGGGGCAGCCTGGAAGAGTATCCTCGTAGAAGTGGTGTAATCACTAACTCATGAGAACTTCAGGCTGTCTGTTTATTTGGACTTTTTTGTTAAGGTCTTTGTGTGCTGATGACTTCAACAGTTACCTTTAGTTACCTATAACTATTATTTTATATAGTTTCATATCTATATATAGTTATAATTACCAGTAAGGGTTATCTGTCTATAGTTACCAGTAACTTAGTTATTTATAGTTATTTATCGATCGTTCTCTGTTATTAAGATCTGATGAGTTTTATGCTGAGGTCCTATCTAATGAAGGGGATCTATGTTTAAAATGATCCCAAACCTGGCAGCTTTGAAAGGCGTAACTTCTGTAAAGACTTCCGTTTGTGTCAAGAACTTCCAGGACTTCTCTGGGATTACATGCCATGTGCAGAATGATTCAGGGCATAAGCTTTTGTTGAGACCAGTGATGAAGTCTTCATACATGTACTTAAACTGGAAATCTGTGTTTGACTATACTGTTTCTTAAAGTCATCAAAATAGAAAGCTGAAATGCAAAGTGATTGCATTTTGCAGGAAGCAACTTGTCCAAGCTTGCAAATTTCACAAGAAAAGTGCCTGTGAAAGTGTTTGAGACACAAGTATGAATTTGTAGATACATATCTATTAAGACTGAATGGGCACTGGATTTCTGCATAGAAAGGAGAAATGGACTTACTACTATTTTTCACAACCATGTGATGTTCTTTAGGATGGTTGTACATGCTCTTATACAACTAAAAATTGACTTGTTGCTTGTGAATCCACTGCTGACCCATGATAAGCACCCTTTCCACTCTCATTGACTACTGGGAGTTGCAGGAAGGTGATTCTGGGTGGAATTACGGTTTCTGTATGCGTATCTGAAATCCTTAATTATATTGGCAGTTAATCAGCTGAAATGTATTACGGTAATTTTTTTTCCTGTAGCCATAAACTTAATCCAAATTCCTAATCGCAGTGTGGCAAAAAAAACCCCACCAGAAAACCCCAAACCAAGCTAAAACAAAAACCCAGGAAAAAAGTCACATTTATTTGATTAGATATCTGCAATATAAATATTTGAAACTTGGAGCACCATTGCTTTTTCAAAGCAGACATTTTACATGCTGCAAATATTTATACACTTCAATGCTACGATAAAGCTGTTCTGACTCAGACACTGAAGGCAAAATTCTGTTTTTCAGTTACCCACTGTAACTGCACAGAAACTCTGTACAGTGCTAACGGAGTTAGAACTACTTAACAGATAGCTATATTTCTTGGTTGTCACTTCTATGTTAAAAGTAAATGAAACTTCCTTTCCTTTTCCAGCAGGAGCGATTCTAGTAAATATTATGTTAGTGAGCCTGCATTAAAACTTGCAAGTGGATTGTGGTCCAGGTAGTTAACACTGCCATGGCTTTCATTAGGATGATGACTTCATTACAAATGTTTACTTTCATTACCTAACTGTTAGTCAGCAAATGTTTGGTCTCTTGATCTGCTGAACCTGCTTTGCCATTTGAAGCCAGCGAGCTCTCTTTTTTTTTTTTGGTGTGATGATTACTCAATGCTGGTTGTTAATTTTTTGATGTTGTTTACACGTTGGTTATGTGCAGAGGCCCGTCAGCGTTGTTACACACTTGGTGTTTGCAGCTTCTCCTGGCATTCCTGAAACTGCATTACAGCAACAGCGCTTGTGCAAATGAATGCGGGGCATTAAGCGTGTGTTTCGAGATTAAATTCGCGTGTGGATGGACAGAACTTGCATCTCGTAAGTTGCTACCAAACTATTTATTGCCTAATAAATTCTAGCAGGTCTCATAGCAGTAGCACGCATCTGCTGTAAGATAAGCTGCTTATTTACCACTCCCAAGATGTGAGCTAACATTGCACATAGCGTTCATGGCAGGGACACTGGGGCACGGGCTGCTGAAGACTGGTCTGTAAACTGTTTCAAGTCATGGAAGAACAGAGGCTCTTTTCTCTGGATTCAGAACTCCTTCTGAGGGCTACTTAAAATTCATTTTTGCTAACCTTTCATTTAAGTGATTGCTTATGGAAAAAAATTAAATTTTTATCAGCAGGATATTGTGTCGCTTAACGCTTGTTCAGCAAAATCCACATTTCATTGTGGGCTGTTGCAGAAGCTGTAGGCCTGGCATTACTGTTGGTACCGTTGTGGTAAACCCAAGGTAACTTTAGTAGGGTGACTGAATTTATAGCACTGGATGTGGGGATGTATTTAGCACACAGCACTTAGCTCCTAATTAAAGCTTATAGTATTACATCCGTAATCAGGGCACTCTTAGAATCTCTAAGAAATTACTTTTTCCTTTATCTACTCTTCTCCCTTTCTTGCCATCTCAGTGGTGTTGGGAGCTTGCTTCTCCATGTTGGGGCTGTCATATTTATGTCCCAAAGGAAATGCTTTCCAGCAGTGTACTTAAAATTGCAAAGTAGAAGAATTTTGTGGCTCCCTAAATCTTTAAGGCCAGTCTCTAAAATGGTCTAGCTTTTAATCTTCTTTTCAAAGTAAAATAAAAACTACAAAGCATATGTAATTACAATTTGTAGCTATTTTTAGACTCCTGACATGTTTCATTTATATATAATGATAAAAACAAATAGCACAGAGGCTAGACAGACAATTTTCAAACCAACAGCATCCACTTCAGCTACCCTGTGTGTGTTTCTTACGTGTTTCCTTCGGTTCTTTTTTTTCTGTTGTTCTTTTTTGGCTGGGAGTGTACCGAAACTGTATGTCTCAGTACATGCTGGGGAGTGCAGAGAAAGCGAGAGCTCTGTCTGTCGGGCAGGTCCTGTTGTGAGTGTTTGCTGAAAACAGGATCGTATGTCATTGAGTTTTAATGTACTGCACACACACACACACACACACAGACACACACACATGCTTTGCTTTTCCGGCAGGTGTAATAAAGGAAGAATGGTGAGTTGGCTCGTCACTATTTTTACATTGCATAGAAATGCTTATGTTGGCTTATTATGGGGATAAAGCTGACTGAATAGTAATTTTTCCTTGTCTTTTTAAAAAGATGGTGAGCAGGGAAGTGGTGTTAGTTTTCAGTAAAGAAAGAGGGAGAGAAGCTGGTGGAAATTGAGGTGTTCTAGTCACAATTTTAGCCTAATTTTAAAATGGTCACGTTTACTTAGGTAAAAATAGATTTGGGAATGAAATTAGCCATGTTCTTTGTTTTTAAAAGGGTAATGTGTGCGCACTCACCATATGGTAGCATTTAACCCATATTGTATGAGCTGACAACAAGTCACATTTATTCTCTGATTTATTTCAGTGTTTCAGAATGTTCTTTTTCTGAAATCTAGTACAGTAAAAGATGCATTTAGGATTGTGCAATGTAATTGTCTGTAGCTGTTTTGCCTCATTGTTAAAATGATACCAGGTTCATGAGTAAGCAATATTTTTCCCTTCTGAAATAATTTCCTTGAGAAATAGTCATTCTCTGAATGTTGAAATGGTTTGCGGGAAGAGTTATGAACAATAGCCAGTGACACGGTGTGTTGTGAAGGATTGCGGGGCGAGGTGTTACAGTCTCTGCTGGCTGAAACTAGAGCTGCTCCTTTGATGGTTGAGTATGTGCTTGCAAAGTCTTTCTCCCCCTTCCCCCTTGTCTACCAGTCTATACACAGAGGTTGCTTAGTTGTCTGTTTTAATGGATGCATTCTGGATTCCTTTGTGGCAGACTCTGAGGCACCTGTATTGGTGAGCTGGTACCAGTATTGGCAGCCAAAGGTATGATAAAACTATGAATCAGGCGACTTAAGGACTGACTTAAACTCTGCAATTAGGGAAATCAGATATCTTATTTTCCCTTTGGATTTGGATTTCCTTGGCAGTTGTAATTTTAGGCTTTCTTTCCCCTGTGCCGTCTTTTCTGTGCACATCTTTGGGGTTTCAGGAGATGGGGCTCTACTGCAAAGTCCCAAAGCGTGCAGTAAATAGGAGTTAGCCCCATACAGTGCGTTGCGTGAGAACTTTCAAAAATTGGTGGCACTCCTCACTGAGGTACCAGTTGCTCACCATCTGTCTCTTAAAGTAATTTCTTTTAACCTTGGGACTCTAAAATGTTTCAACAAGGTTATTCATGTGTTTGTATGAAGTGTCTATAAGTGTACTGAAAAACTGCTAAGCTTCTAATTTCAACGTGGTGTTTGAATACTAATGTATACCAATTAGGAATGGCTGACGTAATTTATAGAAATTGAAAGGAGCATTAAACACCACCCTTCCAACACTAAATACAGTTTTTCCCCCTGTGTGTAGCTGCTTATGTGAAACCAAGGGTCTGTCTTCCAGATTGTTGTGCTACCGTGTTGATACATCCTTGGATAAACTACCAGGCTCGTGTATTATCACATCAGTCCCTTTGCAACATCCTGTGTGTAACTGTACCTTTAGCTGATTAACACAATGCTTTCTTGGTACTGTTTTTGATGGCCCTGTGAGTGCTTATTTTAAGACCTTTTTAAAAGCAGTGTTTTCATCACTAAAGAGCTGTATGAAATCTATAAATACTGACTTTAATTACATTTGCTCTGTTTGTCGCTTTTTTTTCTTTCTCTCCAGATAAATTTTACCTTAGTAATGAATGCTGTGATCTTCAATGCATAATTTATATTGACATTAATAATGATAGTTGGAGAATATTTTAATGCCCATTTGAGAAAACATGACAGTTTATGTTGATAACCTTGGTCCCATTAAATTGGAACAGATTTTAGTAGAGAGTTGTGACTATCAGTGGTATGATGAAATAACCCACTTCTTTTCATTGTGGCAAGCATATTGGAGAGTTCATTTTATCATGATCGGTACATACCAGGTGTCAAGTGACATGCCAGACACACAGCTTTGCTTCTGAATGACTCTTTCCAATTAGAAAGTAATGGCTTTAACGGGATCAACCAAGTAATCGGAGTCTGTCAGTTCTCCAGTGCCAGGAGGTGTATATTTGCAAATGTTATTTATTTATCTGCCTTTTAATGAGTTGCAAAATTGTTGGTAACCTTGAGTAAATTTGGGGAGTGGTGGAAATACTATATGGAAATTGTGGGATTAATGGTTTAGCAGTTGGGATTAAAAATAGTCTCAGCAAATTACCCTGGTGATACTGAAGCCAGAATCTGTTAATGGAGTTACAAGCAGATTGGTTTATCGGTCATTTATTTTCTAGGTTGATTAGGGATTATAGGTTGCCATCACAAAAGTAAGCAGTGCAAAAGCCAAGGATTGCTAATATTTCACTTCAAAATTTCATGCATTTTAGGAGAGTGTCTGGAGCTCAGAAGTGGTTTCTAGAGTGTGGGTAGCCTTTTCCCCTCAGATTTTTATTTTCTTAAGTAGATGTCTAAGGAGCCTAGATATTGTAAAAGGGTGCTTTGGCTTGTTAAAAGTCTGAAAAATGGTACAAAGCGGAATTCGTGCAGGCCACTAAGAAAATTTTATGTGCCTGCTGCTGAATTGCCTATTGTTGTGTCTCCTATTTCAGTGCAGAACTCAGGACATTTTGTACTCACAACAATGTGTATGATGTGCAGTCTTTGCAATAGGCTGATGGCTTTTGTGTGTCCTGTTCTAACCTGCAAACAAACTGTATGTACCTCTGCATAACAAAATCCTTTAATTGCCACCTGTTTATTGCAGATCAAACATATGTCTCTGAGCTAGGAATAGGGTTGCAAACCATGGCATCCCTTCTGAGACCTCAAAGAACGATGACACCCATGATGGAACCCTTTAGATATTACTCTTATCTTCTGCTGTCTAGCTCAGGAGATGCTGTGACTTTCACACTCCTTGTTACCTTGTCCTGATGTACAGCTTGAGATAACATAGTGACATTTATTTTGCTTTTCAATACTTACTAAGTCAAATGCAATGAAATAGCAGGTGAACATTTCTGAAACTTTTTAGCTAGATGTGAAGCACTGCACAAGATTGGTGGAGAGACCGTGATTGTTTTTATGTCCTTGGCTCTGACAGAAGATAAGGGAGGGAACAAGAAGTTTGAGAAATGCTAACTTGATTTGTTCGAGGAGTGGAACATACAGGCTTAAAAGGAATCCTCTTGGGACTGGCTATCTGGCAGGCCAGCAAAAGGGAAGGAAATGAGTACCTTGAGGTGAAAGAGGTCAAGCTAATTCGTACCCTTCTAAAGATTAGGTCTTCTTCTGTTCTTGCATGAAGCTTGTCCAAGATTCCTGCAGGTTCTAAGACTGATATCCAAGGATCAAGACTTGTACCACCAGACTGGAGAGGAAGACCGATAGTTACCTGCTTAATGTGGCTCTGCTGTGAGTTTTGTGCTCCTGGAGGATGGGAGAGAGAGCATAATGGACTTGATGAATGATGAGCAGCCCAGGGCAGTGACAGCTTCAAGAAATTTGTCTGAATTTTGGTTCGAGTCTTTTCTCCTGTAGTTTAGTTTGCACACCGGTGCAGGTTTCTCTGGAGTGTGTAGGGAGCCTAAAGCTGTTTTCCTGGCTCAGTGGGATTGAGAATAGTGCCCTCTGAGTTGGTACTTTCCTCTGAACGGGGGGAAAAAAACCTCATTGCTTGGTACAGTCTCTGTCATCTGTGATTGCCATGGAAGAAGAACTCTATCACTTAAACTAAACTCTCTTCAACATGTAAGAAAAAGGACAGAATAATGAGAGTTGAGTCTGTCATCTAAGAACATGCTAGACATGAGACAGATTTTTGTTTTCTTAAAGTCCCAGTTTATTCTGCTTTATTCATTGTATTTTATACTTTGAAGAAGATAACAGTATTTGAAGGTCTAAAATCTGAGTTTCTCATTCCAATATGCAAAAGGAAGTTTTGAACTTGAATCTTCTTTTAAAAAGAAAGTATCTATGTAGGTAAAGCAGTATGTGAATGTAGGAAAATAATTTTGTGGATGAATAATAAAAATGCTCTTCACACAGTCCTCCCTATTTTCCTCCCATGCTGTTAGGGTCTAATGGATTTTGCCTAGCATAACTCAATTCTTGTGGAATCTTAGAGCAGCTCTGTGAAGTTTATTGAAGACCAGGTAACCAGAATTACTCCTTGTGTAATTCCACCCAAAAGTAAGGTAATTACACCTTGTGCTGGGGATAGCGGAGCTATGCCAATATGAGCTGGTTCACTTGTAAAGATCTCTTAGCTGTTTCATGTCTGGCATCAATGTCTGTCTCTTTGCTCAGAAGTGATGAAGAGCTGGTGCAAGCAGCAGGCACAACAAAAGCTGGAGAAGGAGAAAACAGAGTATTATGAGCTGAACACAACCATAAAGGAAAAAAGACTCTAACAAGATCATACAGAAATAAGGAGGAGGAAATAAGTGTTTGCTGGACCTATGTGTGTCCCGGAAGAGTGTTGAAGGTGGAGAACTACTTTCTCGTCTACCTAGTAATGCTGAGTTTCTGTAGGTGGATTTCTTTCTTTCATCAGAAATCACCATGGCAGGAATCTGTAGTTATCTGCGTTAAGGTAATAAAGGAATCATTGCCCTTTGGTGATGCTTTTCCTTGTGAGTGGTGAGGCTGAGGTGGTGGCCGGAGCTCCCCTGGTCATGATGTCCCTGTCCAGTGTTACTGATGTCACTGTCTGGGATGGGTTATTGTGGTCTGCCTGAGATTTTATTTCCTGTGGCACTGGTCTGCTGGGTGGTCTCTGCAGCAGCAACAGAATGAGACGGGGTGTGTGCAGAGCTGTGTAGGAGCAGGATATGGGAGATGCCTGGTGTTTTGTCTGGTGCCTAGCATGTGAAATCCTGCTAAATAACAAGGAGCCCTGGGAGAAATTAGTGGTGGTGGTGATGGAGAGGAGATACTAAACAGAAGAAGGAGGTTGGCTGAACACGTGTTTGCACGTGTGTGAGATAAGTGAATTTTTCTTCTGTGTAGTTTCTCGAAGGGAGTTAAGACTTGGTTCTACTGCAGAAATCGCTGTTTATTGTAGACTGCTTTCCTGTCTCTTGTCCCCTAGGCGTGCTTTGCTCTGCAGTCCCTTTTTCCTGGCTGTTGCGCACTTCTGAACTTGAGCTGATGTCAACACTCCAAACTTGAAGATGGCAGAGGCTTGGAATGAGTGGGTGCATGTGGCATGCTGAGCATGAGAGCTTTTGGAGGAGGAATATGAAGTGAGGCAGGTTTGTGTTCAGAATGAATATGGGAGTGATCCCGGTGTTGCAAGGGGCCCGTGAGAAGGATGAAGCTATGCTGAGGAACCAGGCTGTTGGCACAGAAGGGTTGGGAGAATGTCAGGCGCGATGTGAACAGCCACCTAAGACTGATTAATTTTTAACACTGGTAGCAAACTTGCTTAAAAAAAGAAAATGCTGTTAATGAATAGAATTTGTTAGGACTAGCTGGGTTTGTGAAAGATGCATGTCAGCAAAAACAGCCATGAAAAGAAAAAGCACTTCGGAAGTCTGTTGTTCATCCCCTGTCTTTTTTGTGAATACTGTCATGAATCTGTCCTGAAAACACATTTTCTAGACCTGACTTTTACTGCTACAGCCTTAGCTCTGATGGCTTTTGCAAAGAAGGTGCTGGGTATAATATTTCTGCTCTCTTAAAAAGAGGTAGTAGCTTTATGTTTTTAGCATTATAAAGGAGATAAAATGAGGACTTGCAACAGTTCCCTTTTCCAGGCTTCTGTAGCTCTGATGAGTTCCTTAATGCTACCAATCATCCTCTACATCAAACCACAACATGATGGTCAGGTAAAGGTGCGTGGGAACACAGCGCGCATCTGTTTTTATCTGACACAAAGTCAGCGGTTTAGGCTTACAGAAGATTATGATTTATCAAGAGAGTATAATTATAAGCTGTTGTCATACAGTGGCAGCCAGTAACAATAATGATGTGTTGCTGCTGTTCTGGGATGTGTACAAACACATAGTAAGAATAAGTTCCAGGACTTGATTGTATCTCCTCTGTGTACATGTGGTTGTATGGATCTATTAAGGGGTCATTAAAGTTCTCCAAAGCATATCTGCTGTCAAATTAAATGCTAATAAATGTCTCTTAATTATCACAGTCCTTTTCACAATAATAAGTTACTGGAATTGAATTTACTGTGCATTTTACTACAGTGGAGGGAAGCCAAATTTGGTTTTTGATCCTCATCGGGCATTTGAATGTTTGTGCATAATACAAAGCAAAAATTTGTCCACAGTCTACCTGGTACTGAAGGCTGCCTGTGTGGTGATGCTGTGGAAATGTCCTTTGCTCTCTTCCAAACTCAGCTGGTTTCTGCGCAGAAACTGGTCCTGCCCCAGGCTTGCAGGAAAACATCACCATGGGACTCTCGTTCTGTATCATGCTATGGGTGCCTAGAAATGTGGTCAGTGCCTGCATCCCTGGATCATTCCAGAAATTAACCTGCCAGCTACTTGAAAAATATCAGGATGGTTCATTAGCCCTCTCTGTGTCCATTACAGAGGGGTAGTAGGGAAAAGTCACATAAGAGATCAGGGACCAAGGAGGAAAAGGTTTAGCATGCCATATAGCATGTGTATAATAATGTGAGTACGGCTCTCTTCCCTGGGGAAAAGTATTGTGTATGGAATTCTCTTTCATTGCAAAGATACTTTCCTTTTGCAAACAGCAGCAACAACTTTCTGGTTTTGGTAATTCAGCCTATTAGTAAGAGCTGTGTGGCATAGTAAATATGCACAGATATGAAGCTTACTTCTATGTATTTCCTGAGCAGTGCAACTGGAAGTGAAGTGTGCCACATCCCATGGACACACATAAATGACATTGTAATTTTCTTCTAGACAGTGGTCAGAAAATGATACATATTCCATCACTTTAGGACATTCCATCAACTTGACTCCAGAGGCTAAACCTTGCTCAGTTACTGTGCATTTTGGTGGGATTTCTCCAGTTACTTTGGTCATGTTAGTTTAAATTTACATCAGTGTATGTTAGACTAGAGCTTGGCATTAGGTGTGCTGAATATGTGCTGTTGCATAGAAAGTGGAACAGGGTGACAGAGAACTGGGCTGGCATAAAGAGATGTGCTCATGGCATCTGTTTTGTGCCTCTTGAATACTTATTTTCAGCCCGGTATTCCCTGAGTCATGTTAATCCTGGTATCGGCAGGTACTGCCTACACCCAGTTTATTTCTACCTTGAGGTCATGGCATAGGTTCATTATCACACTTTCTGACTGCTTTTCCCTGTAAGCCGTATTGCCTTGTAGGTTGATGATGAATTAATGGCTTTTAGGGAGTCATGTCTGCTCCTGTGCGCACACATCCCCCTCACCCCCCACTACAAAATAGCAACTTCAAAGACCTCACTGGGTAATCTTCACTGACATCAGTGAGCACTTCTTACTCATCTGAGGATCCTCGCTGACTTGAGGCACTTTCTTTTGAGTAGGAATTTGCCAGTGTTAGCAGTGGTGGCCCAACCTGGCCCCAGAGAGTGATGGTATGACTCAGTTACCCTAAGTTTGGCATCGCCTGGGCACGGGCACATACACACATGTGCACAAATTAAAAAAAACAAAAAAAAAGAAAAAGGTATTGGTATTACCTGGCCAGGATTTGAAAAAAAAAAAGAAACTGTTGGTTTTGTGTCTGTTGTTGATGCTGTTTAAAGTCAGGTGAACAGAATATCAGCAGCCCTGTAAGTACAAGTGCCTCCTTGGCTGCACATAGTGATGGAGAACATTTTGTGTTTATGGCAGTGCAGTGTGATGTGCTTCTGTCCCCTTGCCTCCTCCGTGATGCTGTGGGCTGGATTCTCCTCAACTCTTTGCCATCTCCAGCCATTGGCATGGAGACTTCAGGTATGTAGGCTGGGCCAATTTGGTTCTCTCTTTGTAGAGGACATAGGCCTGCATGCTCCGAATATATTTGTTTGAACAACAAGTCAGTTGTTAACAGAAAATGGTATATGCCTTGCTGGGTAGTGGGAAAGCGAAGGCAATACTGTCATGATGATGCCTTTAGAAACAGAGACTGTTTCCTGTAGTTTCTCAAGTATGACAGAAGAAACCTAACTACATATTGTTAAAAAAGATGCTTGCTAGAATAGTAGTAAGTGTGATGAACTTAATGCCAAAGGTAACAATGAGTGACTTTAGAATCCTGTTGTCATTCACTATTCCTGCTTCTCTTGTCTTGGTAAAGAGCAGATTTTTTTTTTCCTTTTCCTGTTTCCAGTTTTGCAGAAGTAGGTTATCTGTAGTCCTCTATAGTTTTGAGGCTATATATTAGCAAGCATCTTAGTATTAACCCTTGCACGTCAGTGTTGACTTTTTGTAGTATAAACATAGTATATACCTATACATGTGGAAACAAAATTCAGAGATTTATTTTAAAGCTTTAAAGGTGGATATGTGGTGTTGGCAAGAAGCAGAGTGTACCCTAAGGCATCCTTACATTGCCAGTTGGGATTTAAGCTTTTATACTAGTAAATTTTATTGTCTAGGTTAAAAGCCAAATTCATTCAGCCAGATTAATCTCTGGTTCTTTTCCAGTGTGGCAGTTTAACCAGGGACAAGTGTAGCTGTTTGGTTAAACATTAAAAGATGCTGTTGATTTGATTTTTTCTTAACTAATATTAGAGTGAGCTCAAAATAAAAAGATGTTTTGAAGTTTTTGCATGGGGCTGCCATGCTGCCAATAAGAAAATGGATATTTATTTATTTATTTAATAAACATACTTGCCATGAGTACAAAGCTTGTAATTTAGCACTCCTCCTTGGTCTGGCAGGCTGATCCCTGTAGGCAGATGTTGGTCACTTGGAAGTCTGTTGAACTGACTGCAAAGACTTGATCATGTGGGTCCGTCTGTACAATTTGGGGTTTAGTTTCAGAGACAGTGATTCACTGTTGCCTAATTTTGGAGCTCAAATAATTGCTTTGCTATCCGTGCTTCTTTATAAAGTGTTTTAACTAGGGTGTAAAAGCAGGTAGTTTATGTTAAATGGCAGGAGAAACAGTTTGTCTACATGGAACCATTGTGTTGATGTATCAGTGTAATGTGTGTAATCCATCCACAAGTTTATGCATTCAGTGTCCTCCTGGAAGTGTCAGAGATCCACAGTGCCCCCAAGCACTAGATTTAGCATTTGATGCTCAGATGTAGTTTTCAGATCTATAAAGTGTCTTCATCCTTACAGCTCCCCACTGGCTGTGTTTTTCAAGGCATTGAGGCACTTAGTACTCTTCCCAAGTCAGCTGTGATTTATGCTCAGTCAGAGAGGACTGAGGCAGCCCATTGAAGTTACCCTAAGGGGAGCTGTCATCATCAGGATGATTAAAAAGCCTCGTTGGGCATATGATGCAATACCAGTGTGCAGGATAGCCCTGCTGCAGGTTGAGGGCTCTGGCCCCAGCTGATGTATCTGCCCAGGTACCTGAAAGATGGCAGAGCCGCAGGTGCGACATCAGAATCAGAAGGAGCAGGTGGGAATGGTTGTTCATGTGGATTTTTATCTAAGCAGTGAGGAGAATGTGAAAGAGGGCTTAGGAAGGCTAAAATATCAACTTGGATAAATGGAAAACAGCTTAATAAATGCAGTGCTGACATAGCATAGGTGAGATCTTGTTGCTTGGTTGCTCCACGTGCCCCGTTGTGACAGCTGGGGTGGTTGAGCAGGGTAGCACGTATCCGCTCCCCTCTGCAAGTTTTCATGTTGCAGCTCCTATATGTATATATTCTGGCCAAAAACTTCTCTCAGGCATCACTTCAGGAAGCATGTTTTGACACTGCCTGCTTGCATATGTGCTTAGAGGGAGTCACTGCAGGTGTCACTGCAAAGACAACTCTTCTCTCGTGTGTGGTTAAAAGATTACAACGCAAAGAATTCAGTGAGAATTATTTAGTTTTCTTCGAAAAAAACCCTATCTCTTCCTCATTAAAATTGCATGAATTTATTAACAAAAATGTATATCAACATTGGGTATATCTAGGAGGAGATGATTAGTTTTGATATGAAACATTGGGTTTAGAGTGCTCCAGATCAAGGACAGAGTATTGCAAGTGTAAAAGGTTAGGGTAAACCAAAATGTTATTTCAACTTTGTTGTTGTTGGTCTTTTTTTTTTTTTTTTTTTAATTATTTTAAGCACATCAGTATATGCACCTGGGGACAGAGATGGCCCTTGATTGTGACTGTTCATGGAGAGGTGACCTTAACAAGAAATTCTGGCCTGAGTGGATTCCTCAGCCTGCTGTACCCCTTACCCTTCCTTCAGAGGAAAGGTTTGCTATGGAGTGGCTGATTCAGTATTGAGAGGTGTGGCTTTTGGGGTTTCGTTTTGGATTTAATCCATGTGCCTTTCCTTTTTTTTTTCTTTCTTTTCTTTTTGGTGATTGTGACACTGACTTAGGTGAAAACCAGGTCTGCTGAGAAACATCATTAACACACTAGATGTCCTATGTAACTTTGCCAGGATGAAGAGGAAGGGATTTGGTTGGGATGTAGCAATTGGTAAGTATGCTGAAGTGTGGTAAGACCAACTGGAGGCAGTCACTGGGGTGCAGTCAGATTTGATGGACCTGTGCTTAGTTACTCTTCCTGTGGTTACTGACAGGTGAGGCATCCTGCAGTGTAGCAGGCGTCTGCATGTTTGAGCTAGGTCATACAGTACCTGATCTTACAGATTTTATAATCTGGGGTGGTTACACAGCATAACAAAAAGACTTTGCATCCTACTTCAGATTCAGGAGATCTGTCTCTTAAAGCTGGGAGTTTAAGAGACAATTATTCTGTATTTATATAACAAACACTTGTGGTGGTGTAAGTGAGGTAGCTTATATAAACTTTTTTTCAGGATTTCTTCAGGATTGTTTTTGTTACTGTGAATGAAAAGTTGGTTTATTTTTCTTTTGAATAAAATTTAAAGGTAAGCTCAAGCTATTTTTTTCCCTGCGCATAGGATGTAACTACTGCAGTGGTGCAAATTGCAACAAAGGTGTTGTTGCTTTCTGTAGATTCAACAACATGGAAGTTCTGCCTTGTGCTGTATGTGTCTCTTCTTCTTTTAACGCCAATGGTCCAGACTTCTTGAGCAGCAGAAACTCATAAGAAAGAGCTCCTGTCTCTTGTGTCGTGGTATCTGTCTTTGTCGCAGTTGCAGTGCAGTGGAGGGCAGAGCCCTGGTGGAGGGGTAGGGGTGGAAGAGATAGAGACATGAGGGCAGGGATATAGCCTGGAGGTGTTGGCTCACCTCCATGGAATCGTTGAGACATTTTTATTTGTGTTGGGGAGTGCTTTGAAGTCCTCTGCTGAAAAGCCTGCCTCCTCACCCCTGTCTTTGCTTTCAGGTGGGTAGGTTTTCTGCCTACACTTTACCAGAAGTGTAGGTTTAGCTGCTTGTGCTTTACAAGAACAAAATGTTTCCTGTGTCAAACAGAAATTGCATGCAGAAACCCATGCTTGATTTCTCAATTCTGAGTCTCTCTGTTCGTACAAAAGAATGGTTTTGCTGCATTTTTTTTGTTCGACTTCCTAAGTTTTAAAGGAAAATATTAAAATTGTGCTGTTCAAGACCATGTAAAGTATTTAAGTGATTGTCTTGACCAGCAGAGAAGACCTGGGGGAGCTGGGAGGTAGAAAGGAAGAGAAAACAAAAGTACCTGTTCAATTAAAAATGCAGGTGCAGATTGTAGCATTTTTATGCCAAAACTCAGACAGCAGTTTCGGTTCAGCTGTTGACTGACACAATCATTGCAGCATCAGTTGCAGCATCTGCGTAACTGACGAAATACCTGAGTATCTCCTGGTTGCTGATGGTGTTCTGCTGACCTCATGCAGTGATGTGTTTTCTCCCACCGGTGCCTGAACGCACGCTGCTGCCAGGGCTTTCTTCCATCCACAGTGGGCAGGAGAGAGCACTAGGCTTCATCTCTGTGCTGCTGCTTATCCTTGATTGAAACTGTTGTTGCCTCCTCTTGGTGCATGGGAGCACATTCCTGAATGTTGAACTCTGACATCTTACTCTTCAGGAGAGAAGGCAGCCCTGTTGATCTTGGGCTTGTGAAAGTTGCTGTCCTAGTGGGTTTTGTGGGGTTTCCTTATTCTGCTTCTGTTTGTTTTTCAGTAATTGAAACATGCTGCTGTTTGAATTTGAAGAGTGAAATTTTAATCGCCAAATAAAACTTTAGTTATTTGTATAAATTATGAGGAAATCAGTAAGCAGCTTTGTGTTTCTTACTGTTCTGGTTATGCCTACTAGGAAACTTCAAGGAAATATATGAAGCTGTCAAGGCTACAAAAGCAAGAGAGTCTTGTTCTTGAAGAGAAGAGACTTGGATAGCTCATAAAATCGCAGTTTTTGGGTGCTGCAGAGAAGTAAATTGAAGTCATTATGACATTATGGCAGAGAGTGTCTGATCTGCCAAACTGTCAGTGTTTGATGGACGTGGTATCTACTGACACGATGTTGCATGAGTGCCAGCCAGTTTCTCTTTCTGTCAGTGCAGTGTTGATACTGCCAAGTGCCTGTTACTCCCTTGAACTACTGCACGTGTAGAAAAAGCTGCTGATCAATACTATAAAAGGGCAATTTATGTTTGGTGATTATCAAATGCATATTGATCTGTCTTTCGGTTATGGGTGTGTAATGTTAGGAAATCGGTGATTGAGACGGTTGAAGAATTGGTAACAGATAATTTCTCTAAATTACAACATAAACATTTGCAACACTTAATAACTTGCCAGATAAATATAGTTACCTGACAGCTTTCCAGCATCAGTTTCATTTGGGAGCTGAGTCACTAACGCCCTAAAGTTTAGGAGGAAAAAATTCAATGGAAGTATCCGGAAATGACTTATTTTTTCTTCTTTTTTTCTTTCTTTTTTTTTTTTTAATATGTTTGGTGTGCTTTGTTTGTTTGTTTAACATAGCACAAAGTGAGCATCCTAAAGAAATGATCTTACCACCCTGCTATGACTAAGTGCCTCCAAAATGAGTCTGGAAGCAGGTTTTGGAAGTGGAGATGCCGCAGAAACAAAGGTGAAAGTTGAAAGAGCAAATGCTGATGTTATGCAAGATGGCAGATATGAGATGATTCAATAATGGTTACAAACATTCCTACAAGGGGAGGAGAACATACCCTGATTCCCACTTAACAATATTGATTCCACACGGGAAAAATGAACTGCAGTTTATTGCATCCAAGTTGTAGAGAATGCTCTCTGTGGATCCAGGGAGAGGTACGACAGGAGAGTTTTTGCTATGTGCTTAGACAACAAAGTAATGTGGGAAGGATTAAAGGACTTCTCAGGTGAAGTCATCCTCTATTTACTGCTTATGGAGGAAACACTGTCATCTTGTAGTCTTGCCTGAATATATTTTGGAGGGCTAAAGATATTTCTGCCACTATATGAGTGACTGTTGAAAAGAAGATCAAAGCTCCGGTCTTTTATTGTCATTCTGTCATAGCAAGGGTGTGTGCTTTATGTTTCACTGTGTCATAATTTCTAGTTTTTTTTTTTTTTCTTGCTTTCGTGTGTGTGATAGTTTGTCATCTCTAGTACAATGCACAAATTAGTTATTTAGATAAAAACTGTAAAACCTGGATGCCCTAATTATAGATTTCTTAATTTGCACTCCTGTGTCCTGTTATTAAGTATTCCCTTACTCAGAAGAGCTGAGTACTTGGAAATCCTATTGCAGTCAACAGAAAATGCAATAATAAGCACTTTGAAAAGCAAGCTTTCTTTGTTAGGCATATAAACGTGATGGTTTGTAGAGATACCTGAGACATGAAAATTCTTTACCTAAATTAGTAACCTAGTTAGTATCTCCAGAGCCATTGAAGTGTTTGAAAAATATCTGCACATCATTTGTGAAGTTTCTGGTTTAATTTTAAATAATTCTTAATCTTGTAGGTATTTTTTCTTGGAGCACATGAGCATAATTTGATTATGTATTTTAGTACTGTCTTTTTGGCAGAAGTTTTCAAGTTTCACAGTGAATTTTTTTTTTTATTAAGTGTACTGTGTCATCATTCTACTCACATTCAAAAGGTATGAGTGCTTTTGATAATAAGAGTAGCCCCACTGGACTTAGGCAGATTATTTATATGTGTGAAGTTACTCAGTTGCATAAGTGTTTGCAGACCTGGGGGTTGTATAAAGTTTCAGTTAACAGCTTAAATTTCTTTTTGTTCCATTCTTAATAACTTTTTTTTTAAGATGTCTGAAAAGTATTTACAGGACAGCTAACTCTCTGCATTTGGTTTCAGAAAGGAAAATCACTTTAGGTCAACTTCTGTTCATGTAGAAGGAAAAAAATTGACGTGGAAATAGAACAGATTTTGGCTTTATATATGTTTCATCAGTAATACAATGGAATCATTCATGAACGTTTAGTAAGGTGTATTTGATATTTTTCCTTTCATTGTAAAACATAGGTACAAGTTTTCCTGGGGAATTAACAACACAAAAGGCTTAATTTAGAGTTATAATTACAAAATGATGACTGTACCATTCGGAGCAGTGTAATGGTTTTATGTGGAATGAGAAGACGGATGAGGCTTTCTCAAATGCAGGTCTCTTTAGGATACTGTGAATAACGTGCAACAGATAATTTTGTTCAGACAATAATACAACAAAACATGGAAATGGTAAGACTGCATATTTTAGGAAAGTGTATTCATGAATGAGCAGTTTTAAATACATCCTGAAATAGTTCCATGCAGTATGGACATGCTGTGAAGCTCAGGACATCCTAGATTTCCTCATACAATATAAAATACTTCTTGTTATTAAATTCTAAGCAGGATTCACTGTGTCCTTTAATGTAGTTGTTCTCGATAATACCTGGACGTTGAATGGTTTCAGACCATTCAGACTAAGCCTTTTAGTTTGCTCTGCAGACAAATTGGGGCATTTTCAAAGTAGCAGTTAAAGCCTACTAAACTCCCATGCACTAAAGGTTAGACCAAAAAGTACTTCCCTGAAAAACACACACTATAACCTCCCTCCCTCTGCTTTTCCCCACTTCTTTCTGTGTGCTAGAGACTTTTTTCCTTTCTAGCTATGCGTTCTTGAGTACTTATCACTAAATTATCTGAGTAACTCTTGCATAAAAAAGCCAGTGAGGAGACTTTCTAAAAGCGTAGCTAAAGTTTTCAAAGAAACCTGCATTACGCCATTTCTAAGACTCTTACGCTGCTTTGAAAATTTCAGTTTATGCCTTTTTCATTGTCTGCCTGTATTGTGCATCTGTGCACATGGAAGTATATAAAATGTACTGTATGATAAAACTGGCTAAACATCTGTTTCAAGTTAAATGTAGTAATTGAGGAAAGATTGCTCAGGTTATTTCACCAGTATTCTAGGTTGAACTTCTTTGGTTTGATCACAAACCCAGTATTGGCTGTTTACAGTCTGTGGAGGTGGAGTGAGGCTTGAGTGAAAAGAAAGGTCTTCAGGTGGCTGGGTGCCAGAATGAGTTGACCTCTCAAAGACATTTAACCTGTGGAACTCACTATGCCAAGATATTATCAGAGGAAAACATTACAGCTCAGGCTAACTAATGGAGAGGTTATGACGCATGACTTTTGGCATAAGAGGGCTACTCAAAGCATGAGGTCAAGAAGACACGTTTTTCAAAGAAGGGTGCTCTTGCCTACTTCTAAATCACTTTGTGCCCTCTGAAGTTGGGGATCTGGTGTCATCTCTTACTGCTTTTCTTAAGATGAAGGAAGGCTCTGGTTTTAGAAAAAGTATTTTTCTCACCTGAATCACTGCTATAGTGGCTCAGATTTTAAGGTAATGTCCTCACGATTGTGCATGCTCTGTTATTTTAATACCAGATATGAACAGTGTCTGTCAAAAAAGGGAATTTATGATGATAAAATTTCTTTAAAAAAAACCCAAAACAAAACATTGCAGCAGTTAAGCTCAAAGTCAGACATAGTAAATCCACAGAGGGCTTGCAATGTCACTGAAATGACACTAAATTGTATGGCAAGGAATGGTGACCTGGCAGCGCTTGCATTTCATTATGCTCGTAAGTTTTGTACAAGAGGTTCCAATTAGAATGGAATTCTAATTCCAATTCCTAATTTCCAATTCCATGTTAGAAACCAACACTGTAGTATTAGGGAAGCTACACACTACTGTGGTCTGCAACTTATATATTAGGTGCTTCACTGAAAATTAACTTTATTAAATCAGCCACTGCTTGCAGATCTGCTTCAGCAGGACCAAGTCTGAGGCTTTTAAATTTTTTTTCTTTCTCTCATTGATGAAACAAGCAGAAGCAGACAGACTTGCTGCGTGTTGCTTCTCCATTCATGGAAAAGATGAATTCGGAACTGTTAAGCTAGTTTCCTGTTTAAATTGCTGGATGTTTTTTGTTGCCCAGAACTGAAATTCAAATGAAGCAAGAACCAGCTATTTCTCTCTGACCTTGACACGTTTGCTTTTCTTGGCCAGCTGGAAAAATGTTAGAATAAACTTCATGACAAGACACTAAGAGAAGAATTAAAACCTTGCATGTAGTTTTTCAGCTGTTGATTGTGTTTCTTTAGAGAATTAATCCAAATAATTATAGATAAAAATAAGTGTAACACTAGCAGAAAATATACCTGTGAATTCTGGAATTGAAGGGTAAAAAACTGTGATTTTTTGCACATTTTATGATTGATTATTGATGATGGTGGCAACTCTCCCTAGAAAGGTTCTATTGTGCTGAATTAATGTGACCAACTTTTGACTTCAGCCTTTGTTCTGTAAGGTACTTCAAATGAGGAGCGCCTTTGGTGCTCAGCAGCTGCATTTCTTCCTTTAGTGCTTTCATCAGTGCAGAACAAGAACAATAATGTGGAGATAACTTAATTATAAAATGCACAGATGTTGTTTCACTTACTTGCTCAATAGGCCAGAGACTTGGGAATATGAACCAGTGAAGCAATGAGCATTCTTCTGATAAGGATGCATTTACAAATGAAATAGCTTTTAAATTTGATATTTCTGTGGTGTGCTAAAGATGCGTTGTGTTTTTATGCCTTGGAGTTTCGTATGTTCATGTCAGGGGGTTAGCAGATTAGTTTAAATATTTTGGGTTGCAGTTCCCTTATAAGGAAATGCAACATGGTACAAGAGGTGTTGGTTCAGTTGTGCTTTTGGTTTATTTGATATATACGGAAACACAGTTCTCCTCAGTTTTGTGAAAAATACCACTTAATAATATCAGTACAAAATGTGGGCCTTTTCTCTAAGCCCCACGCTATGCAGTTAAAGCCAAGCTGGGCTATGAATTGCTCTTTTTTGCAATACAAGCACAAGCTTCCTATTGGCATAGCTCACCCCTGTAATTAGCTGCTGCCACACAGGCGTGGTGGCCACGGGTACGAACTATTGCATGCACGTCTCTGGATCTGCATGTGTTGTTTTCATTTACAATGTTAATGTAGATGACAAACATTGTTAATACAGGGTAATTAAAGTGTGCATTTATAACTTCCTGACATCTCTGCAGTTTGTTTTATTTTAGGCTGCAGGATGCATTATGAACTCTGAAAAAGTTGTAAAGAGAGATTAATGGAAGTTACTCAACAGAATTTGAGATTTAAATGTGAAAGTCTTTAAAATTACTACTCATTCTCTTATTTAGATATTAACATATATTTCCTGATTTCTAAACTGCTTTGGTAAAGGGCTTGTATAGATTCTGGGTTAGGAGAAATACTTTAAAATAAATGCTGGTATGAAGGTTGATAATAGATGAGTCCAACTCTTTTTAATGATTTAAAGTTGTTATTCAGTTAAGTTAGACCTTGCTGCACTGTACACAACTGGTCATTAGTTTCTTTTGGCAGGATTTCCCTAACAGTTTGCCTTCATTAATAGCTACCAACTGACTCTTAGAAAGTAATTAAAATTTCATTTGATGGTATTTATAATACCATGGCTGTATTGTTGCTGGAAAGTAAAATCAAATACTTGTTAGCTGCAAAATTTCTACAGATGGGCTTCTCTGTTTCAAACTGAGAAACTTTTGGTTTTGCAGTGAAAGCTGTGAAGTTTGGTGTGTGCGCAAATACACTCATAATGTCCTCTCTTCATAGTAGCATGCCCTTTACTCCAAAAAAATCTGTACTGACTGCCCTTTAAATCTTACTGACATCTTTTTTATATGTCATTGTTTAAGATTTAAAAAATCCCTGTCATTAGTTACTGAAGTTTATTAACTTGATTTTTATTCCTTCCCTTTGGCTGCAAGATAATTGCTGTGAGTTGGTCACTCAAGTTCATTCGATGGAGGCCCAAGGATGATGGCACTGAAGTCTCCTGTAGGCAGCCGTGGCAGTGTCTGGTTTGTAGTAGGGAAGGTGTCTGTGTTCCTGCCAGCCTGTGCGCTGGGAAGTAGTGATACACAAACAGAGCAGGTAAGCAGAGTGGGAGATGTGTATTTTTAGAGCTTTGTTTCTTTAGTTCCAGGGAATCAGCACTATTTGCCTTCCCAGTTGGACAGTTGTGTTGTCAGCTCTTTTGGGTGCTGTTGACCTCTCGCGTATGTTCATAAAAAGGCAGGGAAGGGAGTCCTCTTTACCTTGCCAAGGCGTATTCCTGCTGCTGTGCCAGAGATGGTGGCTGTGCTCCGGGTGGCTGCCGCGCCAGCTGTTTTGCAACTTGCTGTGAAAGATAAGCCTTGCCCTGAAATTCTGCGGCCACATAAAAGTGACTCCCCACCCTTCCACTGGAGGTGGCTGGGCTGTAGGATCTGAATGCGGGGAGGTCTTCGCCCTTCTCTTGTACAGCAGCAGTTGGCGTTGGACTAGTTATGAATAGTCGTGGGAACGTAACAGGGTCTGAACTGGGTCAGGCTGAAGACTCATGTGCTCCATCCTCTTATCTTTCCTCTGACAGTGCTTAGAGCATCGAAGCCTCTAGGAGTACCATCCCAGTTTGACCAGTTTGCAGTTCAGTGACTAAGCTAGGGGTCATACCTTGGTTTCTCAGCTTGGATGGGCTTTTCTTTCTGGAGTTTGTCCATTTGCAAATATTAAGCCTTAGGTGAATTGGTTAGATAGTTGTGAGGCGTGCTAGACAAACTGGGAACTTTCTTAAAATTTTGGGAGTTTGGTTTCCGCTGATGTGCACCTCGTAGGCTCAGGCAGGGTTTAAAAAGAATTCCAGTGCAAAAGGAAGTAATTCTAAATGTATAGGGAAGGTAAATATCAGCACTGTACTTGAAAACAAAAACTGAAGGGCTGCTGTCTCCCTTCTTGTATGGGTATTATACATAAGTATAATGTGCAGTGAGTGCTAAAGTCGTCACAGTAAATCAGGAGGAACACTTGTCTGACTCAGGTTAGAATTTGACCTTCTGTAACCAAAGCCTCGAGTGGGTGTAAACCTCTTGTAAGCTGGCAGTCCTTCTGCAAGCCCCAAAATGACAGAAACTTGTTGATCAAGTGAGGCGTATCCAACTGCCATAATAGGGGTCCCAAAGAGCTGTTGCCTCGTGCAAGAGGTATCACGTTGGCCAATGACAGAGCCCGTTGATGGCCAAACACCACTTCAGAGGCTGGACCAGCTTCTTTCTTGCTCCAGTCATCTAGGTAACAGCATGAGACCACCCTTTGCACCTTCGGTTTGTTCCCTGAAGCATATGAAGGAACATTTTTTTCACAAGTTCCAAATTGATAATATGCTAGAGAATAAGTGATAAAACAGAGGCTATCCTAGACTTCATTTTCCAGCGTTATCAGCTGTATCTCAGTGGGTTGTTCTGTTTGGGCTGAAACAACCTCTTACTGGTTTTGGTGTTAGCAGATGCTTGTAACTGCCTTTAGCTGTACCCAAGAGACACAGTTTTCACAATTTTTTTTTTTTTTNTAAGTGTGCAGTGAGTGCTAAAGTCATCACAGTAAATCAGGAGGAACACTTGTCTGACTCAGGTTAGAATTTGACCTTCTGTAACCAAAGCCTCGAGTGGGTGTAAACCTCTTGTAAGCTGGCAGTCCNGGGTTATACTAGAAACATTCTGTCAGAAGATCTTTCTTTACCTAATTTTTTGATTACCTCTACATCCCAAGGAGTAAGTGGAGACTGTGCGTGCTCTGTGCATTTGACCATCCATCCACTGAATCCGTATGTGGGGGGATTGTTCTGGNTTCTGCAAGCCCCAAAATGACAGAAACTTGTTGATCAAGTGAGGCGTATCCAACTGCCATAATAGGGGTCCCAAAGAGNGGAGACTGTGCGTGCTCTGTGCATTTGACCATCCATCCACTGAATCCGTATGTGGGGGGATTGTTCTGGCCCCCTGCATTAGATGTTAATAGGTAAGCTGTTGTAACCTTCTGAGGAGTATTTTATGAGTAAAGCAGCAGAGCAAAAGAATACCACATCTGTTTGCTTCAGGTATGGTTTTCCCACTTAGAGTCTTGTCAGTGGAGAAGGTAGGGATCATTTCCCAAAACCCCTTTTTCTGCAGTCCACTGGTTCCAAAAGAGAAGATGTAAGCCTGTGAAAACAGAAAGTTCCTTGACTTTGGGGTTATTGGAAGAAGCTTGAGATATGACTGAGTACTATCAAAGCTCAAAAGACAAATTAGAGGTTCCACAGCCAAGTTATAGTCAAAAACATCGCTTAAGTTGATGGATGTACCAAGATATTTGAGTGCTTGATCCATGAGGTTTAATGCTCTGAGTTGGCAGTACTAAAATAACCGTTTTTCTTGTGCTTTCTATGCCAGTTTTATCCATACCTGGTTTTGGATATGGTATTTAATTGACACCTTGATTTGAAATGTTAATTGAGTGAATCATGCTGGAATTAATCAAGTTCAGGAAGTACCTGAAAGCCTGTCAAAAAAGAAGTGTGACAGAATGAAGGACAATACTTTTAGTTGTAAACCTGTATTTTCAGAGTTGTGATAATGAAATAGATAAGATGAAATAGATAAGGTGGTGTACTTTTGACCCCATACATGGTAGTAATAACTTACGTGTTTTTCTTTCAAGATTGTGTTTTTTTACTGGTAGTCAAATTGAGGTTGTTTTTTTCTTATATATATGGCAAGTTTTTATTTGTGAGAAAATCATCTCTTCAGATTATAAACAGCAGCTTTGGTAAATGTACCCATTACTTAAGGAATACAGGTGTGCTTACCTAAATCTGTTAAAAAAAAAATCCCAAATCCTCTAAAGTATTAGCAAACATTGTAGCTGACTGTTGTAAACCTGCCAAAATTAGATTACACCTACCTAAAAATGTGCTTTTAGCAGGCATTTTCTGCAACTTAATGCTTGATATTTCTGCTGAAATTATAAACCTCCCTGGTGCAGATTGCTTCTTTTTATTTGTATGCTCTTAGTTTAGTGCTGCAAGTGGAGTAGCCATGGAGTATTAAAGGTAATACATAGTTATAAATGGTTTGTTTTGGTAGTAAGAAGTGTCAGGTAACTGTAGTGTAGCAGTTGTTTATATATAGAGCAAATATAATAGTGTGCTGTTATGATTATTTAGCACTGTCTACGCTGTAGAAATATATTAAATAGGGAGTAAATGAGTAATAAATGGGTGAGATGCAGAGAAGTGAAAGCGGTGGTAAAGATGGATAACCTAAAATAGGAGAACGGTCTTTATGTATGTGGTCAAGACAAATGGCGTTTGTGTGTTAGGAATAGCATCACAAAACATCCCATAATGAACCAGCCACGCTGTAATCCATGCTTATTTGTTGTGTAACAGGTTTAAGGATTTAGCAGTGTGGCTCAAATTCTGCTCTTGGAGTTAAAGAGTCACAGTTATATTGTGCTTCTCTGGTGGAAAATCTACTTGCTTCAGCATTGCCCTAAGGGGTGAAGGAGTGTATTTCTATTTGCTGAATGGTAAAATGCGTGATATAAAGCAGCATGCTCATGCTGAAGGAAAGTGAGTTAGAAAAGTGTTCAAATCATATAGAAAGAGACTAACTCCTAGAAGAATACATCACTGAAGTGAGCATCACCTCTCAGGATCTTACCCTTTAATTTGATGTTCTGCATAACCTACTTTTTTTTCACTTGCTTGTGAAGAAATGGAAGAAGATGAAGAAATGCTTCTCTGTGCAGCACTTGAATTCTATTTGTCATTATGCTTCTTGTTTGTTACTAAATGTAAATGCATAATGTTGGCTGAAAATGTATATTTCAAAAAGGCAGACAGGCTAGAGGTTAGTGACATTTGATTTATACCTTGTTAGCTTCTTTACTAGCTCAGATTTACCATTTATTTGATGGTCCTTTTGGTTAATTTAAGAGATGAACTCTGGGTAGGCAGAAGAAGGGATTAGTTTACTTTTGGAGCTCATGGGAAAGAAGCTATTTCTCAACTTCTGTCTGTACCTCTGATGAAAAAAGGGACTTGGACACTTTGAAAAGGTGAATCTTGACTTTATAATGATAATTTTCTCTTAGAAATTATTTGAAGTTGGAACATTTGGCACTGTTTAAAAGTACATAAAAGAGCACATATAAAAGATCTCAAGTTCCTGCCTTGAGGAATATACATACCAATTAGAACATAGCAATATGTAGTACACATAATATGCATTAGCGGGGAAAAAACTATACAAAACTGAGTGATGTATTTAATTTTAGAAAACAATTTTGAGTCATTTGTGGAAAATATAATTTAAGAATGAATGAAAATACAAGGAAAAACCAGTTCTAAATGAAGTGTCAGAACACAAGGTTGCTGATATAAAAGATGTATTGGGGGGTGAGTCACTGCCCACACAAAAGAGAGTAGGGTGGAACTGTGTTGATCCTTGGAGAAGAAGAATGGTGCTTGAACCTCATAGGCGAGGCATTTGGCATGGGTGTTGGCATCCTTTGATTTTTGGGACAGCAGCAGTTACTGAACAGACAGAGGGGACAAGTTACAGGCTTGGAGGCTGGAGATGGTTCTGTTGTAACTGAGGATGTAAAAACCTGAAGAGTGGGCATCCTTTGGGGAAGAGAACAGAAGGGGCAAGGAGGAGGCATGTGAACGTGTGCCTGAATGTCCTGAAAAACAGTAAGCCAGTGAGCAGGGACTGAGGCTGTACTAATGAGGGAGAGCCCAAATGGAGGAATTAGTCATGAAGGGCCCAAACAGGTTTGGGAGAGAGAAGGAAGTGAAAGTGCTCCTGGAAGAAGCAGAAGCATTGGGGACAACTGAGAAAGGGCTGGAGAGCAGGCAGGCAGACAGGGAAGAGTGGGGAAAAGATGTGGCCTTTAAAGTACACCTGTGGGATTGCAGTGGCCAGGAAAGGAGTGCGAGCCTGGCAGCTGGCCTCAGGTGATGCAGAAGGAATGTGACAGGCAGGCAGTGTGTGTGGATAGCTGGGAGTAGGAGGCATGGTGGTGACAGTGGTGAGGTGCAGCCCGGTCGGAGATCAGAGGCGATTGGAGCCACAGAGGTGGTGTGGGTGCAGGTGGGATGGACAGGGACATGGGCTGTGGTGGAAGGTGCAGTGACACGTGTGGCGATGGTGGTGTGTTGAGGTCTCTGTTGTGAAGATTGGTGAGAGGAGAGGGAGCTGGTCTGTGCATGTGGTACATACACTCAGTTTTTGAAGCAGTAATAAAGTCTAACTAATACCTTGTGATGCAAACAGATTGGTGTTCTTGGTGTATGTAATTCATGGTTTTCTTACCAGTTGTAGATTTGTCTTGCACATTACAGTTGTAGTGTATAGAAAAATAAATAAACTGGCAACAGTCTGTACAACAGACCTTCCTTACAGGCTTGCTTGCTTGCTATCCTGTGAGTGATAATTTCATAGGTTTTAGTTTGTTTTGAAGTAGTTGCTCAGCATTTGAGTGTTGAGGCTGTAACAGGAGTAAGTAGGGGTGGGGTTTATTCCTTTACTTTTTTTCTGTGCTTAACTCTACCTGCCTGTACCAAAGGCCAGCAGTGAGTTCAGGAATGGTTTTGGAACTTGGTTGTCCCCCCAGGCCCTTCTTTTTCACAGAGGATCTAATGCAGAATAATTTTCTGCATTTGGCTAAATTTCTGTCTCTCTTTGGAGTTCTGGGGAATTGCCTTGTACACTGTTGGTGAAGGACTGGCCCAAATGTTCCAAGTCTTTGATTAAATTGCAAGGAGAGGAGAAGTATGTGTACTGAACAGAGTACATGGAGTAGTTCTGAGTAGAGTTATTGGTGTTCATCTTGTGATTCCACAATGTCCTGACGTGCCAAATTCTGAAGCATGTTTTACATTGTGCTGTTATGACAGCAAAGTTGACAGGGTTGGTAAAATGTGCTTTGAAATTGTATTTATAAGGAGTGGATGGAATGTTTGTCTCTTTTAGGTGATGTACTGCAGCGATGTTCCACAGAGATAGTTCAGGACTTCATACCAAAATAAACCACACCAACAGACAGCTGAAAGATTTGATTTCAGGTTTAGTTTCTTTTCTCCTGAATGGAAGGTTTGAAATCCAGAAAAAGTCATCTTGTGCTTTGTATTCATTTGACATACAAGACTATTCCTTCTTCCCTTAGTGTTTAAAGAAGTAAATTAATGAAAAGAGGAGAAAAGTAGTTACTTGACTGTGCAAATCAGCTCATGCTTTATGGTTATGCCACTTCTATTGTACTGGCTATGCGTATTTGCTTTTCTGTGCTGGCAGGGACAGGCCAGTACGAGATTCAGTGTATTTTGAAGTTGGATTTATCACATATGTAATGGAAACGGCTTTTCATGATGATAACTGCAGAAAACTCTGAAATGAACTGTTGATGTAATGAAGCAACAGCTGACATCTCATCTTAAAAACTGCTGGTGAACTTAGGAACTTTTGATCCTTCTTTAAACTGCTAGCAATCACCCATCTTTCTGCTATGTGTAACATAAGCTCATCATCACAAATTACACTTGTGGATGGACTTCAGGGGTACAGTGTACTTTAGTATAAAGAAGGTGAAATAAAGGCATTTCTGAGGCACTGGCTGTCCACAGATGGGCCCTTAGCATTGTCCTCTGCCAGTTTGGGACAGGTGGTGTCATGGAGCCAAAGCTGTGTGCGATTGAAGCAGCACAGTAGGTCCCGAGTCTCAGCTGGTGTAGAGCAACCTTCAGCTTGGGTGGTGTGGGATCTCTGAAGTGCAGTGTCTTCGTCCGGGCCTGGGCATAGTCTTGTGTGCTTGACATGCAGAAATGTTGCAGAGAATGGAAAAACTGTGAGTGAAAGTCTTAATGAATTACCTGCTCAAGTTCTTAAGAAGTTTAAGAAAGAAAAAACATTTTCCTAAAATAGAGCTTGTGCATGCTGTTTTGTGCTTTACAAGAGATTACAGTGCAATACTTTACATATACACACACATACATAGACATACATACTTATCTCTACACACACACAGAAAAAAGAACTAGCTCAGCATTTGCAAGTGAGGTTTTGACAGCTGTGTATTTTGTGAATTTTGTGTTGCTTCTCAGTGCTATCTCAGAAGGTAATGTTTAACAGAATGCTTCTATGGTTTATTGCATATGATTATTCCTCCTTGAATTTCAGGGCACAGTTCCTTTCTCTTTCCCATCTGCCCTTTCTGTCCCACCCCTTCTCCCCTCCCCCCAATTCCTTTTTTTTTTTTTTTTTCCTCAATGCACTCTCTTTGCTTTTGTTTCACCTGCGTACAATTCCTTTATAATACAGTGGAGGGGGAAGAAGTAAGCAAACAGCTTGGTGTTACTTCATAAATAATTTTTGTAACAGTAAGACATTAGTAGTTAATCAAAGCACAGTGCTGCAATTCTGTTAACAGGTTAATGCTTGGCAACACTTCCATTTATAAGGTAATGATTTTACTGTTCCAGTTTGAGCAGTAGGATATATTAGGTATAAGTGAAATTAATTTATTGCCTTGAATTTCTTAATTCTTCTCACAGCTTATCTTGCAGCAGTGGCCCATAGAAATAATATTTACCTTCCATTGGCCTGGTGAACACATGGCTGTAGCTGGTAAACTTTTTTGGTATTAAATGTAAAGCTTTTTGCATTTGAGGTCTGCTATGGACAAGTTACAGCGCTGCATGAGTCTACTAAAGCACTGAAAGTGTTTTAGTGAAGTTCCTTAGTGGTGCAGTTGTTAGTTGTGACTGAGTGGAATTTGGGCACTTAGGGCAAGGTTGCTTCATCTAACTTTTACTGGGGTAGGAAATCAACAGTTCAAAATGTTTACCTTCAGTTATGCTCATGTTTTTCTTGCATTCAATCTTGATGTACACAACACAAAGGCATTCCAGTTCTAGTTAGCGGTACAGCTTCTGAATTGATACAGATTGATTTCGTGGCACTGTGTGCACTTGTGGCTGCTGAGGATGTGGTTTGTGTGTAGCTTGCACTGATGGGGCAAATGAAGGAGGCAGCAAGAAGGGGCCATGTACTGCACCCCTGCATTTTCTACCGGCTGATGTTCCAGCCCCTGTTCTTCTATACAGATAATGTAAAAATTCCAAAAAACCTAAGTATGTCCTTGTCATGACACTGCAAATAAAAAAAAATACTTCTAATTTTTTTTACTGTTGTAAGATAGAAACTGAGCTCAGAACAGAGCATATTTGCAGAAAAATAGCCCACCCATACAGTTTGAAGTCAGCCCCACATTTAAAATGGCCATGTTACAACTCTCTGTAAATTAGTCTGCAGTGGAAACCCTAACAAGATCATTAAATATAAAAGCACTATTGGATGCTGGGAAAATACTGTGCTGCCCAAATATATATGCATCTCCATAGACATGCATGAATAGACAGCATCAATGCCATCGATTTGAATAAGGAGCTAATACACAGAATTGAGGTGACTTTGCTTGTAACTGACTTACTGTTTTATTTTAAATTCAGAATTGTAAATGTTTCTTCAACTTTTAAATGATAGGTTTCTGTTACTGAAGTAACTCCCTTGGTGGGTGTGGCCAAATAGGAAAACATTACTGTTACACTGAAGTAAAATGGAGGGGTTTTTTGTTGTTGTTATTGGGGGGTTTTAAGGTGGTTTGTTTTTTTTTTTTTCTTGAACCTAAGTTGATGCTTATTTTCAGAATTAATGATACACTTACAGCATGTCAAAATAAAAGCTTTTGACTTGCCAATATATATCATTAATGACCCTAGGAAAAGAAAAATCACATCTGCACTGGTGCAGTTCTTGGCTTTTCTAGGGCTGATCAATAATCACATTGTGCATTCATTCCTGCTAGCCCC